>VZTF01009458.1:1386557-1533589 GCA_013397755.1 Cnemophilus loriae | reverse complement strand
ACAAAAAAAAAAAAAAAAAAAAAAGAGGATAATCTGCTCTAGCTCTGTCTTAAGAACAGCTTCTAACCCTGGAGGGTTAATACTGGAACTGCTGGAATAGCCCCAGTCCGGGCTGAACTGGGTCAAGCCCAGCTGAGAATGACCCATTTTCTGCCCTTTCCAAGGCGGGCATAAAACGGGAGAAGAGACAAACTGGTGATGCTCCACTGAAGTCAGAGGAGCTCTCCTGATCCACGGTGTGTGAAGATCTTTTGCCCTGCCCTTCTCATCTCATGGGGATACAAGGAGCTCTTTTATACACCTCTTCCATGGCATTTGAAGCTTTTTACCAAGGCAGGGTGAGTTGGTGTTCTCTCTTTATGCTGAGAAGGCAGACGGGGAGGAGGTTAAAGGTTTTGCTTTAGACCACAGAGCAGGAGCTCACCAAGCTTGTTATAAAATATCACCCTCCCACCAAGAGAATATGTGAAGGTTTCCTACAGCCCTTACTTTAGCTTTTGAACAAAACCAGATTATTTTTTTAACTGTTTCAGTGCTACCAGCACACAGCCACTTGCTGTCTTTTCTTGCCTCTCCTTTCAACCGGGGCTTATTGATCTGGTTGCATTTCCCCTGAAAAAAAAGCTCCAGTGGTGCAGCATCAGCATCCTGTACCTGCCTCTGGCAGCAGGAAGGCACATGTGCTTTGTATGACCTGTGTGCAAGGATGCTGCCTCTTTTAAATGTGTGTTTGAAACAGCAAAGCCTGAGGTGGGTGCGTGTGCCAGGGTCTCAGAACCACCGGGTTTAGGCAGAGGAAAGGACAGCCTGTATTAAGCCATGCGTACATGAACAAGGGAATTGCACTTTAGAGCAGTTGAAGGCAGTAGTTTGCTCCTCGTTTAGGCGGGTGGCTCGTGCAAACTCTCCCCTCGAGTCCCTGACCTGCCCTGGCCTGCGGAGCTCACCTGGAGCAGCAGTCCCCAGGCTCCTGCCCACCGGAGCGGCTGCTCTACATCAGCGCTGGCAGAAACCCTTTGCAGTCACACTCAAGGACACTCCACACAGCCCAGCCTGCTTGGGAATGATCTTGTTCCCTTTCCCTTCCCACATCGCTCTAGTGCTGCTCTCCAAACAATCTCGTTCTCCCCTAAACCTGTACACGACATTTTAGCAAACAGCGAGGGGCACACGACAGCCTTCAGCTCACAGCAACTTCCCATCCTGGTGTTAGGAACAGGGGCTGGGGCCCTTTTCTGCTGCCTCCACACACAGAAGGGATGCAAGAGACACATTGACTGTCCTTGCATGGTGGGGTGGGCACAGGGTACCTGGGGACTCGGGTGGGCACAGCGAGCTGAGGAGCCCCTGCCTGCTCCTCCCTTGCGCCACCAACCGCGACCCTTCACTCCAGAGTTGGGCAGGTTTTGGAAAGCCAAGGGGAAGCACCACAGGAATGAAATGGGGTTGTATGATCAGAATCCTAATTAAGGGCAAAATATTGGAAATATGCCATATTAGAAACGCTATTACGATTAATAGTGACAATACCACTCTTGGGAAATAGGCAAATTTACACAGTAGCTATACATAAAATTTACTTTAGCATATTCCCCTCTCTACCTTGTTTGCACACTGTGATAACAAATTGCTTGTATACTGTATGGTGGTATTTTTTTTTTTTTAATATTTAAATATTTGAGCCTGCAATTCATTTTGTGAGGAGGAAAAGGCATGTGGAGGTCTCGGAGCTGCAGAGCAAACTAAATGATGGGTTGTGATATATTTAGCAAAATGCGAAAAACACCAAAAAAAAACCCCAAGTATATTGGACAAGAAGGTAAACACAGTAAGAAAGAGCTTAGTTTGGGATTTCCCTAGCAAGAAAGAAGAGTGATTCTGCAGGTAAGATGTGAATCTGTCAACCACGGTACCATGTTTGCAAAATTACTTTATCCTTCAATTCTTTATTTCTGGATTAAAAAAAATAAGGAGCGGGACCATCAGTGAAGTCTTTGTATGGTGTTTTCACATCTACCAACGAAAATATTTTTTTAGTGGCAAAAATTATTTACTGTTGCTAGCTCTTCATGTCCCTTGGCTGCATCATCGCCCTGTCAGACAAAACATTTATATGATACATTTATACATAGACATATATGTTTATACACCCATGCAGCATATGCCAGGTATACACTCCTGTCTCCCACTTACTCCTCTCCATAGACACCCTTAGGTTCAGAGAGGAAGGTGGTGTGGAGGATGACACTCGGTCATGATTAGTATGGGGTAGCTGTGGATCTCTCTCCTTCGTGGGTAATTAAAAGCTGCTCTGTGCTCTGAGCTGCAGGAGCCAGGAGAGATTCTCATTGACATGCATTCCTGCAGCACACGGTGAGGTGGAGGGCAGCGAGGAGCCCTCATCCCATCCCACCCTATCCCACGATGTGCCACGAAGGATGTTCATCTCGAACTGGGCTGAGCTGCCAGGCTGGGTTTGGCACTGTGCTGCACTGGCAGGGTTGTGGGGACCCTCAGCTCCAGATCCTGCTCCAGAATGGTGCTGGGGTAACTGGTTTTCTTCCAACTGGTGATATCAGTTGAGAAAGAAAAGGGAAAAAGGGTTTCTCCTTGCACAGAAAAAGAAGTCAAAGGAGAAAACAGCACACTGGAAGCTGTGCTGTGGTGTAGGCAACAGGCAAACAGGCTGCCTCAGGATCAGTGCCACGATGAGGCTGTTCCATGGAACCAGCTTCATAGCTGAAGTTGATCTCACCTGGGAAGGAGACAAGATGGGCTCTAGACTCCCAGAAAGAGTAAAAACCTTCCCTGTTCCCTCCCAAGATCTTGGAGAGGCAGTGGCTCGTTGCTGGCACATTCCAGGGCTATTCCACACAAACCCTTTTCCAGTCCCACACAAAGGGCAGGCCCGGCAGACCCAGTGGGGCCATGATGCTGCATTCACTCCCCGAGCAATTAGTCACACCAAAATTGCTTTCCCCTTGGGTTGTTAGGGGACATCCCGTTACCGAAACACGGCCAGAAATGCAGCGCCGTATTAATCCTCATTGGAAATGCAGGACAGATCCCCAGCTGGTGTGAGCTGTCAGAGCTCCCTGAAGCCTGCAAAGGTTTTATCATTTGGATCAACTATAGATTGCCCCAAAGGCTTTAAAACCAACAATTCGCAACACCGACACAATGCCTATAACTGATCGCTCTTAAGACACCCACCTTCTTATTTAATAAAGCCTTTCAAGTAGCTTTGTATTTTATTCATAGGAGCTGTAAAAAATCCAAGGACCCGGTGTAAAGACTCATTTATTCTCTTCTGCATAGCACTATAAATTTACACTGCATTTGCAAACTAAGAGCCCATATCTTAGGGCAAAGCAGAGCTCCAAAGTGAGAGCAGGAATGGCTTTCAAAAGGCCAATCTGTCCCAACCAGAGATTGTGTCAAGAGCTCAAATTTACAGCCACAAACCCTGAAAATGAGAAATTAGATGTAGAATTTAGTTACACTGTTAGAACTGCCTTGGCTATTTAAAATAAAACTAACACCAGCTTTTTGCAAATGCAGATCATTGATCCCTCTCATTGTGTAGATATCCAGTGTGGGGAAATGGGGCTGGAAATGTATTATATGGGGCAGAGACACTGAATGCCCAGTGCCATTGGGGTAAATCTCACTGCATGTTGCTTTGCAACCCGTGCATGATAGTGACACACAGGTGTAGCTAGAGGAGAGATGCTCTTCATGCTGTAAATACACTGAGGTGGCTTAAAACACTCTTTACCCTTCTTACAGGTCTCCTTGTCCCCCCTCACTTCAAGTCACCAGAAAGGGTGACCCAGGAGCCACATGCACCAGCACTGGGCTCTCCAAACTGAGGCACCTCCAGCACCCAGCCCTGCTCTGCTCCCTCCTCTTCAGCTCCTGAGCAGGCACTGGGGCTGTTTCCAGCTGGCCTGGGCGATGGAGCCACTGATACCTCAGTCCTGGCTGCCCTTTCTCTGCATCAACAACCTGCTGCACCCATGAAATTCCCCAGGCTCTGCTGCTCCCAGCCCTCGCCTTCAGCTCATTCAAGTAAGCCGCAAAATGGCACAAATCCAATGTGATCAAATGCTTCCTTAGTGTCAGTCTTTTCTTTCAAAGGACAGAGAGGAAAGGGTACGCGGTGGGATATTTATGAGCCTGTCAAGCTCGCTGCTCTCACCAGAAGTGCTCTCAGGTTTCCTTCCTCGCCGGGGAAGGGACAGAGCAAGCGCTGGGGAAGGGCAGCTGTGCTTGTGGGGGCTGAGCTGCCAGCCGTGAGGCATCTCCTCAATTGTCACAGGCGTGGTGGCATCACACAGAGTCACCCCAGCTGAAAGCCTGGCCCCAGCACTGACAGGCTGCAAACTGGGGAGTTTTTTGAGCAGAAATGGTTTGAGGACATGAGTGCTGCTCCTTCCCTGGATTCAGCCATGGCATCCAAGCAACTTTCTGCAGGACAAAAGGAGACAGGTTTGAATATTGCCCTGCCAGTTTATTTTTTCTACTTCCTTAGAGTACAAGTGTATTGTGAAATGCCTCCTATTGGCTTTGGTTTCTAGTGTAAAGTGCCACATATAACTAAGAAAACATGAGCAGGGACTGTGCTTTGTGCTCCAGGGGGAAGGCGGCACAGTTTGTGTTGGACTGTACCTCCTAACTTGCCCTTGCTTTAAACCAACATGCTTAAATCTGTTCATAATTGGGAAAACACTGTTTGCTTCTCATCTGTGTGCAGATAGTTTGCCATGTTGCTCCCCTGCAGGAAAATGATGGAAGCAAATTATAAGTGGTGCCTCTAAAACTGAAGGGCAGATCCTCATCGGCTGCACATCAGCGCAATTCCTTTGATTTAAACACACGTTTATAACTGCTGAGGAGCCTCCAAAATGAGAGGACTGTAATTACAGCTGTATGATAATGCCTTCTGCCACATCAAGTGGAGGACTATTGACAGCCAGCAAAGACCTGAGAAACACTGATAAGAATGAACTGCAAGCCCGGTCCTCCAACGTGAGTCCACACGCCCCGTGATTTACGAGCCCAAATTAGCTGCCTTGTCTTCAGGAGGGATTGGCCAAGGGTGGTTTTCCTTGGAGCACTGTGCCAGGAAGGTGCCGATATCATACGTGTTTCTGAGTGGTATCTGACCTGCCATTGATCTGTCGGGGTCACAGATGTCCTCTGAAAGATTTCCTTTAGGCTCAAGGAGAGCGGCATAATTTGCTACAGTGATGGTTGTCCTGCTGGCTCCTCATCTGAGCAAAAGCAGCCTCTCCTTTAGGGCCATTGCCAGGAGACATCAGAGCCTCCTCCTGACCCTTCTGACCCATCATCTGCTTTCCATACCCTCAGGGAAGGTGGAAGGAGTAGGTTTTTGAGCAATTATGCTGGGTTTTTTTCCTAAGAGCTTGTAAGTGTGCTGATCTCTTGGCCAGCTAAGGTCTAGGGCATGTTGATCTGACATTTCACAGGGAGAGGATCAGATCACTCCTCTGGTCTGTGCTGGGAGCTCGCAGTTCCTCCTTTCAGGTCTGAAGCAATGTTGGATCTCCTTGGTCAATTATTGGGGCAGATGAGATCTTCTCAAACAATCAAATTATCACTTCTTTAGTTTGAATGAAGAGGATGATGGCAAGAAATTTTTGATGAATGGTGGCCTTGGACACTGAAATTTTCCTCTCTTTTCATCCAAAACAATCTGAAATGCTTGGCCTTGGTTTACCCCTCAAAGTTTTTCTTTTCCCCTCTGTTTTTAAGAAAAAGGGCAGTCAAGCCTTACTTCTTACAGGCCGGGGAAGTAATAGCTTGTCATTTGAAAAAGGTTTATGAGCTCTGATTAGTGACCCTTTCTCTCTTGTACATGTGCTTAAGGGGAAAGGGAGGAATTCATGCAATGGCAGGGAAGAGGCTCACATTCATTTCAACAGAGCTGGCACTGTGCTGTTGAAGGGAAAACCCCAAAACAAATAAAAGAGACCCTAATCAGTTATTCAGCATGTGACTATGCTGAGGATACAGTCAGAAACACAAGGAGTAAAATTCCAAGATTTATTAATGCTATCATGCTTTCCCTAAAAGGATAATCGATGTACCCAAAGTCTCTGAATCAATATTTGTCCTTCTCAGGCAGGCTATGGTAAAGAAATATTCCCAAATGCACTCACTTCTGAGATTTTGTCTGTTGCATAACATTTCAGTCAACTGCAGAATGTCTCCAATAATGATGATAAATAAGTATAAAGCCTACAGTGGTCTGTCTTATAGAGGAAGTAAAATAGACGCTTATGTGCTTGGTAACAAAAGTTCAGCCCCAAGTAGACCTGACCTCGTGATCTTTTAAATGTACGGCAAAGATTTTATCCACTAGATTTAGGTTAACAGCTCTGGGAATTTGCAGGTGTTAAATTAACCACAAGAGACAGTTTCCTAAGTGCAGCAGAAACACACTGAGCATGATAAGGAATAATAATTAAAAATTGAATTAGAGGGCTGTAGAGTTTAAGGAAAAATATGTGGCTTTGTTTGTACAAAAGTGGCACACGCTCAGGAAATAGGTCTGATGCTGTGTGATGCCCCAGGGCAGTCGTTCAGGTACAGCTCCATCATCTTCAGCAGAGACCTGGCCATGGCCCATCTGCCAAGGCAGAGACCTCCTTCACCCAACATCTGTGAAATCTGGACATCCCACAAACCCCGGGGTGCCCCAGGTGCAGCACTGGCAGTGGGCAGCTCCCTTGGGAAGGGGACTGGGCACTCCAACCAATACGGACTCCATCCCACAGCGTAATTTTGCTGCAGTTCTGGCAGACCAAAACCTTTAACTCCTGCCTCCTTCCTCTGAGTCCTAATGCAGAGCAGGGCACACACCCAAATGCCTCTTAGCTGTTTCCTTGCTGACCCATTGACCTGGTTTCTAGGTTCACTAAACATACGAGTAATCAAACACTGTTTCAGTTCAGGCACAAAACCTAAAGTATGTGAAACCCTACAAATCATTATTCATTTCTTTTTCCTCACCCACACAGCCTTCTCATTTTCCAGGTGTGCCTCTTCCTGCAAGCATGCTCAGCATGAGAGATCACACATTTCTGCAAGTTTGGCCAAGATTTAGGCTTACAGATAGTGCCCAGTGCTATCAGCTGAGCTGGAGCTCTGCATAGGTAATTATGGCTTTAGCAGGGTGCTGAGTAAGGCTCCACGGAGATTTTCCTGCTCTTGGCTCCGTGCTTGGCTCCTCCTAAGCCATCAGACTCAGGCACTCTCAGGAAGCTGATCCAGGAGCCAGGGTGGTTGTTAGCAGTGAGGAGTGTGGGGCATAAATAGCCTGCTACAGGGATGAAGGCCAGCGTTTCTCCTCCTGATGGGCAGCAGCATCTCCCAGGGCTGGTTGTGGAAACTCTCCTTTGAGGTGCTTAAAAATACACTGGACAAAAGTGGAAAATGAATTGGTGGGATTGGTGCTTGGAGCTGCCAGGTCATTCATTCTCCAGCATCCATGATTCATGTATCCCAGAGCGTGACAGTCTCCCTGGCAATCACTTGGTAATGATATTAGAAGTTGCCTGGTTATTGAAGCCATAATTACTACATAATTTGCAGCTGTAAGATCTCATGATAACCCTCTCCCTTGCAGACAGGAAAAAATAACCTGGTATTTTATTTACCCTGTCAACATGTGGAACTTGCCTTACGGTGTAATTACATGGTCAGTAGTTACGTGGCTCTCTGGTTGATGGTGTCCTGTAAACAAATAAAGACCCACAAATTCCACCTGTGGGGGTTCAGGCACTCCATAAAAACGACAGGATTTTTAAAGCCTCCTCAGTGTGTGCAATACTGCACTGAGGAAACTGCATGCCCAGTTCTTGCCCTTTGCTCCTGGTGTTTGCTATGCAAACAGCTTCTCCTTGCAGCACCACCTGATCTACCTGGTCTGCACCTCAGGTATTCAGTCAGTGTCACAGCATCACCCTCAGGCGCCAAATTTAGGTCAGCATCCCTCTCTCTGTGCTATAGAACTGAATCATAGAATCATTTAGGTTGGAAAAGACCCTTAAGGTCATCAAGTCCAGAATTTTGTATTTATGTTTGCAGCATCCTCCCCAGCAAGACAACATCCTACTAGTTTATCTAATTTATTGATGGAGAAGGAAGTAGCTTCCTCATGGCCCCCAAGGGCTCACAGTAGACTTGGAATAAGGACCTGGGTTTCTAGAAGCCAAATCCAACCTCTTGACCCCCCAAATCCAATCTTTTTCTCTGCTGGGATATTGCTTTTGGTGACTCTGCTCTCTGCTTTTGAAATCTGCTTCGTTGCACACCCTGGAAATGTGCAGCGAGTGGCAGGGGGAGGGCTGGGATAAATCTGAAGAGCTTTCTTGCTTTGTTTATTTATATGACCTTAAAGATGATGTCCGTGCATAATGTTGAACATGACGGAGGGAAGCTGACAGGGCAGTAAGTTCTGGCTACCGCAGAGCGAAAACAAAATTACATAAAAATATCAATTGTAAAATTACTCCAATCCATTAGCTTAATTAGCATCATTAATCAAGGCAAAACATTTGATACGTCATGTACTTTCACAAGAGATAAATGAGCCCTTGATGGAAGCCCAGCAGGTTGCCCTGCTCTCGGATGTGCCAGTGGCTGCCTGGACGTGGAGGTGAGGCTCAGCAGGCGAGGGGCACGCTGGCAGCTCGGAGCAAACGCCGTCCTCTGAGCGGGGTTCCAGCTCAGTGAGGGGTTGGCAGCACACTGGGCCAAACCTGGCCAGGGTTTCGTATTGCCAGGCCCATCTGCAAGAGTGTAAAACTGCCTAATGGGCTGCACTCCTGCAGTATCATTGCCTGGTTGACGCTTGACTGGTTTTGAGGAAAGGTTAGCAAGGATACAGCAAGGATATAAGTAATTCCTACAATTACAATAATAAATCCAAGGACTGTGCTACACTGTTTTACTTGAGGAAGGGAGGTTCACCGAGCTCTTGCTTTTGTTTCCTAGGGCGATCTCTGGGGAGAGCAATATTTCTCTGTCTATAAACCCTTCCAAGGAGAAACACTAGAGAGATCCTGATAGCATGCAACAGCACATCTGCAGATTCCCAAGATCATATCTGTCTTGGAGGGCACTCTAGGCTCTCATCTTTCCTTTTCTCTCTGGGATCTCACTGTTGTGGTCAATCAGGTCTCCTGTGTGCAGCTCCGGGCATTGGTGATTGCTGCACGACTTTCTTCCCTTTGCATCAGCACTCAGTTGTTGCTCATTCCCTCTCCCCATGCCAGGGCACATAATTGAATCTTCTCTCCTGCTCCTTGTAACAAGACCCAGCTACAAAGGCTAAATGCTTTATTCCCAAGAAAAGCCTTAGAGATAAGATTCACCAGCTGTGGCAGCACGGTGCGGGTCTCAGTAAGAGAAATAAATGTCCCTTCACTCCACCACTATCTTTCCAGCACTTTATCTGCAATGAGCCCAAACACAGTTCTCAGCTATTTGTATTGCTAAATATAATAAAGGAGAAGTCAGCAGTTTCTGAGGGATACACTTCCATAAAAAACAGTTCGATGGCATTTTTCTGCATGAAACACATTATTCAAGGGCTTTTCTCCTTTCCAATATCCAGTTTCTGCTGGGTGTACGTGTGGTTGAAGCTTCCTTCAACATATCAGACGCCCAGACTGTCATCGAACTGCAGAAAACATGGTCCAGTTTTGGAGCTGGAGTTGGATTTATTAATCCTGTTTGAGGATATCTAGACAGTAACTGCCTGAATAGTGATGGGGAAAGGATGAACTGATTGAGAGCACTTCTGGCTCTTTGATGTTTGCCTTTTTGTTTTCTTGAGCAGTAGCTGATCAGCTGGGCCTGGCTGGAACCAGCAAGGAAAGTCATACTGGAGGAATGCAGGGGTTTTAAAGAACTCTGCTGCAGACTTGCAAGCAAAAGACACAGACACAGATTATCATCCCAAGAAGAGCTTTTCTGACCACCTCTGTCCCCTTCCCGAGGCTCAAAGGCAATGCAGCTTTTCTCCCTTCCTTGCTCTGAGCAGCACTCAGAGACAGATGAGTTTTGGGCTCTGCTTTGCACCTCAATGTAAACACTGTGATGATAAAGTAATCAAAAATGGGTATACTTGACTGTAAGCCTTAATTAACTATTAATTAAATTTTATTAACCCACTAGTAAAACTGATTATAGCAAGCAGTGACTAAAAGGCTGCAGTCAAAGCAGTTAATGTATCACTCATTTTTATGTGGAAAGAGGGCTCATCGTTTCCCTGAGATGGCCAATACATAAGGATCCCTCCTTGCTAAATCAGTCTGGTCATTGTCCTACATGCCACTGATAAGGAAGTATTTACGAATTTATTCCTAAATTCAAAGTATACTTCAGGCCTTAATTTACTGTCGTAATTATATCACTGGCTCAATTAGTCCCCAATAAAAACGTTATGCTATTGTATCCAAGAAATGTAGTACCTTTGAAGTAAATGGATTCACTTGCAGAGTAAGAAATCTTCCCTTTTATTGTGTTTTCTCATCTGCTACTTACAGCCACCCTTGTCTTAAATTGCCCTTTTTATTCCACTCCTTGCGAGCGCTGTTTGTGCCTGAGCTCCGGATGCTCGTGTGCAGTGAAATACTCCTCGTAGCCTTGGGGCTGCATCGGGAAGCTCGGTGGTAACTTTTTCTCGTTAGAGCCTTGCCAGCCTCATTTGCATGCTGATTTACATGCTCTGCCTCCGATGTTTGCTCTGCCACACAAAGGCTACAGGGTCTGTGGGTTTTTTTCCTTACTCCCCTGCTTTGTTTCCTTCTTGGCAGTGGTGGGGCCGTGTCAGGAGCTGCGAGGAAACGTGGCTGTACCTTTTGTCCTATAGATTTTCTCCTATTGCATTCGACAAGCCCTGGCAGTGCTCCCCACCTCACTCCACCTACCCCAAACCAGCTAAGACTGACACAAGAAACGAGTCCCTTGTGTCCCTGCAGAGAAATCACTGCAGAACCTCTGGCTGGCGCATCCACAGTGTTCGGGGACAATGTGGAGCCGCAACGGATGCAGAGTCCTTGTCTCAGGGAGTTCATCCTCCAGACAGGGCAGGAAAAATGGTGAAATTGGACAAACAGTGTGTCAGAGGGATGAGGTAATAGCACAGCAAGGAGAATTTGGCAGGAAATCTATGCTCTGGCTAGACAGCACAGGACACAGATCCGTCTAAGAAACGGGAACGCGTTGCCGTGAGCAGGGTTCTTGTGGACATGGAGCTCTTTCAGACATCATTTGGCATCACTGTCTGTCCTCACTTCAGCGAGCCTCTGGAGGCCTCTAGGTTTGATTTTCAGACTCAGGGACTAAAGAACCATCCAACTGTTCATCCAAAACATTGTTCAATGTATCTTTGATTGACTTCTGAATGCGTGATAACAAGATCACCTCCAGATCAGAACTGGGCTCAAAACCAATGGTAAAATTAGCATTTTCTGAGAACCTTCTACCAATCCAGAGCTCTGAACTGGCTGACCTTGCAGGGGCATGTCCCTCAGCAGCCACTAGCCTGAGATTTGCTACCTTCCACTCACAGTATAAAGAAAAGTTTTGCAATGAGCCCATTAAAAGATGATTCTCCTCAGCAGAATCATTTCTGAATTCTGGCCAGTGCTGGTTGCACAGCCCCGAAATGTGACAAGGACCAAATTGTGTCTTATCTGCATTTCCTCTCCAGCAAAAGCCTCTGCCTGTGGTTCAATGTGTTTCACACCAGTGTTGGTGTCTCCAGTTTCTCCCAGCCCTGGGCAGGGAATGCCATGGGAATACCAAGTCACACACCAAACACAAATTCCTCATTCTCCCCATATAGTCAGTCCAGTCGTATTCCCAGGCTGGGCTGGGTGTCTGTTTTATCTGTCTCTGGAGCTCACATGCCAATGGGTGTCATAGGTCTGTTCTCCCAGTCAGGCTGGAGATCTTCAGCCAACTTCTGCTGTTCAACACAAAGTCACCCCTGACCTCCTGTAGAAAACAATCCCAAGCATCCCTGTTTATCCCTGAGAAGATCCGTGAGAAATGGTCCCCAGGTTTGTCCAGGGGCAGTGAAGCTATAAAGAGGGAATAGCCCTGTGTCCAAGGGCACTGCATGTGAGATTAATACTTACTTTATTGTATTTATCAAAACCAACATATTTGGCATCAAACATTAAAACCTCTAAATATTTTCAACCCAGAGGACATTCTTTATCTTCTTTTCAAATCTTTGTGGTAGATGAAGTTATTGGAGCCTACCGTTTTCCTTCACCCCACACAAAAAAAATGGTAAAAACCAAAGTAAAAAGAAAGTGAAATTTCTCTGCATATACTGTTTTCTTAATGTCTGACTTATTTATTTTAGCTGACAATCTCTGTGCCCAGGTCCATGGCTGCTCTCTCTGTGCTACCTGTATTTATCCAGGTGGCTTTGTGCCTATTAAAAAAGGGAATGTAGCAAAATTAATGCATCTTTTACAGCAGGGGAGCTGAATTTATTGGTCTCACCACAGAAATTAATTTAGCACTCCCAGCTCCCCCTCGCTGGACAATAAAGACAAAAAATGAAACTGCCACACAAAGTTTTGACAAAATTCACAGTCATATGAAAAAAAAATAAAAGCTCTGGGTAATTTACCACCAAATCTGAATCAGCCTTTTATGCCAGTGATGCACCAGTGATACCACGAAAAGAATTTCTACCCAGTGACAAAAAAACCTACCTGGGGGCTAAATACAGGTGCAGGATGGAAAACAAACAGATTTATCTTAATTTTCTTCAGATTGAAGAATAAATTTGGGTAATAAAGCAGACTATCTGGCTTGTGGAAGGCAGCATCCATTGGCCTCAGACAACCACTGGTGTGTGACCAGGCTGATGGTGGATGTGTGGGGCCAAAGGATGCTGCACATGCAAGTCCAGCAGTGGTGGAAAACACTGCTCAGAGGAAGCAGAGGTTGTTCTGCCTCTCAATCTGGTCCCACACCAGGAAGAATCAAGCCAGCACATCCTCTGGATCAATACATAATTTACATGTCGGTCCCCACCTCTCTCTGTGCACCCTTGTTTTAATGTTTCCTAAATATAAAAATCAAATATCTACTGCAAAAAAAAACAACATCCCAAACCAACAGAACAAACAACTTTTTTGTATTGAGGTTGATTGGGCAGTGGGTGGTGAAAGATTTATCCCGGCAGTAAAGCTGGAAAATGGCTTATAAACCTCAGCAGAGTGTCTGTGTGCCGGGTCCGAGGGAGGCTAATTGTTTGTTTGTTCTTCGTGTTTATGGTTTATCTGCAGCTCAGCTGACAGGAAACCTAAACCTGAAGGAAGCAGCACATCAATCGCCGTTGTCTGCCTTCTGTGCACACCCTCCAGACACAGCCAGGCAAGGGGGCAGCTCACACCCAACCCATCCCGGGGCGTGCCGTGCTCTGGGATGCACCAGGGGTGCAGGGGAAGGAGGGAGGGAAGAGCATGGACTCACCACCGTTGAGTTCACCTCCCTCCTGAGCCCTCTGCCATGGTGAGCACACCGGTGCTGGTTGCACAACAAAAAAGGCAGTGGGATTTCTCCTGCAGTACTGCTCCCAAAAGAGAGAAGAATGTTTTAAAAGCGATGTGCGAGTGCCACCAGCTTTGAAATTCCCTTGGGATTTCGCTTCAGTGATTTCCTTTGCCCAGAAGGTGTTTGGGTGATGGAATGAGTTTCATAATTCAGTGTTTTCAGAGCATGATAAGCATTAGAGCAGTCAGAGCAGCGCTGATTGCTGTCTTTGTCACCTCCCAACCTTGATGGGATCTGTGGTGTCTCTGTCAGGATGTTTTGGACTGGTGTGGCACACAAGCCCACCTTGGTGAAACCAGCCCAAGCCACCACTGTGGGCTTCAGCCCCTCCAAGGGATGAACATCCTCCTAGAAGGAACACAAACTCCCTTGCCTTGCCCTGCCTGCAGGCACAGAGCATGGTAGCAGGATGGAGCTAAAGGAGATAACCCTGCAGGAGCATGGCACATAAGCCTGTCCTAAAATGGTCCAGAGCACAGTTACATCATCTGAGCAGGGTTATATCCCTGCCAGAAACACGCATCCCCAAAACACCAGCCCCACACCGCACTGCACTGGCCCTGTGCCTCTCGCAGTGCTGCAGAGATGCTCCCGCAGGCTGGGACACCCACGCTCCCTGCCAGGGCCCTTGGGCAGTGAGGATAGACAAGTTTTGCTGCACCATAAGCTTCTCTTTAGAAACAATTCTCTGCCTCAGTTTCCCTGTTTCTTCCTTTCCTTCCCCCACTGCGTCACTGCCAACGTGGCTGCAAATGCTCTGAGTGGGGGCCGGATCCTGGAGCAGGGATGTGCAGCGCCCCACGCACCCGAGACCTGGAGACACTGTA
Organism: Cnemophilus loriae; assembly: GCA_013397755.1. Taxonomy (NCBI): domain Eukaryota; kingdom Metazoa; phylum Chordata; class Aves; order Passeriformes; family Corvidae; genus Cnemophilus; species Cnemophilus loriae. The sequence continues at coordinate 1,519,145 of VZTF01009458.1, read as the reverse complement.
ATAAAAATTATTGATTTTCCAGTTTCCTTCATGTTTCATAGGGTGTTTTGCTGGAAATGATATAAATAGCTGTCTCTGTCCCTGTCCCAGGGCACGATACAGAGATGTATTTTTTTCACAGTCCAAGGAAATAAAATGCAAAGTTCATTTCACAACGATTTAAAAGTTATATTAACGTCCAGGGTTGGATGAAGCAGGAGCAACGTGCCTGTAACTAGATAACTCCAGAGCTGGAGTGACTGCTGGGGTAAGTCCCAGCTGTTACATTTGATTTATCCCAGCTCAGGGGCTCCAACCCTGCACCCCAGGTTTCGGTTTACAGTAACTCTGTGCTCACCATCCTGCAGCAGAACCCACCCCAGTAACACACCCAGGGAGATCCAGCTGCTCTGCAGCCATTCCTGGTCCGAAAAAGTGCTCTTTGGGGAGAGCAGTTCCATGCAGGAATGCACTTACTGTATCCTGTGCTAAATATAGCAACAGAGCACACAGGGAGTGTGGTCCCTCGCCCCTGAGAATTGCAGGAGAGATTATTCATTTTCACTCTGTTGTACCTTCACAGTGGCAGGAATTACTTTAGCCAAGGGGATTTAATAAATGATCTGTTCATAAACAACTGATCATTTTTCCAGCCCCACTGCTGCTCGCATCCCGAATTTGTAGAGGAAAAGGGGATGAGAGCCCAAGCACAAGCAGTGCCTACAAGCCCAGAGAGCCAGGCATTGGCACAACCTTGCTCATTATACTTCCAAGGTATTAAAAAGTCTGGGTGTGATAAGGAAAAAGGAGGCTGTAAAACTTCATCCTTACCTTCCAGATAGTGGAACTGATCTTGCTTTTATTTATGCTGGTGTAAAGCAAAAGTAATTCCATCAGTGCTGCTGGTGCAGAACCCGAGCAGGTGATCTCAGAAGCGTGCCCGGACTCTCGGCTGGGGTTTTCTACTTTTAAATCTATTAATTTGACAAAGATTTTCTTGAGCTGCTGGAACTGCAGATCCAGCCTGCAGGGCTCAGAGTGAAGGGGGGTGAGAATGAAGCCACGTGTGCGTCTTTTCTGCATCTTTTATCATCTCCACTTGCATTGTTCTGTTTGATATGATTTTAAAGACAGCTGACCAGCTTTTCCAGGTGGGAAATACAGATGGAGTGGACATGCACAACCCCAGCATCCTATATGGGAACACGGTTATGTGCTGGGGGTTACCCTGCAAGCAGTGGATAAGGGTTTTGGGGTAACCAGAGTTAAATATGCCCAGATAAATGCATGTTCTCTGCTTGAGGACTTATGCTCCTCTCACACTTTTTTCCTCTGGTGACAAGAGGAAAACGAGTCCAGATTTGCATGTGCACAAAGGAAAACAAAATCATGTCCTTAACTCAGAGCAGGCAATCCTAATTATTAGTCATTGTTGCTACGTTAATTATTATTACTGCTGCACAAAAGGATTGTAAATAGATAACATCACCTTTTCTTTTGCGCCATGTAGCGGGCTTTTTTTTTTTTCTCTCCGGCATTTTTCCTTGATGGTACCAATTAAGAAACCACAAGACAAATGTTGGGGAATCAGCTCGCGGGTGGTAGTTTCCTTGCCAGCGAGGACGCAGCGCAGAGCCCGCAGCCTGCTGCTCTGCAGGTACCGCACGCTGCAGTGCTGACAGCAGTAAAAACTTGTCTCTGACAGTAAACTAAGCATGTATGACCCGGAAGACATAGAGAGCAGATAAGGGCAGGAACACAGACTCCATTTAGTGCTATTAAAATGGTTAAGTAGACTTACGATCAGAGATGCCAGGCTGAAATTGGAGACGCTCGGAAAGTGAGGAGTGGCAGATGCGTGGCCGGCAAGTCAGGCTGCAACTTGGGTCCCTGCAGCACAGACGGCTCGTGCCGTGTTTCCAGGCTAGGAAATTTTAAAAAGTAAAAACATTTCACTAGGAGAAAGTGTTTTTCGCAGAGCAGCATTTCTGGGAATCTTACCCAGAAGGGAGAAGCAGCTTCAGCATCACTTTGTGGGACTCTGACAGCCATTGCAGTGAGTGAAAATGTTTGTTCTTATTAAAATACACAGAGACACTCGCAGGTGCAAACCCACACTCTGCAGCACCATTGACCAGGATGGGGCACACAGAATTTTAAACAATTCACTTTGGATCTGGGTTGTTCGGGGAGGTCTGCAGTGAGCACTGGCCCAGGACTCAGTCCTCAGCCCTGGTGCCAGGACACAGCTGTGACCCCTGTGACACCAGTGATGCTTGGGACAGTCCGTGACTCTTTCCCCCAGTCCCTCCAGTGCCACGGAGCTGTGCTGCCCTCCCGGGACCATCAGGGCAAGGACTACAGAGTCCAACATCCGAGCACAGCTATAACCATGCTGCAAAACCCACTTATGTGGTGTTTGAGAGAACAAACACCTCTTGTTTTATTACCATTTATGTGACAAATTGATTTATGGTTGATAGTGACAGAAAGAGCCTGACACAGAAAAAATATTTTTTTTTTAATCAAGGAATGATCGCCATAAAGAATGTGCTATATCAGTCAAATATATCCAGCTGCAAATACCCTATATGGTAGCATTAAGAAGATGTATTTATTATAAACAACTTTTTAAGGCAGCTGAGGCTTGGAGGATTTTGACACAGGAAAGGATGAGAAGTATCATAATTCCATATGTGTCCAGGCATTGTGGGCTTCTTAATGAAATTTCCAGGGTTTGTGGGAGCTCTTGATATATGCCCGTTACAGCTGTCAGGAGTAGTACAGGTCCTGAAATATTTATTATTGCTTATTTTTTGCCTGTATCCCTCTTGCTTCCCTTGTGCTCCATAACACTGAGGTTCCCCGACACTCATCACCCAACCCCAACTGATGCTTTCTGTCCCTTCTGTTCTCAGCCTTCCTTCTTTCCAAGAAACTCCAAGGTGCTTTCAGAAGGAACCCCATGTCCCACAGCTCAGCAGCCTCCTCTCCTTGTCCCTTGGGTCTTCAGTCCCATTTTCCCATCCCTTATGTCCATTACTTTCCATCCCACTCTGTGGATGCCCAGAACCCCAGCTACTCCATCAGGACAGCAACAAGACAGGAAAAAATAAAGGAATAGCATTCTTCAAAGGGTAACCCAAGTGGGTGGATTTTCATGCCTCCACCAGCATCTCCCTCCTACTCCTCCCATCCACGGGAGTGTGTTCCCTGCCTGCCATCCCTTCCCCTCCATCCTATTACAAACACAGCAGTCGATCATTTGTTTCCTGTCCTTGAGGCATTGCCAGTGTGTGACCTGCCGAGCTGGCTCCAATTCTTCACTCTCTTCCTCGTGGCTGCTTGTTTCCCCATCTCTCTGTGCAACAGCAAACACACGTCGTCCACGGCTGAGCTCCGAGTCTTTTATCTTCCACTCTGTCTTCTGAAGGGGTGTTCGTTTTTAAATTCACATTTATGCTGGTTTTGAAGGTGGTCTGTAGAAAAAAAAGCTGGGGTTAGTTTATGTCAGGGAGGTTTGCTCAGTAAAATTACAGAAGTAAATGAAGCCACCAGGTAACAGCAAGAATCCAGACTAAGGTAAGGAAAGAGGAGCAGGAGAAGTGCTTCCTGCTTGGAAAATTTGATCCAAGAAGTTCTTTTTGATCTTTCAGCCCTTCTAATTTTGGGGAACTTGTCCAAAACAAAAATATCCTAATTCATGAGAACTATTCACGTGCATGAAAGAAATGGAAAGGCTGCTGTTTCCTCACTTACAGTGTTTCTTTTTTGTCCTCTCCTTGTTTTATATTGAAACCAGTGGGGGTGATTAATAAGAAAGACAAAAGAGAAAGAAAACTGCTTTACTCTTTTTTTTTTTTTTTGCTCTTTTCAGAAGTTTTTTTTAAGAATTTTGGCTCAGTGTGTTCCTGTTGGTGCATTTTCCCTGTGCCCAGCAGAATTACTGCTACCTCCCTGAAAAGCAAAGCAGGAATGGCCCCAGGAGGGAGGAGAGGTGACTCTCCCCAGACATTATCTGGCACAGGCAGTAGCTGTTTTGGGGATAAACAGTGATGAATTGGCTCCAGTTTCTTGCCAGAGCATTAGATAAGCGGTGTAGGACTGTGCAAATCAGCCCAGTCTATTCCTGGTTGCATTCGTGCCCCTTCACCTCCTAAATTTGCCAGTGCCCGAGGTGCCCTTTGCTGGCTGCTTGGGTATGGATGCTGTTGGCTTAAAATGGACAGAGCCAAAGGCAGGCAGATGGGGAGGCAAACACAGCACCAGGCAGGGCTCTGATCCTCCCCTCCAGCCTCCGGACCTGGTTCTGCAGTGTCTGTGTGTCCTTCGTTTTCTGCAACCTGCACTCAGCCCTGCATTGCAGCAGCAGAGGAGTCCCCTCACTGCGCGGCTCCCGGCGCTCAGCGGGGGCTGCGCCGACCTGCGGCTCGCTCTGAGGTGGGGGGCAAGGGCAGGGAAAGGTCCCAGGGCCCCCAGAGCCTCATGTCTCCAGCAGAGCTTTCCCCAGCACAGCTCTGGAGGCTGTGCAAGGACGTAGGGAAGCTCCTGTGTACCAGAGTGACCTCCTCAAGTAAAGAACCCCATATTTTCTACTGGTCCTGGAGTGAGACAATCCCTGTCAATGCTTTAGGATATAGATATGTATTTATTTAGGATCATCTGTATTTCTGCGTGCTGCAAAGCTCCTCTGGACAGACAAAGATGTACTCATCTGGCAGAATCATTCCAGCAATGAGATCTCAGGCTGACGGGATTAAAAACCTGTCATCCCAGATTTGGGGGGTTTTCTTTCCTATATCCTTCTTCCACACATGCACCCCCTGAATGGAAGAGAGAAACCAGCACAGTCAAACCTTTGGAACAGCCTCTCCGTTGTGGCTCGAAGTAGAAAACGTTGGGTGCCAAATTTTTTACTGCAGTGTAAATTAAAATGCCTGGACTAAGATGATAGACACATCGCATGGAGATCAGCACAGCCTCCTGCCTGGTCAGAGGCATTAGAAGAGAGAGCAAATGGTTCCCAAAGGCATTGTCTGATTGACAGAAAAAAAAATAAAATAAACCACAGCCAAGGGGGATCAAGACTCTGGTGCCAAGGCCTCTCAAAGCCTTTGGGTGGTTTGAAGGGGCTGGAGGAGGTTTGTGGCTCCTGAGCGTGAATCTGGCCCATGCAGACATGCTGCAGATATTCATCTCTCTGAGTGTGATTACACTCCAAAAAGTGACTTACCATTACTACCCTTGTGGGATTCTGGGCTTATAGGCTCTAGTTAATTTTCCAGATTAATAAAAAACCCATATGAAAAACATGAAGGGGTTTTGTTTCTTTCTTTTGATTGTTCGGGACTTTTTTTAAATTTTGCTTGTTTTTTTCCCTGCTGGAAGGTCAGTAAAGTCACCCCAGGCTCTTGGGGGGAAGTGGAACCAGAACTCTTCCCATCAGCGGGACAGAGTGATGGGAAGGGAGGCAGCTCCCTCCCTGAAATCACTGCTGGGTGGCTATGCCCTGCTTACAGGGCCAGAAGGTAGTAAGAGATATATTTTATCCCTAAAGTCAGCAGATCTGAGGATGAACACGCAGATCTGTAGGAAGCTGTTGGTTTTGAGGGCACCTTTGATGTGTGACCACACTTTAACCTGATTGGCTTCAACAGCAGGACGTGGCAGGGACCAGCTCTTTTGTGGGCATTTGCAGCGGATGGTGGTGGCACAAACCTGCATTAACACTTTCCCAGAGTAAACAAATACCTGTTTATCTGAGAAAGAGCCTTTCCTGCAGACAGGAGAGGAGTTAGCGAGGGTTTCCAGGGTTTGTGCCTAAGTGTATCACAGAGTTTGGGCTGTTTGGGTCATTTCTTTGATTAGGTTGTTCAGGGATGAGGCCCAACGCCTCTAAAACAGAAGGATTTTCTATGGCTTTGCTTCAGGTCCTCGAGCTCTGCATGATCCCTGCAACTCCCAGATCCCACTGAACCCCTGAGCTGGTCTGAGAGCAGGAGCTGTTCCCACCAGTGCTGGGGACAGCAACCCATCATTGCTTAGTCATTGTTTCTACCCTGGGCATGGTTTCTGCATGGCACTTTTGGGAACACAGTCCCATCTTGCAGCATGGCACACAAGTGGAATTCACCAAACCGGAGCAAAGAATTTAGCAGGAGTCCTTTTCAGCCGCGCTGCACGCACTCGTGTGTTTTTTCATGTTTGCATACAGCGTGCTCCCTGCTGACAAATAAATGTATTTATTAATTCACACCTGGCTTGGTCCCTGCTCTGTGCTGCCAGGCCCAGCCATGTGGGTCAGCAGCAGGGATCAGTTTTTAGTATTATTTTCCCCAGTCGTGTGCGAGCAGCACTGGCTGCAGAGGCTGCAGCCTCACACTCCCAGTGAACTGTAAAACCAATTTAAAAAAGACATTTCAGGAATTAATGCAATGCCCACTGCAATCACACATTGGGCTGCTGAGGAGGCATATTCCAGCCTGGAATTTGTTACCTGGCCAGACCATTCGTCACTGCACAAGAAGAGAAAACTTCCCCACCTTGTAGCCCCTTTGTGCAAGGACAAGGTAGAAAGGCAGACAGGCTGAGATGTGGCTTTAATCCTGCTCCCACTTCTCTAGAGCCAGCACCATGCTGTGCTCTAGGTTTGCAGGTAAAAGGGTTCTTAACAATTTTTTTAGCAATAATCAGCCCTTTGGTACCACCTCGCTCTCCCACCGTGGCTCATCTGTGGGAGATCACAAAGCATTTCACCATGTGTGTGAATAATTCAGCTGTTGCATGAGGACACTGAGGCAGGGAGAAGCTGCCAGGTCCCAGGGTGCTGGGATGGGGCCAAGGGCTGTGTCTCTCACGGGAGCTGTGCTGCAGAGCAGCCAGCTCGGCACCACTCAGCTCCGGGGCACCGCTGGCAGGAGCATCCCAGCTCCCAGGAGCCAGGTTTCAGAGGCCATTAGGTGCCTAATGATGCAGGCAGACACCTGGTGGCATTTGCACTGGGAATGAGGTGCTTTACATGCCTCGGCACCTCTGAAAATCCCACTGGGCACCTACCTGCAGCTGGAAGCGTCTGCAAAAGCCAGAGTATTTTCAAACTGCTGCCTGGGAGGCTGCCCTGGGCTGTACAAAAGGCTGTTTTGGCTGCAGACCTGGGTCTTCAGCAGGGGAGAGAAGGGCTGGAGGGCACCACGTGTCAACCAGTCCCTTACAAGAAACACCCATCGCCCCAAGCTTCCCCCTGGCCGCCACCCACGGGGTCCCCAAGCTCGGCTGCTGCACACAGAGCTGTCACCACATCTCACCCACTCCTCCAACATTGCCTTTGGGTGAGTTTAATAGTTTCTGAAGAAGAGTTTAGCACAGTCTCCATTCCTTTTGCACAACCACTCCACACCTGTGCCTATATCTGCTTATACCTCTTGTACCTCCAGGCACAAGGGCCACTTCCCTTGGCAGGGCAGAGGCAGGCGATGATCCCTGCGGATAGGAGGGTGCAGGGATGAGCTGCCTGGCTGCCATGTCTGGACATCCCTCACGAGCCCATAAACATCTCGTTGGGTTTACAAACTTCGTGGGCAGCGATTTTGCCAGAGGCTCTCAGGAGACCTCAGCTGGAGTAGGGTTTGGATAACAAATACTTGTAGCTTGGGGGATTGAGTGGCTCAGGAAGGGGATGTGTGGGGGAGTTTCATAAATGCTCCGATGCCTCCCCACTTTCCAGCTGCTCCCACATTCCAGCAATAAACAAAACCTGGATCCCCTGCCCTGGCTTTGAAAAGGCCCTCACAGCTTTTCCCCCCTCAGAGCTCTGCCCAAATCTGTCTTGCTGGAGCTCCCCCAGCCTCATCAAGCTGGAAAGCAAATGGTCCAGTAATTTATTCTTAAAACCAATATTCCTAGATGACTCCCTTAATAAGGAATTTATTTCCATGCTATTTGGCAAAAAGGAGAAGTCACGCCTCCTGGTACATGGTTAATTTTCCAAGTTTGTGGAAAACAGGCAGAGGAAACTAATGGCTTCAGTAGCTGTAAAATTATCTACAAGGCAGAGTGTGTCTCTTCATCTTCTTTCAGAAGGTTTTATTCAGCTCAGGCTTTCTATACAATCCCGTGATGAATGAAATACCTGGGAACAGCACAAAGTAACATTATTTATGGAGACTGGTAAAAGAGCATCCCCTTGCTTAGCATGCAGTTTTGGTAACAGCAGAATTTTGAGATTTAAATTAGATTCCTCTCACCTAATTTCAATTAATCCCAAACTTAAAAACAGGTCTAGTGCAGAAGTGTTCTCTCGGTCTTCCCAATGTTCCTCATGTCTTTCAAACATCCATGCCTTGGTAAAGACTGGAAGACCATGAAGACTGAGAACTCTCCTCCACACATATTTTCTCCTCAGTGAACCCTAATCACCCATAAAGTCACACCCCACCATCACCTGGGACATTTAAAACTGAACTGAACGAAGAACAGGCCTTTAGCACAACTCAGTAATTTGGTAAGCCCAAATTCTGATCTTTGCAAACAACTGCCAGAGCTCCAAAGATAATTTGACACATCACTGCAAGGATCCTGTGCTCAAGGTGGGCACCTGCCTTTCAAAACTGCTCCTCCTGCCTCCAAATTCACTAAATCCTTTGCAAACACGCTAAAAGTTTGAGCTGAGTGGTGCCAGCTGACTTTGGTGGAATGTGTCTTGGTACCTTGCTGAATCAGGGCCCCCACTTGGAAGGGCTTTATTTAGAAAATCATAAAACCATAGAATACTTTGGGTTGGAGGGGTCCTTTAAAGGTCACATAGTCCAATCCCCCTGCAATGAGCAGGGACACTTTCCACACACCTCACGCTTGCTAAGCCTGGGATGAAAACCCTTTTCTTTTTTTTTTTTTTTGGTTTGAAATGGTTTGTTTGCTAGTAAATTCACAGTACGGCTGAGGTAGCACATTTGTGTTGTTAGGTACAAAGATAATGGAGGATTAAAATGCTGACAAGTGTGTAGAGAGGAAAATGATTTGGTTACCTCTTAGAGATGCAGCAGCAGCTGGAGCGAGCCCTGCATCTGTGGCTGCTTCCAGGCAATTACTGCTTCCCTCCCAGCGCTCCTGACAAATGCTGCTGCTCTCCTGCTTTGAACTGTCAAACGCAAAAGTTGCCATGAGAAGTGGTTTCCCTCCTTCGGCCTTTCTTTTAGCTTCGCTGTGATCCGTTTGGAGCATTTCCACAGGGAAAAATCCAAGCATTTTTGTGGTGGAAATTCCCCAGGCGGGAGGGTGAGACAAGCCTGGGCACTCGGTGCCTTTGTGAACTTCACAGGTTTTCTCATAAAACACACCAAAGTGACTTTAATACAGTCTTTAATTCGGCTTTAACAATATCTGCGATTCCAGAGTGTGGCTTTCCCGGTATTCCCTGCGGCCGTGCCAAGAGCCCATTACCCGGGTGAATGAACTCCCCTTTGGGCCAACCATCGCCTTCCTTCTGCCACCTCCAACTCTTGTAAAAACAAACACGGGCTCCCTAAGTGCAATTAGCATCCGAGGAATGCCGAGAGAGGGAGATTAATCATTCATAAACTAAACAAATACTGTTCTGATCCCATTAGCCAAGAGACAGCGTCTCCCGTTAATTTACTTCTGTTTGAGGTGTATCTATTAACCCCTTTTAATCAGCTATTATTCTAGTTAAACTCTTAGCTGGGCTTGGTTATCAGAGGATGGGACCCTTCTGACATGAGATCAAATTAAGATTATGGAAAACTTGTCAGGAATGAAGAGCCTTGCATTCGTAATTAAGTTATAACCTAATTTAAAAAAATGAGGTATGCTTTTGAGGAGGGCCCGGCAGCACTGCTTCTCCAGAGCATCCTCTTCCCTCCACAGAGGTCTCTCTGCTGAATTTTGTCAGCCTAAACTCAACCAGACAGGTGTCACCATCGTCTGCCTTGATGTGCTCACCCCCTGACACATGCAGCTCCTCTCTGTGGCTCTCTTTGTACCTACGACAGGGCTGAAAATTTAATTTTTTTTTTAAATGTCAGAGAGGCACCTGAAGTTAATACATTTACCAGTTTGCAGCCCTCCACTTAAAGTCAATTCCTGGCAGTGGATCCGTGTGTCCCGGCAGCGGGAATGTCTGTGGTGGGATGGGCTCTCCCATTTAGGGAGCACGCTGTCGAGGGACAATTTAATATTTGAGAACACTGGTGGCAGTGTATTAGATCTCCAGGTTTCTGAGGTCACCCTCAGCGAGCAGCTTCCTTCTGCCCACACCTGTGAGCAGGAGCAGCTGGGAGCCGGGAGGAGAAGTGTGTGCCCTGGAGATGCTGCTGGCATCCCGCGTGATGCCACCCGGTTGTGGCACTGCTGCTGGGTCAGATGGAGCAGCCGGGCTGAGCAAGGCAGCAGGAGGTGCTCTCCTGCTTTGGGATCGCTGTGCTGTGTTTAGTGCCATGAAGGAATGCTAGAGGAGCTGGGGTCCCAGCCTGTGGGAGCAGGGAGTGGCCGGGTGCTGGTGCTGCTCTGGTTATTCAGCCTGAAAGTGATTTTCTAGAGGAAAAGGCTGTGTCCTGTGTAACAAAAGCCACTGCTTACCCAGCAACCAAATTTTCCACTTTTTGGGTGTATGGCATTGCCAATGCAGAGCTGGCTTTGCCTCAGTGGGCTGAGCCCTGGGGAAAGGCAGCCCTGCACCCACAGAGGCAGAGCTGATGCTCTGGAAATAAGAATTTTGATCAAATTGCTCCATTTCTATTTTAAGAACCAGAACAGCTCAAATGGATTTCATTTTCCTCCAACTGAGAACAGAATTTTAAGAAAAATTTGCAATTTAAGACTGAAAGTCTTAGTGCCAATTACATCCATTTCCTCACTGGGGATCACTTCCATGACAACTCCACGCAATCAACCAAATAAAGGAAAAGGAGGAAAGTCTCACCTGAGCTGCCCAGCTCCCAATTAGCAAAAGGTAAATAACTCTTATTTTCTCTCTCTTGCTTCCTGGGCTGTGATGGCTGATGAGAGTGGTGAGATGAGAGCCCTCCCTTCCTGCTTCAGTGCATAAATACTGCATCTTCAGGGATTTGCTCCGGTTAATTTAGGAGCTGCTTGAACTTTGCTTAAAGGCGCCTGCGTGTTACTATCCCTTGGAGTCGCCCGATGTATTTGTCATAGCTGAACCTGCAGTTCATTAGAGGTACAGAGTCAGCTAATTACTCCCAGAAAAATGTAGTATAATTGTATGAATTATGCATAAAATATTAACTACTTGTGAAGTTCGCGGATATATGTGTAGGGACTGCAGGGCAAATGCTTCCTCGCTTGAGGGCTATATACAGACTGGAAACAAATAATGCATATATTTACTCTGGTGTTGCAGGCAGGGTGGCAGAGCACCAAAGAGTGTCGTGGAGATGTGGGGTCTCCTCCAGTGCTCAGCCCATGGAAGGGGCTGCCAGGCTCAGCACTTCTCCAGGCTGGAGTTCACAGTGAAGTCCCCACCGATGGAGCCTCACACTCCAAGCCAAGCTGATTTGGGAATTCTGTGCTGAGTTGCATGGATATTGGCCAAAATACTGCCTTTTCCCAGCAAAAAGGTTCTGGTGCACTGGATCTGTAGGTATCCATCCTTCTCTTAGGCTGGGTGCACTGGAAGGACAAACCCTCAGCACTCGCAGCCCAGGGGAAGCCCTCCTCTCCCGCAGACACAGCAGCAGGACATGATCCAGGATTTGATCCATGGACATTCACTTCAAAGATGCAGATCAGCAGCAGCAGTCCTCCTCTGACAGATACTCATTTCAGAGTTCGCCAGCATGCTTTGGAGACATAAAAATCAATAGAAGAGAGGGAACAATAAAGTTTCATTGTTCAGTAATGAGGTAGACGGCATCTATCACAAACTCCCAAAGTGCTGCTCACTGCAGGATTCTCCTCCACTGTCTCCTCCTGGCTGGAGATAAAGAGCTTCTGGTGCTGGAGCTGAACCTCAGCTAAGCAGAGATAGGTTTAGCTGGGAGAAAAAGGAATTCTGGAAGCTGAGCACCTCTCCATGGCCAGACTTCAGTGCTCCTTCCTCTTGCGTGCAATATCGTGGCAGCACCCTGATACTTTCAACTCAAGGCCTTGAGACGGTTGCTGAGCTCCAAGTCTTGACCTCCAAAGGGATCAGGAGTTCATGCAATTGTTCAGTTTATTCCCAGCACAAGGGTGCTCCCATCAGCATTGCTGAGGGTCGTGCAGCAGTCAGGCTCTGTGCACGCCTGTGCCAAGGCACCAGCAGGGGTGGGAAGCTGTGGCTCCCTGGACAGAAGGGAGGACACCAGAGGAGCCACCTTAAACCCTTGGACTCCAAAGACACTGATGCAAGTTCTTAAATTTTTTAAGACAGAGGACTCCGCTACATGTTGTTTGGGAGCCCAGGAGGTGACAGGATGGTATTTCAGAGCTCAGTGCAGGGCTGGGGATTGGCAGTGCAGCTTCAGGCTCATTTCAGAGCTCAGTGTAGGTTCAGGCTCATTTCAGAGCTCAGTGCAGGTTCAGGCTCTCAGCTCCATCCCTGTGGGTCCCCACCTGCCCTTCCATCTCCACCACAAGCATCACTCAGAAAAGCATTTCTTTCCCACACCCACAGCAGCTTTTATAAAACAAGCTGTGCTCCATTTAGTATTATTTTAACGTAACTTTAAGTCACCTGCTTTTTTTCCTATTTTTTTTCCCCCATGCTTTTTCTGCTGAAGAAGTGGAAATGAGCTGCTGGTTGCGTGGAATTCTTTATGCTTTACCCAGAAAAACCTCTAAAACCTGAGACAAGGCACATGCTGCAGCGAGCAGGGGAACACAAGCTCATCTCTTCCTGGTGACCAGCTCCCTTGTACTGTCACGCTAACAGGAAGAAATATTCACTCACCCTTGCTGCACATTCTGGCAGGGTTATTGTCAACTTATTATTTTTTGACTCAGAGCCAAAAACGAAGGGCATTTGCATCTTGCAATTTTGCTGTTTGCTTGTCTTGCTTATGTTGCTGGAAATGACCTACAAGGAGTCAACAGCAGGCAGCTAGGACAACACAGGAGTGGAAAAGAGATGAAGCTGGGAAGTTCATATCTCACCCTGAAACATCCCACAATATTTAGTTAGTGGGCAGAGAGCAATTACAAAGCACATGGATGTTGCATCTATAGATTTATTCTGATTTTTCAGGTTTTTGTGTCATAAGAGAGCACATATGGGATTTGGATTTCTCCCTGAAAAAAAACCAAAACAACCACACAATTAAAATAAATACAGCAAACAGATGCTAGACCTGTACATGGAGATGACTCTCATTAACATCCACGCAGTCAATGCAGAAAAAGGAACCACCTTGCTTATTTTCCTTTGTTTTATCTTATACCCTAGCTTAACAAAATCATTTTGCATCTTAAAGTCTGAGGATACTTTATTGGAAGAATTTACATAGATGTGATAATGAAACTGCACAAATATAATTTACTGTAAGTGGCACTGAATTATATAAGTAAAAAAAGGTGAGGATTTTTGTGAAATACTGCCTCTCACAAAAAAAAAAAAAAAGAAAATGACCTAAGAATAATATCTTCTTAAAGACAGTTTTGCATAATTGCTCTGTACATCTGACAGGGCTGGAATATACTTTTTCTTTTAGGTGTCAAAGCCTCAGCATTGACTGAAAGAGTGGTGCACTCTGCAGTCTTTGGTGCAATGCCTGGTGCATTACGCTCACGCTGTGAGACACCTCCTCTCTGCTTAGGAAATGGTTAATTTTCAAAGATAAGAAGAGTTGCTGTACAGCAATCAAATGGAAGCTAATGCACACCTAAGGCTGCAGGCAGGAGCTCTCCAAGCTGCTGGCATCGCACGAAGAGTGGGGGAAAAAAAGAAAGAAAAGAAACCTGAATGTTAAATGTGTGAAGAAAATATTCTCCATCCACACACCTCTGCTCTGGGGACAATGAAACTTTACACACGTGTTGGTATTGGCCCACAGACTTCCAGCAGGACTGTAGGCACCAGAGCAGCTGCACAAAAAAGAGGGAAAAAAGACTGGCTTTGCAAGAGGAGGGTTCCTTCTCACCTGTCCCCTTCACAGGAACAATCTCATCAAAGTCCCTGGAGTTATTTTCCTGCATGCAGGCAGAGGGACGTGATGGAGGAGGAGAGCAATAGGGACAGGCAGCCTGCAAATTATGTGGGTGCAGGACACATGGAGAGCCAGCCCCGACTCACTGCAGGGCCCACATGCACTGAGGCACTGACTCGGATGCAGGACACCTTAAACTTCATTTACTTCGCTGGCTTCAGAGGAAAGCAAAAGCAGAATCCAAGCACTGCAAACACTCTGTGAGTGCTCTAACCCCCTGTTATCAGTAAATCTCTCCTTGAAATGTCTGATGTCATCAAAGGTCCCTTTCCAGGTCGCTGTGGTTGTCCCCTTGTGCCACGACCCACCGAAAGCCAGTGATGCTTTGGTGACCTTTGTCTCAAGGTCACAGTTTTATGATCTTGGCGAATGTGTTTCTTATTCCTCTCCTTTTGAACACTTTTCTAGTGACACCCCTGGAAGGCAGCCTTACACTGCAGCTGCCTTTTGGGATTCGTCTAGAGGATTTTTCAGGCTTGGTTGCTCTTCCCAGGGTATAGAGTTTGTGCTGGATGGCATCTTACCGGGTAAAGTCATTGCCAGGTAGGTTCCATCCTCTGTTCCAGGTTTGAAAACAACTGGGAGCAGGAAGCAGTGAGAGGCTGCTAAACAAGGCTCTCACACCTAATTATCATCAGGCAAAATTAAATAAAAGAGAAATGTTTATGCAGTCGGTAATTACCGAGCACAACATTCAGGGAGCAGCTTGGGCAGATCCCTCCGGCCGATGCAGAGGCTCCGTAGGAGAAACAGACAAAGTTTTTAGTTCCCTTCTTCCGTGAACAACTCTCTGTACCCTCCACTTGGTGATTATTTATTTCTGAGGTGAGTAATTATCAACTGTAGAGAGAAAGCTGCGGCAGTGTGAAGTGCAGCGAAGCCCCGAGGGGCGGGAGGGATGCACGCATGGACGTGCCCTGCCAATGTCAACCAAGGCCACCTGCAGCTGCCAGGGTTCTTCTAAAGACAGGCAAGCCCAGAAACGGGACAAAAGTGAGGGAGCACAAAGTGTCTCTCTCCTTTAGAGCCAATGGGAGGCTAAAATGCCTGCTCCACCCGAGGGGCAGGGATGCTGAAGCATCCCAAAGGACTTTCCCTGCCCCTCGAGTGGAGCAGGAAGACTGAGGCAGTTTACACTCGGCGTACACAGCCACAGCTGCCGTCCAAAGGGTCCCACCCCCCAGCTGATGAAAGCATGGTCACACACAGGTCATTGTAAAACACACCATCCATAAGTGTCCCTTCCAAAAATAGCAAGTCAGAGGAACAGCACCTTATCTGCCCACAGGCATGTCCCTGGGTGGCTCCCTGGGGAAGAGGGACCGGGACCAGCTCTGCAGGCAGCCCCCAGACACCCATCACTGACTCAGCAACTTCAGGCGGCAGAAAAAAAATATTCCAGGAGGTTAAATCGATTGCCAAGGAGGTCCAGCAAACCTGACAGCCTCCGAGAGGCTCAACTTCATTTAAGTTATTTCGAGGCAATTCCAGGAGGGCAAAGAGGAGAGCGGCGCAGGGAGCCACCGACGGCCAGCCTGTTCTTAAAGAGCACAGTCGCGTTTTCTGAGGTCATTCTCTTTTCTGCTTCTTCTTCAAGGAATAAAATTTCTTGCAGAATGAAACCTTTTTCTTTTCTGTTCCCCCCCCCCCTTATTTTTAATGCCTGGGTGGCTGCCGAGGAGGGCAGGAGCTGGCCCAGCTTCCAAGCTCTGCATCAGGGAAGCAGGAGCAGCACTGAGTGACTGCATTTCAGGAGGCTACGGCAGAGCCCACACGCAATTCCACAAGCACTACAATTAACTATTGCACTGTTGGGTGCCAAATAAATTACCTGAGTGGCTGCTCTGAGGCACTTAGGCTGTGGAGCAAGCAGATGATGTACTATTCACCAGATATTTTCATAAGTAGGAGATAAGAGAGGCTGGAGGAGAGCAAATCAATGTCTTTTTTAGATCTATGGTGCTTGAAGCATCTGTCAATGGTGAAGAGTAAATATTTACTTTTCAACATAAAGTCCATATAATCACTTTTCTATCAGTCACTTACTGCTCCTGAGTGTTTCTTACAACGATGTTGATATTTGCATTAGCTACTTACCCTGGCTCTGAGATTCATACAGTTGTCAACTGCATTTAGACTTCAGCTGAAAATCCCCGGGTCCTGTACCACAGCTGCTGCAATTGCTAATGGCAATTGAAAAGAGAAAGCAGTGATATTTCCTACAGCAAATAGCAGGCAGAGATAAAGACAGAGCTATGGCATGAAGGTTATAATAATAGGCTCCCTTGTGCTTATTAAATTAGGAGTCCCACTCGATTCACAGCGTGCAGTTGTGGGCAGGACATGGTGAGGAAAACTTAAATTTGGAGAAAATAAGTGTTATTAAGCCGATTTTATTGCTGGGAGAACTGAGGCACAGAAGTTGAAAGTGACCTTGCTCAAGGTCAGAGGCGGAATTGTCTCACAGACTGAGAAACTTAACCCAAGTCTAAAAGCTGGGGGATCTGCAAATTGCCACAGGACCATTTCTGCTCCTTGTACACTCAGAACTGACGGGAAATCACCTCTGCAAATGCTTTCAGGTAGATGGAGAGAAGAAGCAACTTTGTTTGACCTGAGCAATAACCAGGGCTCAATCTGGTACAGATGGGTAGAAGGGAGCCACAGCCAGCATCAGGCACAGCTGATGGCCACGAGTGGACACTGCTTCAGCAAAGTGTCCCCACTCAAAGGTACCAAAGGAGTCAATTTAAAAGCTTCAGAAACAGCTCCAAATAGCCTGCAAAAAGCCTTGAACAGCAACATCCATCTCAACCATTAGAAATTACTTTTCAGACTTCGCAAGCAGAGGGAGAACCGAGAAGTGGTGGGGCAACTGGAGGTGGCTGGAGCTGGGCAGATGCATGGGGTGCCCAGCTGGGTACCCTCTCTATTGTGACACCGACTTTGCACTCCTGTGGGGTTTATTCCCAGTGTTTTGGAACAGCCAGAGTGAACCACGGGGTCTGGTGCATTTTCAGTACACTGTTGCTCCAGCAGAGTGATTGTGCTGCTGTGTAGGGCTGTGGTGCAAGATGCATGAATGCATGATGCCCCTGGGCCTCAAGGTATTTTTTTTTCTCCTTTTTTTACAGCACAGAGGGAAGGTGAAGGTTTGCCTGAAGGATGGGAGCTTGTGGGGAAACCTCAGCACAACTGTGCCTTGCCCATTTCTGCCCCAGCAGCCAGAGAGTTCCCCCAGCATCACCCGAACAGCGGGGCTGGGAACCCAGGGGAAATGAACCCTGCCCATGGCTAATGGGCAAGGTTAATTCTGAAACTTGTGAAAAAACCCTCAAAATCTCAGCCAAAGAAATAAACATGGTTTATGGTTAAACAGGCCCCGACAACGAGCTGTGCTGGGACATTAATCTCAGCCTACACCTCTCCTGGCCGTGCTCCTGTGTACGAAACGCTGCGGGACGGATTCTGGCTGAGTTACTCCTGCTCGCTCCCACCTTGCTCTACAAGCAGTAATTCAAGTTGATGGAGCTCTTCACACAAAAAGCTGCTTCTCAGTGTGCAGGTGGCAGGACGTGGCCAGCAGATCAGCATTTCGTGCCTGCCCGCTGCTTCCCCCCTTCTCCTCCCTCTCTCTCCCCATCCTTCCCGCAGCGAGTGGTCAGCGTTCTCACCGCCCCGGCGTGTTGACATGCCAGAAATATCTCTGCTTCACTGCCTGTGCTCTTGGAAGTATTTTGCTGCTCTCTCACCTCTCCATGAGAGAGACACATTCATCTGTCAGCTTATCGGAGGAATTTCCAACAATCTGTGGCAATGCTACAAGTCTCAATCTTGCTGTAAGTACCTAAAGCCAATTAGCATACAAGATGTTTCCCTCTCACGTAGTGCTCCACTGGCCTAAGGGCTTTTTTTTTCTGTACATCGGGATTTTTTTCCCTTTTTTTCTTTTTTTTTTCTTTTTTTTTCAGGGTGGATAGCTATTGAAGCACACAGCGGCATCCTCCCGGTATAGACGGGGAATGGGAGAGGATCCAAACGGATCAGCGAGGATTCATGTCCCCCTGATGAATCCCTCAGTCGCTCAGCCGGTGGCAGAGGGGTGTGGGGGAGCGGGGAGATCCCGCTGCCCGGAGGGAGGCGGGGGACCGGGAGATTCCCCTTGTCGGTGGCGGAGAGATGCGGGGGGCGGAGAATCCCGCTCAGCCTGGAGCGGAGGGATGCGGGGGATTCCCGCTGCCTGCTGCAGAGGAATGCGGGGGATCGAGGGGCTCTCACGGCCCGGAGGGCTCCGGCGGTGCGGGGAAGGGGGATGCCGCTGCCCGGGCTCGGAGGGATGCGGGATGCCGGGGCCAGGGGGAGCGGTGCCGCTGGCCGGGGCCAGAGCGGCCGGAGCTGCTGTTTCCCACGAGTGCCCTCTCCTGGAAAAGGCTCCTCTCCACGCGTGCCCGCCCCGGACACAATGACGGAGGATGCCGAGGTTTAAGAGCGGTGAAGTTTCCCGTCTCCTGCCCCTCCCCGTTCCCTCTGGCCCGTGCGCGCACAGCTCGGTGCCAGAAATCCTGCCGGTGGTACTTCTCTCCAGCCGTACCCTTACATTTATTTTGGGGCATAATTAATCCTTTTGGCGTGCCAGCTCTCTCCTGCCAACGGAGCCCAAACGCTGTTTCGGAGGAGTTGTCCTTGCCCGTGTGCTGTCAGCTGGGTGATGGCCAACAAATTTTGTCCTTGCTATCAGACATCCAGCATGCCTTGAGTATCCTAAAGGATAAGGGACACCTACATTCCACATTCCTGGGTGTTTTATTTGGAACAGATCCACGCATTTCCCAAAGATTGGATTGAAAGGCTCAAAGCTGCTGCAGCAGAGCTGGCCCGCAGCCCTGCGGGGTGTTTCTCACAGCCCTGAGGATGTTCCTCATCCTCCTCTGCAAGTGAAGCTCTGATACAGAGCACTGCTCCTGGCGTTGTTTTCATACGGATGAGGATTGGGATATTCTCTGCACCTCTTTCCTGTAAGAACCTCTCCCTTCCCACCTGTGTCACCAGTCAGAGCATTCCAGGACAGTGAATCTTTAAAAAAAACCCTTTTCTTTGAAGCTGGGGCAGAAGCACCTTTGCCATGGTTCCATCAATAGTTATTCCCTCAAGCAATTAAAGCACCCAGTGAACCGGTGGCTGCTCAGGAGACAAAGGTCCTTCCCACCACGGCATCCCGGCAGATGAACCAGTTAAGAGGAACTCAGGCCAATTTATTTCTTGATAGATAATGATGCGAGTTCTCACCAGGGATCTGTAATTTTCTATTGATGAAAACCTGCCTTTTCTGATTTGCAGGGTTATCTGTCTTTCTCAACTTCAGGCTCTTGCCAAACTCGCAGGCAGCCCTGTGAAAGTGCTGTGTCCCACAAGAGCCATGTATTTTAATATGATGTAGTTTTCTTCGCCCTGGAACCAGGATCAGTTCTCCGTGCTGACAATCCATAAAAGACCTAATGACCCATCTGAGGAACATTAACCAGCGCTGTGGCCATTCCAGGCAGAGTGTTTGTTTGTTTTTTGTGCCCCTGCTTGGGAGTGTAATTTCTGGAGAGGATCTTTGGAGGTGAGCTGGATCTTCAGAGATCTTTTAGTGTTGAATAACTAAAAATCAGGCTTTAAATTTAAAAGCCTTATTTATCAAGCCAAGCTTTGTTAAAGAGCTGCAGTGCGCTCCAGCAGGGTCAGCAGTCTGCAACAGCCTCCACATAGCCTAAAAAGTGAATTTTTCAGGCAGAAATACATTATTGCTTTCACCAAGAGCTTGCAAAAGTGACTGCTAATTTAAAGGAATTTTTGTCTTCTAACTTAATTGTCTCTGCTTATAATTTAGTGCCTTATAAAAGAGAGCTATTTACACCCCGCTGTATTTCATGATCTATAGTTAACATTTGTGTTTAGCTGGGAATTACGACCATTTGGTCTCTGAGAAATGGCTGGAAATATTTAAATGTCAAAGAAATCTTTTGAGGTCAGAGCCTTTCTGCACTGCTGGGTGTGGAGGTGGGACAGAGAGGATCTCCACCATCACCACCACCAGTGCAGAGGGGAGGGCTGAATTTGCAGGGGAAGGTTTGATCCTGGCCACCCTACCCACAGCCACGGTGGTTTCTGCACTCTCTTTTCCTCCCAGATCATTTTTGACTGCTGCCAAAGGGGTTTGCCATCAAAATGGTTTCTCACTGGCAGCCTAAAGTGGTGGTCAGGGTGTTGAAGCCCCAGGTGTCCCAGCTGAGAACCAAGGAGGTCGTCTCACCTGTGATCAGCATCCCCAAGCTCTTGGCATTTTACAGCCAGCACCAAGACAAAAGGTTTTCTCATCAATCTCCCAAGATTTTCCCCCACTGCCTCTGAAACAGGATTAAAATCTGTTTGTTCAGGTGCTTGTGACTCCTCCAGCCTTCAAGAGTCCTGGTAGACACTGAAGATCTTCCCTTTTTAATTTTCCCTTTTATTCCCTTTCTTTTCTTTTTTTTACCTATTTTTTTTTTTTTTACCCTTGGAGTGCCCTAATTATACAGAGCATTGATTTTACAATGCATTCATGGATTGATTGTACTGCCATGCTCCTCCCACAGGAAACAGCTTGCACACGAGCACTTTTTGATCTCTCCAAAGTATTCCCTAAGGTGAATCAATGGCTCTTGCATCTTGTCTCTTGCTTTAGTCTAGGGGAAGCTGGAGATGTCTTGCTGCTGAAATGAGCTTCAAGAAAAATATCGTAAGGCAGAAAAAGAGAAGGAAAATGATTCACTTCTTCCTGCCCAAAAAAGATTGTCTCATGTACAGCAAAATATGTTCTCGTTAGCATAATGTTCTCATCCAGCTCAGCCAACTGCAATCTTGGAGAATGCAAGGGAACTTCCATATAATTATCTTTAATAAACTGGCCAAGATAAAAGTAATGATATCTTAAGAAACAGAGTGCATAATAAAATATATATCTATATAAAAGCCTATCTGTATCTATGAAATGACATGCTAAAATGAGGAGAAAGAGGCAATTTATGTGTTTTATGGCTTTGGCACCTCTGTAACAGAAATCTTGGATACAGCACTGTTAACCAGACCAAACTTTTTAAAAGAGACCATCTCTTTTAGCCTAAATGGAGGGAATTAGCTCCTGTTCTAGTGATTCCCTGTGAACAGGGTAATGGATTAGACTCAGATTCAGGCTGAAGGCTCTAATCCCCGTGTTTTAATGACTGTACCTGCCACCAGCCACAGCCTTGCTCCAAACTCCAAATCCACAGAAATCCCCAGGAACGTCCAACCCTTTTTGCATCCAATGCAACCAGATTTAGCGAAAAAAGAAAAACAAACGCCTTGACCTTGAGAAATTCTTCCGAAATTATGGATTAATTCAGAATTAGCACTGAGACTTTTGCTGGATATTAAGGGGGCGATTCCTGCTGCCAAAAGCTTTCTCTAAAGGGTTTGATTTCCTCTTAGGTTAATCCTGGCGAGTGCACTCCTGCCCATTAGGATGCTCGGTATTAATTTCAATCTGCACAGGGTTCATTTCAGCAGGCTCTGCTGAGAGCTCTGCTGATTGCAGTGCTTAATTACCAGCTGAGTATCATCTCTTTAGCATGTGGTGGCATCGTGCCAGCCCCTGAGGGGTCTGGAGCCCTGAGTAGGACCCCAGAGCACTCGGGTATCCACAGCCTGCCCCAGCGCCACGGCCCCTGCCAAAACTGACCATAAGTTTTGTGCTTCCCTTTACTCAGCACTTTCCCGAGGAAAAGCTGGTAGGACAGAGAGCAAGAGGCAGATTCCTCTTGTTCAGCAGCTCACCAGGGTCCAGCATGGAGCTGGAGGATGCCAAATAGCAATTTTTAATCTGGGTCTGCCCAAGGTTATGATGCTCTGCTCACCCCTCCCTGCCATGCTGCCTCCAAACCCTGCATTGCAGCACAGTGTTGGGTTTCTCCATCAGTTTTCAGGAACACGAACACCCACCCTTGGAGCACTGCTGTGCAGGTGTGTAGGTGCATGCAGAACGTGCTGTTATCTGTAATATATATCTATATATGCATATGAAATATAAAAGCAGGTTATTTCTTACTTGGCGTGCTGAAGGCTCTGATTGCTGGGTTATATGAAATATTTAGATCATGCACAAGAGATAACTCACAAGATATAATGTCGATGTACGATGGGAAGCTAGTCTTTATTATCACAGGTGTAAATTTTCACACCTCTGTTATCAATTTTGCAATTATAACTGGGTTTCCTGGTAAAGTAATTTACTACTCACTACCATATAGGATGAAAAAAATGATCATTTATCCGCCTTCAACTCAATTAAATATTCATCATTCCCAAAAAAGGGGGGGAGAGGGTTTAAATCACTTCCAAACTGCTCTCCAGATTTATTTTTTTTTTTAAAGAAGAAGAAGTCTGCCTTATAAAAAGCATAGATTTGATGCAAAAAAGACAATAGCAGCCTAATACATCCAGGGATGCGGCACAGATTTGGCTCATCAGTCATTTGTGTTATGGGAGTCCAAAACAGTAATAAAATCAACACAAATCCAACTTCAGTACGAGAAGAGAGGCTGATTCTCGAGTCAGATGAAAGCAGCATCACTCCAGCTCTGATTAAAGCAAGCAGGTTGTGCTTGTAGAGAGGAGACCATAACAAAGTTTGTTCTTGCTTGTGGTTTTCAGCACTGAGCAAACATTGCTCATTTTTGCCTCCTTTGCCTCCTTAATCTTTAATACGAGAAGTTTGGGATTACTTTGCAGGTAGAGAATTTCGGTGTTTGGGTGCAAAAAGCCCCTCATCTCAATCAGCATTGATTCCTAGGGAGCTTCAGTCTCAGCACCTTTCTCCTCCTGTCCTGCCTCTGCTCTGTCAAACCTTCCATCACTCAATCTGCGATGTCTCGTGGCCCCAAACACGCTCCTGTTGTTGGCTAATTCTCAGTGAGACTTTTATTCCAAAGGCTTCTCCAACAGCCTGATTATATAATAACAGCTTGCTCATTACCCCGAATATAAATAGTTGAAGTATCCCCCGAGAATGGACACAGCTGGTGGAACTTCCCATATTAGCACCACATTAATATTTATGGCAGCACTGTGTAAGTATGCAAAATATTGGCATCCCTCCATGCAAAAGTTTACACATCTGTCATTAACGACTCTGCCCCAACATCACAGGCAGGTCAGGGGGCGGCAGAGGGGAGCCCGAATCCCGGCTGAAATTCCGATGAGGCACCTCCAGCTCTCACCCAGCATCATTTTCTCTGTAGCTGTCACCCCTCGGTAACCGGGACGGGTGACAGTCCCCTCGTCCCACTGGTGCCCCCGCGCTCCCTGTGGCCAGCAGCTGATTTACCGGGGTTTGTTTTGGCTTATGAAGTGAAATATTAAAGGACGTGATGAGAACCAGCTAATTGTACATATAACCTTTAAGATGTCTCGGACAGGATTCCAGCCTTCACCTCGGGCTATAAAGAGAAAGTAATGGGGCCATAAACACACATTTAAGTGTGCCTTTAAAGTTTAAGGAGAGTTTAATTGCGGGCGCTGGGGTGCCTGGGAGCAGACCCGAGCACAGGTAGTGTTTCCCCGGGAGACGCTCCGAGAGGGCCAGGCTCAGCATAGAGCTCTGAGGCTTTGCCTGCCCCGAGGGGGATTGGTTTGTGCTAATAAATGTCCCAGCTGCAGGTCAGATTGTAAATGAAAGTGATATTTAATGGCTCAGATCTTCCACTGGTGTAAAGCAGCCCTGAGTGCTGCTCTCACAGGCTCTGGCTTGGTGTAAATCCAGGTGTTACCGACCTGTGGGCATGACTTTGGGAAGGTCTTTGGAGCCTGATGCTGGTTTATAACACTCCCAAGGATGGAGCAGTTGCAAGGAGCCGGTCCCTCCTGGTTCACAGCAGCCTGAGCAGATGCACGAGAACTCCCTGGTGTCAGGATGCTCCCCACAAGGCAGGACGCAGCACCCCGCACCCTGGGAAAAAGAAAACGGAAGAGAGGGAAGGGCAGCTTTATTTTTTTTTCCCTCATGGTGTGACCTTTAGTTGTGCAGATCAAAACACAGATGAATCTGTGGCTGGTACAGTGCCCCAGGAGGGCTGTGCTGGGCAGCAGTGGGTGCCCTTGGGGGTGCCACAGGCAGCAAGGGAGAGCTGTCCCCAGCCTTGTTAAGGCAGTGAGATTCAGCAAAGCATCAAGAAGCAGGAGCTGGGCAGGCTCAGTGACAGCTGCACACGTGATGGTGCAGAGCAGGGATCAGACAAGCTGCTGGTTTATTACTTTTATTTAATCTAGAAAAAGCTGCCATTGAGGGGAAGTAGAGTAAGAGAAAGCAGAACAAAATCCAGAACACTTTTAACAACTATTCATCTGTGAACACCTTGGGGCCGCAGTTTGACTTTCCCAGCCTGTTTGCAGCTTGGGTGCAACAAAATCCCGCTTGACAACAACCTGATGAACCCTGAGGCCCTGATAACCCTGACTGACCCCTAAAGGGGGACACGCAGACATCAGTGACATGTCTGATGGAGCTGCAGGAGGACCACCAGCGGAACTGCCCTCGCAGAGGTGGTGTGGTTAGAGAAAGGAACACTCCAGTTGTGTTCCCGAGTGAGTGTCCCACCAAGCTGCTGCAACACCACAGTGCAGCTCTGAGCTCAGCACCGCTGTTCTGCACTTTCTCAGGTAGTGATGGGGGTTTGCTCTGCACCAAAATCTTCACCTTTTTCAGGAGAATGGATATCAACTACACAGCAAGGGGAGACCAGCTGGCGGTCAGCTGCATGTCTGTGAAGTGTCAAAGGAAGAGACATCATCCATCAGTCAATTCCACATTCCACTCAGAGCCAGCACTGATGGAGCAATGGACAATCTGCTGCCAATACTACAGACAGCACTGGGGGTCTCCACCTTGGGAACATGGGCAGACACCCACTGAACAGCAAATATCTGGGGAGAGTATCTCACAGAAAGGTGGAAGTTCAGCCTGGGCACTCACAGAGTATGCCAAGGTCCCTCGAAGTGCAGGGTGATGCAGGATGCAGGTGATGTGACCCCACACTGGGATAGGGAGGTGACAGGCACCCAGCCCCAGGAACCCCTGTCCTCTCCGGGGCTGTGTGTAAAATTAATTGATAAAGCATAATCGCTGTATCAATGCCTTTTTTAGAAAAGATAAAGTACACTTCAAAGCTAATTTAGGCCTGCAGACAAATGGCTTAAAGAAGAGCTACTGTACTGAAAAATGGCCGTGTCATTTTTTCCCCAAATCATGGTTTCAATGCACACAGCCTCAGCCTGACATTCTGAATTATGGCTTTTATTAAACATTAGTAATAGAGTGCACTTAAATCATGGTTTCCCTGTAAAAGAGAGATGTGTTCAACTCAGATCTGCACATTTTAATGCCATATTTCTTCCTTTTACTCTCCCCGCAAGATAAATTTACTTACTCCACAAAAATGTTTTGCTGAAAAGAATAATTCATCCTTCAGTGTCCATCTAATGCACCTTGTGAGTAATGTGAAACGATGCAAAAATTACAATGCACCGGCCATGTCTGGAATGCTTAGATGCCTCCGAGTTAGAGGTTATGCACACAGAGTGTTGAAATTAGATTTAACAACTATCATCTTTTACAATGTTGCCTTGATGATTTTTTTCCCCTTTTATAGCTCTGATCAGATGCCTCCTGAATACATTGTGGGTAACAAACCTCACAGTCTGCTGCTCTGCAAGCCTTGCTCAGCTCTGAGCCAGGCTGCCAATAACTGCTTTTTTTCTTTTTTTTTTTTTTTAAGTGAGAATATTTGTAGCCACAATTTGCTCTAGCAGGCAAAATTCAGATTATATTTTTACTCCATGAGTAGATCAAAAATAGGTTGTGGGGTAACCAGACAGCTGTGGAAACAGCATCCTCTAGGTACCAGTGTTTGCTGTGCTGAGCCCCCAGTCCTTGCAGAGTGAGGGCACTCCTGGGCCCTCTGGCTGGTTACCCTGGGCGAGCTCTGCATCCTCAGCTCGGGGTGAATGGACCACGGGCTCCATCCCAGCACGTGTCCCCAGCCCTGGCACAAACACCGGGCACAACATCTCGCTCTAACCCAAATTCCTGGTCCAGCCATCCTCTCTGGGTACACACAGGCAGAGGCAGCCCCTGCAATGTGACCTTTGTTTAAAGGACAGCAACTGTACCATTGAATCAATGTCCCTCTGCCAGGAGCTCTGCATTGGAGCTGCATTGCAGTGTCAGCACCGGGGCTGCTCCAGCTCCAGCTCTCACCTGCATCCACTGGCACTTTGGGGACTGTGGTGCCACAGCCCTGCACTGGTGCTTGAGGGGGACAGTGGGTGTGGAGATTGCCAAGCACCTACAGATACTGGGGGATGTGGATTTGCTGAAAATCTGATGCTGTTAACTCAGTGTGGAGTTTGACTACCAGGGAGAAGATGGTATTTAGTAAGCACTGCAAATCTTTTGCTTTATGTATTGGTAGCGTGGTAGGCATATTAACTGATTGGTCCCCCAAGATTCCTCCAAAGATGGTAACAGAAGCAGTATCCCTCTCTTTTGTCAGTTCCAGGTCCCTGGGGCAGCAGCAAACACCGTCCCCAGCAGCCCTCCCTTGGGACTTCCCAGCCCTGGAACTCACACTAACACACCACAGGAATATCTATGACTTATAGGGGTTTTTTTGTATTGGTACCTGGGACTCCCAGCAGGGTTATGATCCCATTATACAGAGCCAATAGGAAGACCAGTCTTGTAGATTGTTTGCAAGAGAGCTATAAAAATGTGACTAAGAGAAGCAACTTCATCTATCCCACACAGCAGTTTAGCAGTGAAATTTCTAATGGCATCTCTATCAGCTCAGAGTCTCACAGATTCAGAGCCTCAGAGAGAAGGGTTGTCTGAGTTAGCTGCTCTAGGATGAGTCCCAAAAGAGCATGAAAAGGCTTCTCAATCTGACCTGCTGAACTGAAGTTGTTATTAAGACCTAAAATTATTGCTGTGCTATTGCTGTTTGGTGGATGACAACAGGAAAATCACTGGACGATGGACATTGGCAATGACTTTATCGATAGCTTGGTGACTTTGGCTGTCTTCGCTACGATCCCTTCCACTGAACTTCAGTTCCATTCAAATTTCCTCTCAAAGAGCATAAATGCTTCCAAACTGAAGTGGAAAAACCTCCAGCACATTAGCTAATAGCACATCAGAGGAAGTGCCTGGCTGCGACTGTAACCTCAGTAGGCATCTTTACATGGGAGGACGTAAACTGTCGCTGAATTATTTATTGAACCAAAGTCATCAAATTGGACAATTAACCTTGAAAACTTAATTTAAGCACCATAAAAGAAATATCTCCTGAAAAACGTGTCCTTAATAAAAGCCAGAAGCACAAACTGTAGCGGGTTCTGCCATGGTCCGTTGCAGGAACTGAGAGCTTCAGCGGTTTGTCCCTGAGGAGGGATTAGTGCTGGAGGTGACTCGGCAGGAGTTTGGAGAGCAGAACAGAGCATCTCTGGAGCTCTCTGAGTGCTGCTCCAAAGGATGCTCCTCCATCACCAGGGCTGCAGAGGGATCCTGGGCAGCCACAGGCTCTGTCTGCCCTGCACAGCCCCAAACCCCACTGCTGTTCCTGAGTCCCACATTTCCCCACAGAGATGGAGATAACACAGGCACGCAGCGAAGTGATGGAGCTGGAGGCTGTCAGGTGTCTTCACTCCCTTCTCTAAAAGCATCGGATGAGTGGAGTTGTTCCAAAGGATTTTACCAGACAAAAGATTTTACCCAGCCTGGAAACTCTTTGGAAGCAAAAGGCAGTTTCCCTCTTCAGTCGTCTCTGCTGTTGTGGATGAGCTCCTGCTCCAGGTTGGTGTCTGCTGCGCTCTTCCGACACCACTGAATGAGGGAAGCTGCAGAAGGCTTCAGCAATTTATTCTGTTTAATTTCCTCCACAAAGGTGTTTTATCCTCACTAATAAAAAGAGTGGAACTTGATCATTTCTAAAATATTGTCCCTTCTAAATCTTTATGGCTCAAAGTGGACTGAGATCATTAGAAGTTACTTTATGTGCAGCTCAATCAGCTCCAAAGGGCTATCTCAGTCACTCCATGCTTGCTGGGAGCAGATCCCATTTCCCAGAGGCAAAAGGACAATACTTAATCACTTCCTCACTTGTTAGGTGTTTTAACAGGTTGTATTAAGCTTCATCAGTTGGAGCTTTCATGCCAGATTAAAAATGACAGTTCAGTTCTCTGTTATTATAGGACATCATTTGTTTTCTTTTATTTTGCTGGGCACTTGCATGCCACTGTAATTTCACATGAAAATATATGACTGATGTCACCCAGAAGTAATTAGGTTTTAAAAGCCTTGATTGCAATAGACACGGACATTACGGCTTTATGGTGCCAGTGCTTTGCCATCCACTTTATGGCTGTTGATTCTGCAAGTATTTCATAGGTCTGTCAATAGGAATAAGTTAGCTGATGTTGACTGGAACTATTAATCAGAAGGAAGGAAAATATACATTTTTATTCCTGCACTCAGACTTGATAGCTCAGTAAAAGCCTCCCTACCCAGCTTTGCAACACACCAGGGTTCCCTCACGGCTGAAATTAGAGAGATGCAGGGAAATCCCAGGCTCTTTCAGATTTATAAACAAATTGTTTTAACACACTGTGTTGGAGAGACCTGTTCTTTGCCACTGTATATGGATATTGTATTTTAATGCACAGGGAAGACACATTTAATTGTTCTAGCCTTCCAATAATATTTTATAGGGATCCATCTGATTCCAGTGAGGGAGGGACGGAGATGTTGCCTTCCTGCTGTGCTCTAGGCAGAAAGTGGGTCAGAGTCAAGAGCTCAGGAGGCTGCATTTACATCTCAAAACTCAGCTCTGGTAGTGTGGAATTAAACCACTCATGTTAAAATGCATTTCTGTGGTCATGACAAATTGAGGAACCTTCTGGTGTGGTGACCAGCAGGGAAACAGAAAGGAATGCAGGGAGGTGAGGTCCTGGTACTGCTGCAGGTGAGTGCACAGCATCCCTTGGCCTCAGTGGGACTGGGAATTTGCCCAGGCAGCTAAATGCCAATTTAGGTTTCAGAAAGACTGCAAAGCTTGGGAAACCAGGGAGGATGACTTAAGAGAGTTTGCGTGCAGCCCAGCAGTCTGAACCATTTCCCAGTGATCAAAACCCCTCAGGCTTTTGTCATGAGAACCACAATAAAGAGTTCAGCTGCTGGTTTCACTTGTGACTTCAAGTTCCTCATTTAAAAAAAAGCAGGTCCCTTTCCACAAAAGCAGAAATTATAGATATTTGCTTTTAAGGGGCCTTTCTTCTGATGTGACCTCAGCGATAAGGTGCTCCTGTAACAGCAGTGAAGGTGCCCTGGGGTAAGGCAGACCCAGACCGTTCCCACTGCTCACTCTGAAAGCCAGCCCCATGAAATGGATGTGCTGGGACCTATCCCAGTACATAAGAATGTCACCTCTCCCTGGTTACATCAACCTTTTAATCTAATCTTGGGCGAATGTCCCAGGTGGCAAGAATGGCCTTTGCTGTGCCAAGAACAGAGAGTCCACTCCAGAACCGGGGACTTGATCCCACCCAGTTCACTCCGAAACACGTTGGCTACAGCTACAGAACCCTTTGAGTCCAGCAAAGTGTGGGAAAGTGGAGCTTTTCTCTGGGCTGCTGCGCTGTCCTTGCTTTTCCAGAGCTGAAGCCATACCCAGAGACTGACCACACCATCCTTAGGAGGTTCAGCCATCCAGCAGGCACCAGGAAAGTTTGCAGGTTCAGGTGCTGGCTCCTGCGCACTAAGGAAGGTAAAGAGGAGACTTCTGTCTGCTCGTGTTTAATGGAAAAAGGATTTCTCCTGCACTGCTGCCTTCATGAAAGGAGCTCTGTCTTCCCTGTGATATTCGGTGGTCCCAAGGATTTCACCATGCAGGGAAGGCATCTCCTGGCTTTTCCACACAAAGTGCTGTGTCTGTCTTTCATCTGCCCTGAAGAATCTTCCGCTTGACTCCCGATTAAAATAGGGGCTGCTTTACACTTTCCTTTTCCCTTTTTTTTTTTCTCTCCCAGAAGAAAATTCTAGACAGCAAACACAGGAAGAAAAAAGGCTGAATTGCCAGCAGATAAGCCCAATTTCACTTGACCCCTGAGCTCTATCGGTCACTCCTAACAATGGGATGTACTCTTATCTCAGCACACCACTTAACACCCATTAATGCTTTGGGGAGTTAGTCCAGCTCTTTAAGATCCCCATGTAAGGATTTATTTCAAACACTGAGATGAGTGGGATGACTGCCTTTAGCAGCTGCAATCTGAAGTGCTGGTCTGTCCTGGTCAGTACTCTGCTCACTGTATCCTTTTCCCTCAGTGAATTAAGGACCTGTAAGAAAAAAAAAATCACTTAGAGCAGATTTGCAGCCGGTTTGAGTTGGGAAAGCTCCTGCAGTACACACTGGTACCAGTTCCCTTACTGGAGGGACATTGGCATTGCTCCACAAATTAATTAATCCAGGTTCATTGCCTGATAGTTGTGTTGAATTACATGAGAGGAAAGTCTGGTTCCTCACTGACTCTGGAAACCAATCCTGACTTTGGATGCAAATTCTGGAAGTTTTTATTGGGAATTTGAAGTCTCTCTGAGTTGTCTCCATTTCTTTTCTTTCTGCTGGAATGGCATAAAAATTCAGGCTATACTAAAAAGAAAAACTTCTAAACTTATTTGCTCATCTAATTATCCTGAAATAATTTAAAATCCGATTAAACAAAACGTTGCTGCAAACTTTGCTGTGTTCAGAAATTTCCAAGGAGACTTGAGACAGAGGCACAGGTTTTTTCAACCCCTCATAAGTTTGTTTGCCACTTCTGGGCAGAATTAAGAACTTCAGTTCTTAAAGTTCGAAATTTTGACTTTATAACAGAATATATCTGTATCTGTCTCAACTGACTCTGTCCCAGTCACAGGTCCCAGACAAAATTTGGAACAACCCCTTTCATTTTTCCAACTCGTCTTAAGTTTCTCATGGATTTTGATTGAATGCAATATCTGACTTCAGCAAAGTGTGTTTTCTTTCTAAAATGCTTTTAGCCCTGATTCATAACTGTTAGGAAAAAATAATCTATGGAATGAAATATGCCGAGGGTTTTAAGCAAATATTTAGGCAAAAAGCAGCTGGTGAATCTCTAATGAATGGCTGGATGTAGAGCTAACACATAATTCACGGCATGCCAGCCAGAAGGGCCTAATCCATCTCCTCTGCTCCTAACTCCCCATGACATCCCGGGAGCTGGGGCTGCATTGTGAGCACCCAAGGCAGGCAGCAGGAAAGGAGGTGCATCCACAGGCCCTTCCCTGTCAGGGCTGGGCTCTGGAGCCAGGAGGTGCATCCACAGGCCCTTCCCTGTCAGTGCTGGGCTCTGGAGCCAGGAGGATGTATCCACAGGCCCTTCCCTGTCAGTGCTGGGCTCTGGAGCCAGGAGGATGTATCCACAGGCCTTTCCCTGTCAGTGCTGGGCTCTGGAGCCAGGAGGTTGCTGTTCAGGATTCTTTTCTCTGGTTCAGCTTCTCCTGCCCTGGTTTTAAGGGCAGGCTGTTGTATGGGGGGACTCAGGTGACAAAGGACAAACTGATCACCCTTGGCAGATGTCATCACTGCTACATCCACTCACGCACTCCCATTCCTCTCCACACACAAGAGCTTAATAAAATCCCACACATCCTATAAAGAATCCCATTTTCCCTTTAACTTTAGTAACACTTTAAAATAATGGGACATTGATACTGCATTATGAAGCAATTCCCTCGGATGGATACATGGCACGGTCCTTATCAAGTGAGTTCAAGGTGATTTATGTTATCATGGTGATTTTGCATTTTGTTTATCACCTTCCAGAGATCACTTTGCAGTGATTTTTAAGGTGGCATAGAAATTACCACCTGAACTGTCTTCTAAATCAATGAAGCCTTTTCCTGCCCGATAATAAAGCTCTCTTATGGTTTTCAATGAGCAGATATTAGGTAATGCTTAATTACTGTGGAGGGGCAGGTACTAAGCACAGGAGAGTCAACAGCATTAATAAAACTCTGAGAGTAAAAATAAATCAGGAGGTGCAATGAGGGGGACATTAAGGAGTGACATGCTCACCTCTGGCATTGCCTTGAGGGGACACCAGTGTCTCACAGTGACATCTCAACCCTTTGGTGCTTCATGGACACCTTTCTCCTGGGAAGATGTTGTTGATCCAGTCCATTGTTGCCTAAAATCCCTCAGTGCCTGGAGTGCCAGTCCTATCACATGGCTGAGATTCTCTTCATTGATTCCTGACACAATTTCCCACTGATTTTCAAGAATCAACCTGCAATTGGTGCTGGAAGTTTCATATAAATGCCTCAGAGGTGACAGCCAGGGCAGATCTGTGATGGGACAGGTCCTGGCCATCCTCAGCATGCAGCTCATGCCAGCAGCAGGAGGAGGAGACAAAAATCATGCTGCTCCCTCCATCCCTGCCTGTGCAATGGCACACCAGCATCCAAACCCTCTCTCCTCCATGGAAACCAGTCACCTTCTCCTCTGCTTCACTGCAGAGTCAGAAATTATATCTGTGTTGCCCAGCATTCCACAAATCACAGCTGGTCCTTTCAGAGGATCCCCTAAAGCTCAACGCTGTCATCTTTCTCCCTGCTTTCTCACAGGGAGGCTTTAAAGAAACACATTTTCCAAATTTTCCCTGCTAAAAGATGCAATTTAATATGAGACTGGGGACTTGACTTCTTTTGTCACAGGACTCTTGGAAACAGTGTTGGCTGGTGGTTTGGGCAGGAAAAAGATGGACAGGTGTGAGATGGAAGAATTTCCCCACACCTGGGTAAAAAATCTCAGATTTTGGGCACAGGAACAGAAGCACAGGCTGGTCACTGCAGGCTCAACAGCTGCCTTCTATTTGCAGAGTCAGTCCCTTAATCCAGCACCAGCCTGTGCATCCTTTCTGATATCATCCTTTGCAGCAATGCATCACCAAAGATGAATTACAACGGAAGAGTTGAGGATTTTTTACCAAAACATGCTGAACTCACAAAAATCCAGCACCAGCAATAAATTCTCAGCATAATCTTAAAAACAGGATGTTTAAACGTGACCAATACTCCACAAAGAGCAGGTTCTAACTCTTGTCTAACGCCTGCGCTGCTTCCATTTCTGAGCAGCTTTATTTTCATTCCCCAGAGGAGTTGCATATAAAATAGATCATTTCAGTGTTAGTCCATAAGACATTCTTATAACTGATACATTGTGTAAATAAAATGAAACATTAATAAAAACGGTTGGTGTCTATCTCCGGCTCTAATTTGAATACTTACAGGCAGGAAAAAAACCCAAACCTCCTGGAAGTGATGCTAACAAATTTCACAAACAAGGCACTGAGAAAATGTGAGCACTCTAGGAGAAGGTGGCCACACGGCCAATAAATCCTCTTCCTTAAGCCAACTAGTTATTGTCTATAACATTCATAAAACTCTTTGCACAGAAGACCCTTCGTGATGAAATAAACCATCAATCTCCACTGCATTACTATTCATTTTCCGTGTGTGCTGAGAGCAAATGTCATTCAAGGCATTACAGTTCTCTCAAACTACATTAAAATACATAGTCTGATGTTATATCTTTTCGAGCCTCTCTGTTCATAAATTGTCGCTGCTGATTGGAACATAAAACATATTTTATAACGCCATAAAGCCCCAGAAGATACAAGATCACTCATGTTTGTCTTTATGGCTCAATGTGTAGGACTTTGAGATGCTAAAGCATTGTGTATTTCATAACAGCAATGGCCAGAGCCCTGAGGAGAGGAAGTCTTAGACATTTCCATAAAACATTATTACCATATTCCTTGATGACTGAAGCACCTCTGTGCTCAGAGCCTGAGCCCTTAACTTATGGACTGTAAATAGATGAGTTTTCCCAATAAATCACCTTTGTTTAGGAGCAGAGCTATCCTGCCCAACAGTTAGCTTTGAATGTTATCTCCAGATGTCAGAGTAATGATGACTTTTTTCATTCCTCCATTTTTCTTTTCTTCCTGATATGGCTAAGAAAATTTCCTTTCTAGGGATAAGTCCCCTGAGAAGTTGGTGAGATATTTCAACATTTTAGGAAATTAGATCAGCTTCTCAGTGATGTTCCGTGGCTCCATCAGACCTGCTATTTCTGGGTCCTCTTTGGGGAGCCGTGGCCATCACCTTCCAATGCACTGAGATGCATCCTGCCACCATCTCCTGCAATCCCTGCCCTTATGTACCCCCAACTTCAATTCAGACCTTTTACACCCTGTTTCCTGCACTAGAGCAGTGCCAGGATGCCCCATCACTGAGCCCTGTGCTGCCAGGATCACAAATCAGTGCCCAGAAACACCAGAGTGGGGGCAAAGGCTGGGTTTGGACTTGAGGTTTACTGCAGCACCTGATGGATTCAGAGATGACACTGCAGGGAGATGGATGCTGAATCTCAGGTGTCTATCCACCCCCAAAGCTTCTGAAGGGTGGCATTTTGGGTGGAAAGAAAAGAAAGACCAGGA
Source organism: Cnemophilus loriae (assembly GCA_013397755.1). Lineage (NCBI taxonomy): Eukaryota > Metazoa > Chordata > Aves > Passeriformes > Corvidae > Cnemophilus > Cnemophilus loriae. The sequence goes on along the minus strand of VZTF01009458.1, from coordinate 1,484,373 downwards.
AAAAAAGTAGGGATGAAGGGTGCTGGCTGGCAAACAGACTAATTTCTCAGGAGAGTTGACAAACCCTTGCAGTCTCCAGATATCCAACCTCTCGATACAAGAGCAGGGAAACAACCTCATTCTGCTCTCAGGAAAAGGCCCAGGAGGTGATAGAGGCCCAAATACTCCATAATATCTGAACCCTGGGACTGGCAGGCATAGCCACAACCTGCTCTGGCTCCAGCATCCCAGACAGATTTGCGTGAGGATCCCAGCAGCCCTGATGATCCAGCAGCTCGGCAGGACACCCTCATCCCATGTGCCGCAGAGCTAAAGCCTTGGTATTCCAGTGGTTTCCTCTCTGCAGAAAGCTGTGCAGTATTTGCACCCTTTTAAAGGTCTATAAGAGGTCTCATCAAAGCCAGGTATAGTTTATATTGCAGATGGCTGCTGACATGATATAATCCACACTAACAGGCAGGCTGTTAAAGGTCAGAGTCTCACTTCACTTCTGTTATTAGCTTTGATGTTGGGAAGATGCTGAATTCGCTCCATGTCTTTTTCTCTTAGAGGGAGAAAAGACACTGTTTACTGTCAGGCTCTTCATCAACATAATTGGTGGCTTCTTTGGAATCGCCCCTTTGCTCTAAAAAGCGCTGTAAATCAGCTGTAGGAAGCCTGGTCTTTGAAAAATCCTCGAGCGGAAGAGGAACACGAGCGGCAGTTTGCAGGATCGGCTCCATGTCTGTGCCAGATGTGTGCAGCAGGCAGGGGAGGCTGGAGCCTTCCTCATCCTGCGTGCCTAAGCTGGCAAAACTGGTCCCAGCTTTAAGACACGAGCATACCAGAGCCCTGGAAACTTTGGGGAGCCCCTCGGGAGTTGCTGCAGGCTCTGGATCAGGATGGAATCTCCAGCTCCGTGCGCTGCTTCCATGCACAGCGGGGATGCTGCTCCCAGCATGTGCGTGCCAGGCTGTAGCGTGGCTGCTCCACATAACCCCTGCCTGCTCCTGGAGGTCCCTGAGGGAGCAGAGATCATTCCTGGCCATCCAGGCTGTGCAGCCAGACCTGCAGCACTAAAGCACACCAGCGAATATTCCTGGGAGCAGTCTGAGCGAAGTGAGGTGCAATAAAGTGTTTCGGTGATTGAAGTGCCGGGGCTGCTGTCCTTGGAGCCCATGCAGAGATGCATCCTCCCCAGCCCCCCATCCCACCCCTTGGATCCCCCTCAGCCGAATGGAGGCAGCAGGGTGGGAATCCTCAGCCCTGTCTGCCACCCCCTTTCTAAAAGGGGCCCCAAAGGCAGCTTTTGTTGCTGAATCCCTTATTCAGAAATAATACTGACATCACCCCAGCTTCCTGGAAAAACTTCTCGGCTAATCACAAGCAAGAGACATTATGTCCATCACCAAGTCCTTGGAAAGTCCCTGCTGACCTTGACCACTCCCCTGTGCGGACCCCAAAGCCCTTCCCGACATGGGCACGGCAGAGGGAGGCAGGGGCAGCCGGGCTGGTGCCACGCTCGGCTCTTTGATCTCAGCAGTGGTGAGGCTTTGCCTGAAGATGGCACTACAGAATGGCTGGGGCGAGCGTGCGGCCGCGGTCCCGGCGGCATCGGTGCGATTAATCCAGCACCGACCGGCCAACAAGCCCAGCTCCCATTCCCCATAAAACGCGTGTCCATCGGCCGTCCCCTGCCGGGTTGGGGTCTGCTGGGGGGAAGGAAGTCACAGCAGAGGTCACCGTGTGCGCGACAGACATAACCCCCAAATCCTCGGGAGAAAGCCGAACTCTCCCTGTTCCCTGCAAAACTCGGGCTTCCCAAAGCAAAATCGGCCTCTTGCTTTCCGTGTTCATGAGTTTCATCCGTCTTGCTCCTGACTTGGTGAAACTGCAGCAGCAGTTTTAGTTTCCCCCCATGAATGGCACTGCAGAAGCTCACAGGGTGCAGTTGCAGTGCTGAACGATCTCAAACCCTCTCATTTCGAGGCAGCACGGTGGGATGGCTATTCCCCCTCTTCTCCTTCCCTATCCCATGCATGTAGCTCCATTAAAACAGGCCACAACAGGAAGGAGTTACCAAACTACCCAGCCTCTCACAGTGAATCGTCTCCTTCGCACTGTACTGGACCAGGAACTGTGGCTCCCAAATAATCTAAATCCCCAGGCATTAATGCCGAAAAGCCCCACAGCCCTGAGCTTGCCCGGGCAGAGATGTTTCAAAAGCACTTTCCTGAGGGTTTCCAGCAGACTCCATGGGCAGCCAGGGGGAAATTCCTGGGCCAAGGGCCAGGATGCAACAGGGAGGAAATGGGAAAAAGTCAGAGATTAATTGATCTTTGTCCACGAGGGGCCCGGTGGAGGCAGCATGCCCGGGCATGGGGCAGCCTCCTGGCCAGTGCCACTCGGCTGGTGGCCAGTGAGAGCAGTGAGAGCGGCGAGAGCGGCTCCGCGTTATCACTCACCATCACTGGTACCATGTCACACCCTGCGCCTTTGTTTCCAGGCAGGGCTCGGCACAGGCAGTGGGTGGGGGTTATGGCCAGGGAAAGACAAGGCCTGCTTAAATCCAAACCGGGAAGCAGGGCTGCTGGAGGTGGCCAGGAGAAGGATGCTTGCTCCAGGAGGTCACACCCAGTCCTCCTGCATCAAGACTTTGACTGCAGGCAGGACAAGCAGGCAGGAGCACAGCCTGCCAGGCTCAGCTCGATATCAGTTCACTGGAGAGGGTGAAGAATTGATCTGAACTGTCATATAAGTCACATTCCTGAATATGAACCTGAGAAGGCATTGCACACAAAACTCATCTCACCCTTGGTTATCAGCACTTTCCTGACCACTAGGAAGGGCTCAGGAGAATTTGGGTCCCAGTCCAGGACTGGCTGTGGCTGCTGTCCATCAGCAGCTGTCACCTCCATGCTGCAGGATGACCAAGGGTTCGTGTGTGGGGTGCATTGCTGTTCCTCCCCTCTGCAGCCTGTGCAGAAACATCCCTGAAGTTTAAACAGATATTTCTGATGTATTATGTGGAAAAAGACATTTTTACGACAAGAGTAATGGACCATGATGGGGTTTAATGTCATTGCAAGCCTGTACACATGGTCTTCTCAATGAAAAGAGCATGTGAGGTATTACGAGAGGACTTCCCAAAGAGGATAAGATATGAAAGGAAAGGATAAACCGCGGTGCCAAGTATCCATATGGCAGCGCAGCATTTGTGTTGGAAGCAGAGACAAGCCACAAAGTTCAAAGCTCCAAGCAGAGCTGCTCCAGAGTTCAAGGTCCCTCCAGCCTGATGGCATGATTTTGTTGGCTATAGCTACAAACCATGCCATGGCACTGGCATGTGCTCAGCAGGGCTGGGGATTGCCTTCCAGTCCGACCCACAACCGGGTTATAAAGTTTGTATTTGAGCCACTCCAGCGTTTTAGCTCGTCGCGGTTTCTAAGCCATTTCTGCATGAGACATGGACAAAGTTAAAGGTGCCACAATGGGGAGTGGGGCTGCCAGCTTGTGTGGGTCTGAATTCCTTGCCTTCCCTAAATCATGCCATCTGCCCGAGCATCCTTCACCAGCTTCCTAACATTTCCCATCCATCTTGGCCGTTGGAAACCCTTTGGATCTCCCTTTTGTTTACAATGAGTAATGGGCAGGAGTTAACAGAGGTTCCAGAGGAAAAGGTCAATGTAGTTCAAGCAGCATTAGGAAGAAACTCTCGGCCCCGCTTTGATCTGCAGAGGATTTAAGCGGTCAATAAGGCAGTGCAGGGAGCAGCAGCGTCGCCCAGATGCCCTATCGCTGGAGCTGCTCCGAAGGCCCCAGTCGTGGTCCCAGCCCCGCCAGGATGCAATTCCTACCAGTCCCTCCGGGTTTATGGCCGGGGGAGGGCGTGAGTCACGGGCCCCGTGTCTGGCGGTGCCATGCACGGCTCCCCGGCCGCCGCCGCCGCAGCCTCCCCGCGTGTTTGCAATTGCTGAGGCAGACTGTTTGCTCCTGCCACGTCCAAGGCAATCCAGCAAAAGTTTACAAAGGGCTAGAGCTCAATCGTGAGCTTGTGAAAACACCGGTCCGGGCTCCCCGGCTCTGCGGTTCAAAGTCTGAAGTGTGCCCCATCGATTTACACACGTATTTATTTTACGGCTGAATGGCTCTCATTTCACCGAGATCGACCTTCCAAGAAAATGGGGTGAAAACCCTTGAGCTGGAGGGAGTGGGTGGGACTTTTGCTTTTTAACCTTCAATGCATTGGGCTGATGGATCCTGCCCAAGTACAGCCAATTAATGCAACAGGATGAGGCAGGATGATGTGCTGGAGAAGGGCTGGATGTGCGGCAGCTCCACTGCCTGGGGTAATACTGGGTCAGATACCCAGTGGCTCAGCTGGGACAAGATTTTAAGAGGCATTTCCATCTCCTCAAGGTGGAAAAACCACAGCCCACAGTCCCAAGAAGGGACTTTTCTTTAACACTATACCAGCAACACTATACCCTGGTGTTTATATCATCTGAAACAAGAAACGCCCTGTACGGATGGTCATTCCATATTCATGATGGCATATTATCCTAATCCACTTTAGAAGTAAGATCAGCTAAATTTGAAAAAGGTGCTGTCATCATAGTAGAGCTGGTTTTGTACAACTTTGGCAGAAAAATTGCATGAGCCCACCTAGCACGAGCAGCCATGTGTGCTGTGGACCAAAGACCTGCCCCATCCGTGGAGTCTCCAGTGCTCTGAGTACCGTTTCACCCCACACTGTGTGCACCAGGATTGTAATGGAAAACCCTGTTATCACTCAGTGATTTCCTCCCCACCCTTCTGCCTCTGTGTCCCTCCCAGGGCTCACCTTTCAGTTTCTCCTTGCCCATGCACAAGCCCTGTCCTCAGCCACATTTGATGGCCTGAATTTCTCCTCTACATGCGTGCCTGTTCTAAACCCACGATCTCAGATGAACATCTCTTCCCTGCCCACCCTCCTTCCCTTCTCTTTCTCTCCTCGCTTGGCTGTTGCCTCTATCAGCAGGATGCATTTGGAAGAGCTTTTAGTGAATAAGCCCTATAAATGAAGTCACTCAGTATCATACATGTCTCCCGCTGGTTCCCCAGCAGGCTTCCAGATTAGAGGTGGGGGGGGAAAACTGAAAAGAAATCAAAAGAAACCAGATGCTCAGTGGATTGATTATTCCTGCATGATCCTCTGGATAAATAAAGTGTTTGGAAAGTTCTGAAAACACATTTTGATGCTGGGAACTAATTTATAAAAAGCAGAGGGCAGGAATAGATATGGGTTCAAGCTTCCCAGATGCCAGGAAATGATGTTAGGTTAGGTTTTCTTGGAGTCAGAGCAGTGCAGAGGGTATGATGGGTACCTACCATCCGTGGGCTGTGAGGTTTCCATAGGTGCCTCCAGCTGAATCATTTTTGGGATGGGTCAAAGTCAGGAACAGACAGCAGATCTTGCATTTTCCGCAGGGTCCCATAGGAAGGACAGCTGCAGCCCGAGCAGAGCCTCTTTACATCCTCCCCTAATCCACTCACACCCTCTCGATCTGGTTCCAATAAGTTGGTGGGTTTCCCTCGAGCCCCAAGAAGGGACGCACATGTTCCTGGGTGCAGGGGAAGCCTTGGAAACGGGGTCGTGAAAGGATATGGCTGGGAGAAACCACTCATCGGGCAAAATCCGGGACTGAGCACCCGCCTGGAGCTCACATGGGGCGGCTCAGCAGGACAGGAGCAGCCATGCTGCCCGCAGCTGCCTGACACAGCTTCTCCTCCCTCCAGAGGCAGCCCAGGGATGGAAGGGAGCGAGGAGCAGGCAGACCCCGGGGTCACTCCATGGTCCTCTGCCCAGCTGTCCCCCATCATCCCACCTCCAAGGGCTGGGGGTCCCTGGGCTGGACCCAGCTGGAGTGGCCATGAACGCAGTCCTGGGAGAGGCAGGACAGTCCCCTGCCCTCCCACAGCACGCACAGGAGTGTGCACGGGGGGTCTAAAGGCAGCAGGATCAGAGATCCAAGGACACAGGGTTGCTGGAGGAGATAAGCTCTGGAGAAGACCATTAGCCAGGGAGGTTGGTATTTATCTGGACATGCAAAAAAACTATAGGGAAAATGCTGTTAGGTGACAAGGCAAATATTTCAAGCAGTGTTTCCATTAACTCCACACTCCCTTCACAGATTTTCCTTGGTTCTACTCCTGGACTCAAAGTTGCCTTCAGTGACTTTTTGGTTCTTATCTCAATTCTAAATGTTAAACTCCTTGAGTCAACTGATTCTAATAATTTAGAGTGTTGTTTCAGTGATTTATCAGAGCAATACAAGCCAAAATGAGGGATTATTTGTGAAAGTTTGTTTGAAGCACTTACAGGAAAAAACCATTTCTGAAAACACGAATGATATTATTTTTTGTGGAAAAAAAATCATATGTAATTTTCAGGAGCTGAAATGAAAGTGTATAATTTTTCTGAAGGAGTTTGACAATCAAAAGCTCTGAAATTAATAACCTACTGGCCCCCTAACAGTACTCCTGCAAATCTTTCTATGCTACTAATAAGTGTTAGCATTTCTATTATATTCACCAGTGTGCAAAATGCATTTCTGCCATCAATACTTTCATTTATATGAGCCTTTTGTTGTGCTTTCATTGTTGATATATTCAAGCTATTTATTATTACTTGTTTATTTAAAATCACTTTGCTATGTCGCCTTTATATTTCTTGGCTGCATTCAAAATACATATTTAAATAGTGTGTGTCTGTAAAAGGAACGATATTAATGATAAAACACTCTGTATTCACTCTTGTCTCTCCCAGTGAGTTCTTCTGCACGTTTTATAATCTCTTTATGCTGCTTCGCCCTCTTTTGCAAAGGCTTTAATTTCTGTTGTATTATGCAGGATATAAATACCACAAAGGAGATATTGATATTATTTGTTTATAGGGCACCTCACACATTTACAGCTCAGGTCCAGAGGTTCTCCTGTGGCACAGCTAAGAGAAATGCCAGGTATTTTTAGGGCAAAATTCCCATCTGACTTTATAACAGAGATATTTCTGCTCTGCAATATTTGCTTTTAATGATAACGATTCCAGCTCTGATGATAAAACCCCAAATCTTGCAACAAGTGTTTCTCTTTATTTTTCTTTTCCACTGCTCCTGGAGTTGTGTGATTGTGCAATTATCTCAGCTTTTATTTGTTATCATCTTTTATACCTTGTGGCTGCCAAGAAGAGCTTGAAATGGTGAACTCTGATGTTTCAGGCATTCAAAGGTGTTGAGAAGGGGGAGGTCCTGAGGCAGGGCTCATGTGGCTGAGACAGAATGAGGGGCCCTTCTCCACGATCCCAGGGGGGATGTTGGGGTTCTTCTACAACACTGGGGGCTCCTGCCTCCAAATTGGGTAGGAATTTGCTATAGGGTCCAGCCTTGTGCCCCACAGGCTGGCTCTCACCCAGCCTTACCTTCTGAGTGCAGTGAGGTGTCCACTGAGATCCAGAATCAGTGGGTTCTGCCAGGATGTTGTGAACCCGAGGGGTTTTTTTAGCTTAAAATACCCCTCAAAGAGGGGTGAGTGCTTGGGGGAGGCTGCAGAATGGCAGTAACACACAGACGTGGATGGGGAAGGTGCGCATGGACGGAGCAGGCAGCCCAGCTTCCCAAATCATCCCCACGTGCTGCACAGCGAACGCACCGAAAACCCCCGAGGGGCATCCCCGGGCCCGGGACAGCCCCACCGTGCTCCTGTCCCACCGCCACCCCAGTGCCAGCACGGGGACCCGCCGTCCTCGCCAGCTTTGCAGCGTGACCTGTCAAGAGCAGGGTCAGCTGCAGGTCAGCCCCAAAGAGAGAAAACAGCGATCGCCTCGCGCTTATCAGCGCTTGGGGCGGGTGGAGAGACACCCGTGGGGTGGGAGCCGGGGAAGGGCCACGGGGATGGCCCCAGGGTCACCCCTGGGTTACCAGCGAACTGCTCTGATGGGGGAACAAGAGCTCCAGGCAGATTAATCCCGTTTGGCGCCCAGCTCCCGCATCGTTATAGCTCTGACACAAAGCCAATATAGACTGAGCAACCGCAAGTACCTGCCCCACTCAAAAAAGGTGCTTTTCCAGCCAGAATTATCTCCATTTTCATGCCTGACTCAGGAGAGAGCAAAGCTTTGCTGATGCACAGGGTAACCGTACAGAAGGCTCTGAATCCTGCCCATTTTTATTCTCATGCACCTTGCAACCTGGGAGTATTTATATATTCAAGGCTTAAGAGAACAAAGCATTTAGTCATGTGCTTAAAATCAAGGCCACCAGTAGTTTCCCTGACACTGAAGAAATTATTCCCATGTGGAGCACCAAGTCACAGCCTGCTGCTTTGGGACTCAGGCAGAGCCCTTCCCCAGCTCTGCTCGGAGACATTTTGGGGCAAGTGGGCACAATTCCTGGAGAAACAGCCCCATCTCTGAGAAGCAGCCTGGGATTTATAGAAAACTCAGTATCATCCAGATCTGGGGTAAATCAACTGTCTAAAATGAATGCAACGCTCCGTGGTTTGGAGGATTTCTCATTTTTCCTGGTTTCTGGTGAACTGTCTCCATTTCACTTGCCTCTGCAAGAGGTTATTTCAGTTCTGCACCTCCCCAGTGCCCGTGCCCCTCGTGCAGGGCTGTGGTGCTGGTGCTCCATCTCTCTCTACTTTCCATTAGCCCAGCTGATCCAATCTGGGAATAAAAACAGAGGGAAACAGATGGTCCATTGTACACTCTGCTCCTGCCTGCACCAGCTCCCAAGAACCCGGTGCTGGGGCCAGGTCTTGCCTCTTATTTTCCACGTTTCAGGTTAAATGCATGCGCTATGAGGAATGTGGGCAGGACAGCTTGTGTTCCTGAGGGGGGGTCACGTCAGTCACCCCCTGCTTTGGGATGGTTTTCCTGCTAGTGCTGAAGAAATTGGGTGGAGAAGATCCCTGGGGCAGGAATGGGTGTCCATGAGCCAGGAGCCCCTGGGGTGCCTGCAGGTGGCCTTTTTGTCAGCCTTATTAATCACTGAGTAACGTCTTAGGTGCTACAGCAGCTGGAAAACTCTGCAGTATGATTTTTGATATCAGTGGATTATGCCTATCACCAGAAAAAAAAGGGTAATTTTTACACTTGCAGAGAACTGTGTGTTACCACCTTCCCTTCACAACTTTTATTGTACTGTATAATAATTTATTGACACGGCATCAGCTTCGGTATCAAACTCTGCCTCCAATTAGCTCAACTCCAGGGAAGTTTCTGTTTCACTTCTGCCAGCACTGGCCACATCCAGCCCAGCAAACACCAGACACAGGCAGCTGGTAGCTCCTAACCCTGCTCCCATTTTCCAGGCTTTCTGCCTACCTTAGGAGACAAGAAAAAGCAGAAGGCTGACCCCCAGCATGATGAATTCCTGCTGAGCCTTTCCCCATTAACTTCAGTAAGGGCTTAATCCGGTGGTTTTCAGAAGCTGGGTGGCTGGTGGGGACTTCTGATGGAGGCAGGGGAGAGAAGACAGGGTGTTAACGTGTATTTCTGATTAATTACAATGTTCTCAGGAGTAAGTGAATAATAGTACTGGTCAGAGCCAGGCATCACACGGGTCTCAGCCCTGCAGAGTAAATGGTGTCTGAATTGTGAGTAATGTTGACCTGGCAGAGGCCAGATAAGATACGGATTTTTCATGTCCAGGACTGGACAGAATTCCACATATTGATAACGAAATGCACCAAAATATAGGCAGCACTTAGCACGCAGCTCTTCCTGGCTCTCAGAAATCACGTTTAGATGGGTTAGACAGCAGAAGTGCCCAGCAGGGCAGGTAATTCATGAGAGAACAATTAGGAGATTAAATGGCTTCAATAACTTCCAGCCTTGCTGCCTATCTGGTACAAAGAGCATCTTTTCCTGTTAATCTAGTGAGAGCCAGGGGCCAAATCTTGCAACATCCAGGAGGGATTTCTGCAGGGACCCTGACAGTTCCCAACTGGAATTACGTTCCAGTGCCACCAGATAAAATCACAACTAAACAAGTGCTGGTGTTAAACAAAATTATGGCAGAGTTGGGGAGGGGATGGGGTTGTCCCTTCACCCTGGATGTGTTTGGTAGCTGAACACTTTCCATGCATGCTGAGCCAGCACCTTTTATAAATAAATCCTAAATTTACCCATAGCTCTCAAAGCCATCTCACTCTCCTGTGTTAGAGCTGCCCAGAACAACTAAAAATTCACGTGACCGTTTTCCAAAGCACAATAATCTGCCTAAAGTCAGCTGTTCTTTTTTCTAGTCATCTTGAAAACGTGAAGATACCCCATTGCTCTGAAAGCAGGCAGAAGGAATGCAACAAAATGAATAGTTTGACTTTCGTCGTTTTATTTTGGTATATATTTCATAGCTATATCTCATATCTATATATGATATATATTATTCTATTATTGACCTGTTCAGATGTTTCTCAATGGAAAATGTTCAAAATTTCCAGTTTATGAGCTGTTCTTGGAGGAGAGGTGACTTTTTGACACTGATTTGGAATGAAAAATGGTTTGAATAATCCAAGTTTCCTACAGAATATAAACTCCACCTTCCAGCCAGGTCTGGGAATGATAATTTTCCTCCTTCTCCAGGTTTTCTCACTTATTAAAAAAAAAAAGATAAATGTCATGATATACACTTGAGTCTCTTACATTTTTGCCAGGCTAAGTGATGGAGAAATTGCTTCATCCCTTCTGATGGCACTGGTGGAGATGCTGAGAAACGAGCTTTGTTTAGTTACATCCTTCTATCGAGAATCTGCTAAAATTTGGGCTGAATGGAAACAAACATTTCCCCAGGAACTGCACTCAGCACCCACAGCATGGTGAGAACCAGGTCTTACACTGCCTCCAGCAATTCTCCCTGAGGATGTCACTCCTGTTTACAGACAGACACTCAGGGGTGGGCAGAGGTAAACCAACCTCAAATATTTTAGCACAGCACATCCACTGCCTTCTTACAAGGTGTCAGAATGAGACATTACTTATAAAAAGGTGATAAAAATGCAAAACCAAACAGAAACTTGGGGTCACCCAACCTTTTCAGCACTGCTCTGTGCTGAGCTTTGCAGACCCCCAGCACTGCTCTGGACCATCTGCCCCAAACCTGAGCGTTGCAGGAGCTTTCCTGCTGCATCAACAGCTTTTGCTGGGAGGTGTTGGATGAATGGGGCAGGTCACAGCTCCCAGTTTCTTTTCAGACTTTGCAAAGTCAGGAAGATCGTGTCTATTCAGTATTAAATATTATCTCCTGCAAACAAGACTTAGGAGCCTGTTTAAAAACAGTGGGCTTTAAACAGCGTGGGCCTTCCAGCCTAGCAAAGCAGCAGCACTCGGGGCCACATCAAATTCTTCTTTCATGAATCACAAAATAGATGCTGCTGTAATGCTTGTGGATATTTGTAAACTGGGAGTTGTGGCTGAAGCCAGCGTTTGACCCCCTCGCATTCCCGGCCGGACACATCCTGGCAGGGCTCATGGAAGATGCCCGTGCTCTGCGCTCTGCCTTGTCACCAGGAGATATGGCACACAGATGGAACGATCACACTGGCCTCCAAAGGAAAATATTTAACCCACAGATGTCAATGGAATATAGAAATGATGGTTAAAATCCCAGAAGCCTGCCTTGTTTTTGTCTTTTTCCTTTCATCTAGCACTTTGGGTCATGCCATCACTTATATGCTTCAGCCCCAACAGGCAATTGCTGAGTTAAGAACCTGGAGTTCAAAGTGAACCATAAACCTTAGTCTATAAGATAAATCATACAAATTACTTTACAGAAATAAATAGAACATTTGGGAGAGAGGTTATCTTCTTGCCTTCAGTTTACATCTCTAATGACTGTAAGTTCACAAATGCATTCTGTCAAGAATATAAACATTGCTTTTATTATACCAAAGGCAGATATTTATGACCAACTTTTACAGTATGGCCAGCCAGCTTAGGGGAAAACCCTGGAATCTGGGCAAGAATGTAGAAACTTTGTCATGATGATTATTAAATTTGTGGGCACCTTTTTAAAGCACAGTGAACTCTACTCAGAAAAAAAACCTCACCATGTGGGTTAAACTGCAGAAATAAGGTTTTAAAACAGTGGTCAGGGCTGAGCTTTGCTAAATTTTTCTTGTGCAAGTGGTGCTGACATGCAGAAATAGGTGTTCCCACACAAACACACCCAGGTGGGATTTCTCTAAAACTTTGAACTCATCTTTCCCACAGTTCTCAATGATTTTATTACTGCAGCCTTGCACAGTGCTGTGTTTCAGGGCACAATCCTTGCTCTCCTGCTCTTGTTGCCAGAGGAATTTCATTTGGATTAGACTAGTCACTCAATCCTTTTTTTTCTATGGCACAATATAGTAAGGTAAAAAAAATACTAGATTGAGAAAAAGATTTTTGCTGAAACTGGGTGTTGGAGAGGTCAGAGAAACACGGAGTCTACCCCAAAGATTGTTTTAAACCAAGATCTCAGCATGGGAAACGGTCCCAGTTTGTTCCTTAAAGTGCTGCCTCATCCTGCTCTGTCCGGACCACATTAGAGTCTCCAACAAACCAAAATATATTTTATTGCTCTTTCAAAAGCTCCTCTTGCAAAGCAGGGGAACAGCTTGTGTAGGATACTGCTTGGGTACCTGGCCTGAAGCTCCTGTCCTGCTGGAGATGGGGATAAATAACATTTTCCTTGTACAAATCCAGGAATATTGAGGTGCATTGCTGTTGTGGAACTCTGGCCTCTGCTCCTTGCTCTGTCTTTAGGATAAGGCGGGCTGGGGGGAGGTTGGGCTGGCTGGGACAAGAGGTCCTGAGATTAGCTCCGTTGGTTGGAGCACGGTGCTAATGATGCCAAGGATGTGGGTTCAATCCCTGCATGGGCCATTCACTTTAGAGTTGGACTCAATGATCCTTCTGGGTCCCTTCCAACTCAGATTATTCTGTGATTCTGTCCTGCTTGTGCCTTGGGAAGTCGTGACATCAAGTGTTTTCACTGCTTGATGGACTCAGGGTGCTTCTGGGGGAAAGAGAGACCAGATCCAGGTCCAAAAGGATAAGAAAAATACCTCCCTGAGCCCCAGAGGCAGCTCCGCAGAGCAGCGAGAGCATTTGGGCTCTGCTCCATCTCATCTCACTTACCCCTCCAAAACAAGTCCCTCTGAGCCCAAGCTAAGCTTAATTAGCAAAGCAAACGTGGGCACGGCTCCATTCCCAGTGCCTGGGCTGTTTTACGTAAGCCCACGGGTATTTCCCATCTCAGCCAAATCAGCACCTCTCCGGAGCCCTCTTCCTTCCCAGAAAAAGCGCCTGCTTTGGAGCAGGAGAAGAGGACAGGCTCACCCCAGAACCACTCTGCACCGCGTATCGCTGGGCTGCACGTGTTCTGTGAGCGCAGCAGTCATGGATAAGGTATGAGAAATTGGACATGAGATTGCATTTCCTGCTCATGCATCTGCTGGATAAGCTGTTTGGAGCCTGCTGCTCCATCCAGGGATTGTTTCTTTCCTACATCATGGTAGTCACAATGTCTCTGGTCGGTTGGGCTGAGCTATGTCTGGGAAGGGAAGGAAGAGAAGGGAAAGAAAGGATAAAAAAAAGGAGCATGTTGAAGACAAAAGCGTTTAAGCCCGGACACATCTTTGAGCATGTGTGTGACACATTCATGGGCTGGTTTGTCAGAAGTAGGGATGTAAAAGCTGTGCCCCCAGCGCTGCTCAGCAAATCAAAGGGTGGAATGGAAGAAAGAAGGAATTCCTCAGCTCTGGCTACTCCTGCAGATCTTGCCCAAATGTTGCTGGTGTGCCTCCCCCACTCCGAGCAGTGGAGCTGCAGGGAAGTCTGGGGTGCAGACCAGATCCCAGTGAGGATTCCATGTCTCCAGTGCCCCCCAAATCCTCACTGTGGGAACCCAGGCCAGCACTGAGTGGTGGGAGGATGGGCTGCAAGCTGGTCCTCAGTGCTGATGACAGCAAATTATCAGGGACCAAGAGAGCTCTGGGCTTCTCCCCTTGGGACAGCATCTGGCTGGGAAGCAGAGGGGAGAGGAGGGAGAGGAAGGACCATCAGGATTTGGGCATGGGTGGGGTTTGGAGTGGGTGGGTTTGGGAGGGACAGCAAGAGGGAGCAGGGCTGCATCTCTACAGAGGGTCAGCAAACAGCGGCAGCACCAGTGTCCCCCGTGTCCCCAGTGCCACCACACCCAAATCTCCTCCCAGCTCCATTGGGGCACATCAGAGTGTGCCAGCTGCTCTCTGTCTCCCCTTGCACATTTCTGCTTTGCATACAGGGGCTGTGATAGAGATGAGAACCTCACCTCTGCTGTATAAACCCACGGGACCATTTAAAAACCTTCCCCGATGGAGGGACGACTCCACTCCCTCACAGCAATGCACCAGAGGGTGTTTTGATAAACTGATTGTATCCACGGCTCAAGTGGATGGGGGTTTCTGGAAAAAGTCCAGGGATTTTCTGCTCCATTTGACATCTCCCACACAGGCTCCTCCCTTTTGTTCCAAGCAGAAGTGTTACTTTCCTTCTCTTTCTCTTTCCTTACCTTTTTTTTTTTTTCCCCAGAGGGAATCAAGATACAGGATAGGAAGGAACACAAATGAACAAACAAACAAAAAGCCAAGAGAAATTATTTTTGCATTGAATCATGCAGAAAAAGGCCCACTCCTTTCAAACGGAACTGAACAGCCAAGAAAATTCTGAGAAAAATGGGATTCAATGGGAGAAGTGCATGGAACCAAATAGGTTTTGCTTCACTGGAGATGTTTCACAGAATGCCTGTGACTTCTCCAGCCCCTGCTCCTGTGCCACCTGCCCTGAGAGCAGGGATCAGGGGCACAGACAGAGCCCAGCCATCATCTCCATCCTTGAGATCATCCTTCGTGCAGAACTAACCATTGTCCATAGATTGATGTAGGGATTAATGAATAATTTGACTTAAATGGTGTCTCTGAGCTCTCCATTACCTGACTGCTCGGTTGGAATTACCAACAAATATTTTGTGTTTTAGCACAGAACTGAGAGCAGGAGCAGTTAACTGTATCCCTGATGTGGTGTCCCTGATTCAGCAGAGCCCGCTCCTTGGAAGACCCAGACAGATCCAACCATTTCCCCCACACTCCTCTTTCTTGCACTGGAGCCACCCTTCCAAGGGCTCTCCTCTCCAAAATTAATTGCAACTTGCATTAAAACCAGTGCACCTTAATATGAGCTCTGTCATAACCACAGGTGAACGAGGTATCTGGATGTACACAGTGAAAACTTCTCTTTGTTGCAGCCGTTTGTAACGCACAAATATTCCAGGATTATTCCAGGCAATAAACAGGCCAAGACAACAGTGATTATCCATGAAAATGAACAATGGTAAATGTTTTAATACAATGGTTTACACAAGAAGTAGTATAAAAAAACATCTCCCAGGCATCTTACCTGAATGATAAATGAAAACAGAGCCTCAAATAACAATAACAATGTAAAACAATTTGGGAAGCCTTTTCTAAGCAGCACCCTGGTTAGAGTCCAAAGAAAATACATGCAAAAAAATATTCAAAATCCTATGCTTTACATTGACTTTGGCCAGCTCCCAGTTCTTGAGTATGAAGCTTTCTCCCAAAGTTTTGCAAGTAAAACAAGTTCTTTGAATGAGGACCTGATCCAACCAGCTGCTGAGCATTCTCCAGTCTCACTGAGGTCATCGACATCCATGGTTTGCAGGACAGACCTAATGCATAGGTCAAAAAAATATTCCATAATGAAATCCACCACATAAAATTCACCAAAAAATGAAACTTTCAGGATCCACCCCTTAATTGTGTAATGCTTTTTTTTGTTGGTTTTTTTTTTATTAAAAATAGCAGAGATTTGAATACTGAAGTCACTGCTGGAAACTGTTCCGGCATCTGAGTGACCATGAGGCCCATGGAACTGGATGCTGCTCTCAAGGTTAGGGCCAAACCCTCCCTGCTCCACTCTTGGGAGCAGCCTGATGCTTGGAAGCAGCTTCTGGAAATGCTCCTGCACACAAGCTGCCCCTCCAGCCCTGAGCACGGCGCAGGATTGGGCTCTGAGCCCTTAATCCCCACAGTGAGAAGTGGAACACTGCACACAAGATGTAGCAACAAAATAGATTTAGTTCAAGGTTAGTCTCAAGAACCCTTATCTGATCACTGACAGTAATTTATCTCACAGAACCCATCATTAGTGTCAAGCTGTTTTATTACCCACTAACTTAACACTGTTTTACCAAGAGTCAAGTGTGATGTCACTCATGTTAAAGTAATTTACAGCTAATAGATATGAGGTAGGAGTCAGTGCTGGCTCGCTGAGTTCCTTTCGTACTCGGTGCTAGCTCCTCTCTTTTTGCTCAGTAGGCAAATCAGGGAGCAAGGAGAGGCAGCAATAAAGGGAAAACCAGCCCAAGCACACACAGAGGAGCTTTGAATTCAGCATCTTTTACTTTGAGTTCAACAACTCACTCAAATACATGAACTCTGATATCCATGAGTTGAAATGGAAAGTAAGAGTTAAGAGACAATAACAAGTAATCTGGAGTGTGGGACAAGAAGTGTGGAGTGCTTTGACCTCGTGAAAGCTCCAGCACATCAGCAGAGGGGGAATGCCTTTAGAAGTCACATCACGTGCCCCCAAATCCTACAAAATCTGTCTCACCAGGAAAGAATAAGCTTGGGCTGATTTGACATTGCCTTTTCAGTGGTCTCAGCTTTGATGGTGAGAGTTCCCCTAACTTGGAACACAAAGAGAAGTTACAGAAACCTCAATAAGGAGTTTTGTTGCAAAAAAATGGAGACAATTGTTCATGAACTTTGTTTCCCTTCCCTGCCTTCCCCATCTCTCCAGCCAATTCTGTTCAGTCTTAAGGTCAGCCCCAGTGCAGGCTGTGTTTATAAGAGAATACATTTCCCATTTCCAAGCACTTGCCATCTCCTCTAATGAATCCTCCTGCTGACGTCTCCAGGATCCATATTCTTAGCCTGCTAGACATTCAGAGATAATCCTGACTAATGTGTATATATTCAAAGAGTTTTATTGTGGAGAATTGTACATTTGGGTTAAGGGAAAGATCATCCTATATCAGCTCACCTCTCCAATTTTATACCCATTAAAACCATTTTAAATCACGGTATCTGTTCTTATTTCCCCTGGAAGTTCCTAAACTTTGGGCTATTTGCGTGGTGACTTCAAATGGTCCTGGAGGTGTGACCCTTCAAGGGACTGCAGAGAAGGTCTCTAGGGATTAAATGTTAACAGTTCTTGGGATCTCAGGTAAATATGTTGCTCTGACAACACACCTGGATGGTAAATCATTGGAGCATCTCTTTTGTCAGCTCTGTCAATAACTGTCCTGGTCTGTAAATTCTGTTTGATCAAACAACTCTTGGAAACACACAACTTCAATGGTGTGACCTCCGTTTCAACCCACAGCACCAATTGTATGCAGATTGGCCAATGGCCCCTGAAAGGAAGACCCCCAACTTCTGGCTGCAGGAAGGGACCAGCTGACCAGATGTGAGGCTGAAGGTTTGGAAGAGCTGGACAATGGCTAAACTCTACCTAGAGATTGGCCTGGGTACAGTCAGATGGGATATACATGCTCATAATTTTCTTCCCTTCCGTGGGGAACTGAATGAAAGCTTGCCAGGACTTCTGCTTCTGCATATCTCTGCTCTCTTAAAACTGTTCCAGAGCTTTCTTGTAACACATGGCTTTGCTCAGGCTGTTCCTGTGAAATCTCAAGAGCGATCAGGAGATTGTGAGTGGCCCTTTGCCATGTTCTCCTTGGCCACAGCACTGGTGGGCTTCCACTGTGCTGGGAGAAAGCAGCTGGGCAGGACCAGCTGTGATCCAGGCCTAAAACTCTCATGGTGCAAAGCCCAGGTTCTGGATTAACTTTATATCTGCAAGAGTAGTGAAAAGCTCTCCCGTCCTCCTCCCCAACTCCAGAGCTTTCAACCACATATGCCACTGCACCTCTTGGGCAGCCCAGAGAGACAAAGAAGTGCTTTGCTTCCCACTCAGGCCAAACCAGCTGCCTCCCCACCTCTCCCTCTCCATGCCACCTCTCCAACTAATTGGAGCCGTGCCTCCATGCCAAAGCAGATGAAAAATGCAGCCAGTGAGGGCTGAGAGGTTGTTGAGAAGGTGAAAAATGAGGCTGGGACAGGTCAGGGATGCAGTCAAAGAGGCAGAGAGGCGTGGGAAGGGAAGTTCCATGAGGTAGAAGAGACCCAAACCAAGGCAGTTCAGATGTGGCAGAGAAGCTGAGAAAGGAAAGCACAGCCTGCAGTGAGCGAGGGCAGGAAGAATATTGGGCACAGGGATATTCAAATGAAGCACAGCAAAGCAAGGCAGGGAACATTGCATTTAGTTCTAATAGTTAGGAAAGGCTGCGCCATTCATCTGTCACGTCCTTTCACTGCCTGGCTTATGAGAAGTCACAGTGCCATTTCTCCCTCATGAAGATCCTTTTTAGACCCATAAAATACATGAGGAGAGAGCTGAAAAATGAAAAGTAGCGCACAATGCACATAGTGTCCCAAAATCATCCCTAGGACACCTGTATCAGCTTCAGTGGAAGACTTCCACCAGAGGTTCATTCAGACCTGGATTTAGAAGTGCACATCTGTGTAATGCTGGGCTTTTGAGTCAGGAACTTCACACCAAGCCTGAAATGGGAGAAAAGAAGTGCTTCTAGTTACAGATACCAAATAAAGCAGAAAACAAGCATTAATATCATCGGTGATTTAGGGAAGAAATTTTATAAGATGTGAAATTCTGTCCGTGTTAGTGCAGAGTTAAATAAAACTCCAGCAAGTAAAATGAGGGAGAGTCATCTTTTGGGACTGTGCCGTATTCTGGGCCTTCAGAATCAAATCCATGCAGTCTCCTGATTAAAACAACAGACTTCTGCAAGCCTTGAGACCTTGAAAGAAGAAACCACCTTCTATGCAGCCAGATTCTCAAGTGGTTGGATTTACTAAGTGCATAACTTCTCACTATTTATATTTTAAATCAAAAGTTTCTTGCTTCCTTCTACTTTGTACACATATGTAAGGATTTAAAAGTGGAGATTTGAATTCAAAGCAGCTATAAAAATCCCCAATTTATTTATCCCACTGTGATGCAGGGACTCCTGTCCTGAACTACATGTAGAAGTGGCCAGGTAGACTCACCTGCAGGTGACACCCTCCAGGTCCTTCCCATCCTTCCCCCTAAGTGAGCAAGCACGAAGAACCAGGAATTATTCCAGATAGGCAATAGCTACAGAAACCATGAGGAAGGTAACACAGGTACAGCCTTGCTGCAGGGAGGTTTGTGTAGGGGGCGAACACCCCCAAAAGCTGTACCTCTGTTCTTTGGTTAGTTTGGGAAGACAAACCTCCAAAGAGACTCACGTTCAGGAGCCACAGACCGTCCAAAATCTATGAAGTGAACCTTAAGGTGAGTGAGTGCTGTTTCATTTTCATTTTAATGTTGTATTGAAAAATGCAAGTCTTTCCACCATGAAGGCTGGTTGGAAGTGTATCCAACAGGAGAGCAGGGCCACAGCACCAGTCAGACAACAACTTCTTGGTCTCCCACTTTTCTCCCAGGTAGCTGAAATCAGCAATGCTTCCTCAAAGTCATTGCACTTCTAAGGAATAATGAATCTGAGGGTCTCCCTACATGCCAGAAGGATTTTTCTTTTTTAATCCTTGAGATGTCCCCATTTCCAGTTTCCTCTCAGCATCCCACATAGTAAGGGGCTCCGTTTATGAGAACACTGTGGTTGATATTAGAGCTCATTACTCCAGAGCCTGAAGCTTTAAGGAAAAACACCCAGTATCATGAGACTTGAAATTAAGAAAATGAGCTCATATCCCAGAGAGGTCCAGCTGGGAGATTCCACTTTATGGAAACACTGTACAAATATCTCCAAATGACTTGGGCACCAACATCCCACCTCCCAACATTTAGTAGTAACATAATGGTCCCAATTTCCTTCCCTGGCATGGGAAGAGGAAGATCCTTTGCACGTTTCTCCCAACCAAGCAACAACCAGGTTACATCATGACTTTGGTGGCCGAAGCTCCTCGTTTTCCTCCCTCCCCCACCCCAGGAACAATGGCTAACTGTTCTTTTTCCATCTATAAATTTGTCTGAGTTAACAGTTCCCAAGATCTGGCAGCAAGCTGGAGCTGGGAGTGAGCTGAGAGATAGGAGAGTGACAGTCTGAAATGAAACACAGAGCTGCTGGGCCTGCAGCCGTCAGACAGGAGCCTGGCTCCCTCCCTTAAAGATTAGCGAGACTCCTTCGCTGGAGCCCTCCACATTCCCCAAAATCCTAGCAACAAAGTGCTGTCTCTCAGCCGCCAATGAATCATGTGAATTTAACCTTTCACCTGGCCACAAGGAGGTTAATATACCAAAATAGCCCTTTTTTTTTTTCTTCTCCCATTTATTGCCCACAATGGCAGTGGGGAGCACGGCGAAAACCCTGCGTGGCTGGAAAGGCTCTGGAAGGTGGTGGTTTGATATCAGACCTCTGCCAGGACCGGGCTGGCATTCCCAGCATCAGCCCACCAGGCTGGAGTTTGTACAGGGAAATAGTTTCCATTACACAGTACAGAAGATTTTTCCTCTCCTTGCCTGGCTGGTGCCTCTCTGTGCCCTCCGGCTCCAACCCCACAAACGTTTACACAAGGCGTCCCCCAGCGTGCCCACACGGCTGGATCCTGAGTCACCCGCTGCTCCCGCCCACGGCAAAACTCCTGGAGGACTCCCCAGGTGGGGTCAGACCCTCACCCCCTGCAAGATGCTGAGCCCTCCTAGGTCTGTGTGTCCTCCTCGGGCTGGAAGTCCTCATCCTTTGGGCTTGGGGCGAAGTTGGAGCCCTCAGAGTCCCCTGCACAAAACAAACATGGGGACCGCAGTTTGCCCATCTGCAAAAAAATGATGTGGTCCATCCCTCGCAGGGCATTCCCAGCAGCAGGAGCTGCCACCCCAGGCTGTGCTCACTGGGCCTGCCATGTCAGCCTGGGGATTTCCTGATGCCTCTGCAACTTGGAGCTTCTGTTAAATCCACCTAGAAGGAAAATGAATTTAAAACAATTTGGGTCCAAATCCCAGAAGCAAAGGTCACTTTTAGGAGGCACATGCCAAATTACCCATCTGAGGAGGGCACACATTGCAGTTGGCATTTTGTACCCTTTAAATATTGAAGGAAAAGGATGGATTTGTGCAGCCATTTTTGGCTCATGAGAGGCTGGAGGAATGGCTGAGACTGAAGCATCCCAGTATAAAGGATCTGTAAGGGACAGCAAGCAACATCATCTCTACAGGACGCCTTTTATTTCCCATGCCAGTGAAATCCTTGTGCACTAAGGAAGAAAATAGGATCTCAGAGCAAGGGGGGGGAGGGGGGGGACAGAAATCAAATACTTTCCCCCACCTCTATCACGGCCCCCCTTCCTGAGAGCCACAGCCATATGCATATAACAGGAGATAAATATTTTTGGCAGACCCTGCTGTTTATTTAACCCTTTTGAGACACAGCCCTCTGGCATCCCCTCACTCTTCCAGGCACAAAACCCATCTGTCCCTGCCTGGCTGGGCTGGGGCAGCTCAGTCCTTGCCCACAGCCTCTCACTGGACAGGGCCTCCCGCAGCCCTGGCCGTGTCCATCACTTCTCTCCAGCACTGCCTTTGGATCAGCCTGGCCTCGACTGCAGGAGGTACCTGAGCTTGGTCCCCGAGCAGGGACCAGCCCATCCCTTGGAGAGTGGCTAGGAGGGGACAGGGGGGAGGATGGAGGGATACAGACCGGAGAATGTGGACTTGAGGATGTGTCGGCATGGAGACCAGAGGATGCAGGAGGCACGAACCCTGTTGGTCTCCTCCTGTCCGTCTCCCCCACTCACAGGCAGGGGAAGGAGCTCCTGGGAGCTTGCTGTGCCCCCGAGCAGTTCTTCCCTCATTTGGGAGCTGGGAGCAGAGCCGGGGAGCAGCCCGATGCCACCCGTCGGGGCTGAAGGGATGAAATATGCGATGGGTTTCCCTTTGCACGGGGAGGATCTGGACGGGGGGATCGGAGGGGTCCCGATGCCAGCTGGGCAGGCGATCCAGGGCAGAGCCCGCCCGAAGGCACCGCCTGGACTCGATTTTAAGGTCGGAGCTCACCCTCCCCGGCATCCTCAAGGGCAAGGGGCTGAGAGACGCCTCTGAGCTCCGGGGTAGGATGCTGCAGCCCGGGGAAGGCAGAGGAAGGAAAGGGGACATAATTAATTGTCACCTCCCAGTGCACTGAGGGGAAAGGTAACCGTAGTTTCCACGGTCGGGGCGAGCCTTGCTGCCCTGCCCGGTGCAGCAGGAACGGGAACGTTTCTGCCCTTCTCTCTCCGCTTGTCTTTTCTTTTTTTTTCCCCTTGGCTTTTCCTTGGGGGAGGGGGGAGCTAAAAGCCCCCTCCGGGACGGCGCAGGACGCTCCCACGCGTCCGCCCCGCGCAGGACTCACAAATCAGCCGGAGCAGGATTAGGGCCGAGGGGCCGGGGCGCCGGGCAGTCTGTCCCGGCCCGGGGGAGCCTCACCTGGAGGGGTCAGGGCTCCCTCGGGGCCCTGTCGAGCCGCACCGGCCCCTCTGGAACTCAGCCGGAGCCAAGCTGTGCCTGGACGGTGCGGTGAGGGGGTACGGGGAGCCTTTAGGAAGAGATCGGTCCCTTCCTAAACTTCTCAAAATTAGTGGTCGAGTCCCCCGGGAAGAGCGGAGCCGTCAAACGGACCGTGAGCCCGGCAAGGGCCGTGCACCGGGGTCAGAGCTCCCGGAGGTACCGCCAGGGTACCTCTCCCGAGAGGCCTTCCCGCCTGTCCCACCTCCAGATGGGGATGGAACAGAGGGATCGGGGATTCCGGGCATCACCCTCACCGGTGCTGTGCTACGATTTTTGTGTCTAATCCTCTCCGTGAGCTTGGCAGCGGTGTGCGGCCCCACCGAGGGCGCCGGGAGAGCCCCGGGCTCCCCGTGTCGCCCACTCCGATGTGACTTCCCCGGCGCAGTGCAAGGGCTGCGGACGGGGCATCGCCGCTGCCAGGCTGTCACCTTCCCTCCCACTTCACATAAAGGATCGCCCACCGGGGCCTTCCTCACAGGAGGACCCCCGGGCCCCCTGCCTGCCTCCCGCTTACCGATCGCAGCCCAAAATCCTACAAACACCCCAAACCACGGGGCCTCCCACGCCGTGGACACCACACGCGGTACTCACGCGTGGGTGACACCAGCCCGGGCCGGTGCCCAGCGGGGACTGGAATGTGGGGCCAGTCCGGCGGCTGGTGCTGGAGCCCTCGGTGTCCGAGCACCTGCCCAGAGCTGCTCCGCGCCCGCGGGCGCTGCTGGCGCAGCTGCGAGAGGAGCCGCTCCTTGGACCCGCCGCCTCCCGCCGCGGCCCCGGTGGGGCGAAAGCCCGGCAGCCCCAACACCACCGGAGGAGAAAATGCGCTGAAAAACTAGCTAAAAAAAAATTACGGAAAAAAACCCAACAGCTGAATGGATCTGACTACAGACACGCCACAGGTCCGCGGGCAGGTTTTCGCGCACGGTGGTTTCCTCCGCCGTGAACACGCTCACCGGGTACATCCCTTCGCGTTTAGCAGCGTCTACTTTATTTCAACGTTTTCACATTTATTTGAACGCCAGGAGTGGTCGGAGAAGGCAGTCCGTACGCATTTAAAAAAATAAATATAATAAATTACAGTTTAGTAACATCTTGAAATTGTGGAAACTGGAAACCCACGCGAAACGAAACGAAGGAAGCTCCAGCGGTGGCTCAGGCACAGTAGCGAAGGGTTTGGGGCTGGTTTTCTGTAGGGACGGTTTTATCCGTGCCGCTGCGGGGCTGGGGCTTCCTCGGGTTTTTCTTTTCTTTTTGTACAGCTTTTTCAAGTTTAAAAAATTATTTTTCTGCCTTTTTTTCTGCTTATTTTTCTCCTTTTTTTTCTTTTTCTTTTTTCGGTTTTGTTTTTTCTTTGTTTGTCTGGGGAGGGAATCAGTTGTTTTGGTTTTGTTTTCTTCTTTTGCTCCGCGGGAACAGGGACACAGGGATACCCTGCAAGCCGTAAACGGCCGCTTTCGCGAGCAAATAAATACATCTCCAGCCAGTTGCGTTGCATTATTCCGAGGGAAATAGCTGGCATTCCTGCACCAGTTTATTTTGGAGCTGAAATTTCCCACCCTTCCCGCAGCGCTGCTCCCTGCGGAGGCGAGGCTGGACGGGCTCCCCCGGGCGCCGGGACCGCACGGGCGGGCAGCGCCGGGCTGCGTTACCGGAGGGCTCCCGGGGCCGAGCACGGCCCGATCCAGCCGGTAGAGGCCTGCGGGTGACAAAATTCTGCCCGCCCGGGGATGGAACGAGCTGCGGGCGAGATTCGCCGAGGGTTTTTCGCCGTTTCTCTGGGAAGGGGTTAGAAGCACAGCGACTTCGTGCAAAAGCGCGGTAATTCCCGGGGACAAATCCCGGTAAAGATGGAATTATTTCCTCGCTGGCCCGTACCGGAGGAGAGTTAAATCGGCTGAATTACCCGGGGTAAGCGGGCTGCTTGGACTAAGAGCTCCTTCCCCTCTGAAGTCCCTTCCCGGCTCGCACCGACGGGGAACAGCGGGGAAAAGGTTTTTTTTGTCCCCGTCGCAAGGCCAGAGCGACTCGGCCGGGGGGCTGCAGGGAGGAGGACCCTTCTCTCTGCTGCTTCCCTCGGGGAAGAACAGAGCACCTGGAAGAGGGGCAGCCCCGACGGGACGGTGAGAGGCCGCAGAGCTGCTCTCCGAACACGGCAAAGCCGCGCTGAGTCCGGGCACAGCCGGAACGGGCAGGCTGCGAGCATCGCCGCATCCTCGGCGGGCCCGTGGGCCGCTCGAGAAGGTCAGGGCGGGCCGGGGGCAGGCTGAGACGCCCCTTCCCCTTAAGGATGGGGTTTATGTCAAAACAGAACCGGAGCGCTCGCTCGGAGCAGAAAACCACCCGCTCTGATCCT
The DNA here is from genome assembly GCA_013397755.1 of Cnemophilus loriae. Lineage (NCBI taxonomy): Eukaryota > Metazoa > Chordata > Aves > Passeriformes > Corvidae > Cnemophilus > Cnemophilus loriae. Next base: position 1,459,345 of record VZTF01009458.1, on the reverse strand, counting down.
CGGCTACCAGATCCTCGCCGGGAAGGTTTCGTTGTGTTCCCCAGCATCTCCCGGCGGCCCGGGGCGGGGGGGCATCGCCTCCACATGGGGTGTGGGAGCGAACCCCAGAAACGCAGAGGGGCCCGCAAAGGAGGGAGCCACCCCCAGCCCTCCCCGGGGGCGGGCGGACACCTCCNGGAGGCTGCGGGCGCGTCCCCCCCGCCGGGAGCGGAGCCGGCGGGACTTATCCCGTCCCCCCCTGCCGGGAGGCGCCCAATCCCGGCCGGGACCGGGGCTGCCCCGCCGGCCGTCACGTGGGCCGGCCCGCACCGGGGCCGCCGTAAAGAGCCAGAGCCAGAGCTGCCGCCGCCACTTCCCCGCCGGGCGCAGCCAGGGACGCACCCACGGGAGACGGGGCGGCGAGAGGGGGGACACCGGGGGAGGGCAGCACCTCTCTGCCAGGGGGTCCTGCTGGTTTGTTTTTTCTCCTGCCTCCCCAGTGAACTTCATTGTATTTTTTTAATTATAATTTTCATTTTCCTGGGATTTCCCTGGATGGTCTGAGCACAGCTCCATGCCCCCACGGCCATGCCCGGCTCCGCTCCCGGCACGCTGCCATGTGAGTACCTGCGCGGGAGGAGCGGGCCAGGGCGGGATGCTCTTGCGGGGTTCGGCGGCTGCAGCCCTCCGTCCGCACGGAGAGGCCTGCCCGAGGGTTGTTGCGCTTTTTAACAGGAAAGCGGCAGCGCTGGTGGCTGGGGGACACCGGGGATGCTCCCGACCCTGGATCGCTGCCCGGGTCCGTCGGGACCCTGTTCTCGCAGGGAACCCGAAGGGCCGCAGCCGGCCGCGTCCTCACCAACAAGGCCCCGAGCGGCGCTCCAGGCCCTGGGTTCGGAAAAAAAAAGAAAGAAAGAAAAAAAAAAAGACGGGAAGGGAAATACTATTGGGAAAAAAATATTAATTGTTGGAGTGTTTTTCCGGCCCTTTGGAGGTGCCCAGGCAGGCGGCAGGGAGGGGGAAGGTGCCGGAGGGATCGCTGCCCTTTCCAAGGAGGTTAATTCTCGCCGTGGCTCAGAGGAAAGTTTAAAGGAAAACAAAACGAAGAAAAAAAATTTACAAATTTCGGCCCCTGCTCGAGGCAGGGAAGAGGCGTCGGGTCCCCGGTATGTGCGGGGTCTCAGCCCGCTGCTCTCGGTTCTCCCTCCAGGTTCCTCTGAGTGAGCCCCTCGGCACCGCCGGGCCGCAGCCGGCCGGGCCCTGAGCAGCCGCCGCCGCCGAGGACGGAACATGTATCAGGGTCTGGCCCTCACCCCCAACCATGGCCAGTCGGCTTATTCCCACGACTCCAGCAACTTCCTCCACTCGTCGGCCGGCTCGCCCGTCTACGTGCCCACCACCCGGGTGCCCTCCGTCCTCCAGACGCTGCCCTACCTGCAAGGCTGCGAGCCGCACCAGAGCCACCTCGGCAACCCCGCGGGCTGGGGGCAGAGCGGCGGCGAGGCCGCGGCTTTCAACGCCGGCAGCCCCCACCCGCCGTCGGGCTTCTCGTACTCGCACAGCCCGCCGGGCAGCAGCCCCTCGGGCCGCGACGGCGCCTACCAGGGGCCCCTGCTGCTGGGCGGCGGGGGCCGGGAGCAGTACGGCAACGCCTTGGTGCGCTCCGTTAACGGGTCCTACTCCAGCCCCTACCCCGCCTACGTGACCCCCGAGATACCGCCTTCCTGGACGGCCGGACACTTTGAGAGCAGCGTGCTGCACAGCCTGCAGACGAGGCAGGCGGCCTTGCCCGGCCGCAGGTCCACTTTCGGTAGGTCGCCGCCGCCCTTCAGCGACGTGTCGGGGCGCCGGGTGGGAGCCATCCCCATCCCAATCTCAAACCCCATCTCCTCTGAGTGTCGGTGGCCCGGCCCCCGGGATGAGCTGTCCCGCTGGCATCCCCGACGGGAGAGGAGAGGATGATTTTATCCAGGGATGGGGAGATGGTTGGGGAACGGGGTATGCGCGGCTGACCCTGGACAGAGGTAGGATAAGGGAGGGGGCTGCCTGTGTGACAAGAAGAGCAAAGACCACGTTTCAAAGCAGAGCAATTCCCCCGGAGGACAGAGGAGCAGAGCCCGTACAACCCCTTCCCTCCCCACCCCACCACCATCCCCGCGATATCTCCTTCCCACAATATCGACTTTGTGCCTGTGCTTCAATACTTACCCTTGTGTTTAAATTAGCGGGGCAGATTTATAGCTCCCTCCCTTTTAAGTAATTTATTGTGGTAAATTAGTTTATATTTGAACAGACTCTCGGTCTCCTCATTCGCCTTCGCCCAAACAGGTCCGCAGCTGCATTGCTCTGCGGCCTTTGGGGAGACACCGGAAGGCACTCAGGCGTTGAACAATAAACTTCAATTCCTTTGCATCCACACCGAGAGTCCCTTTAAACCAAGCTCTGAGCAAATAAAGTTTTGGGCTTGATTTAACAGGACTCTTCGTGCGCGGGGTTTATAACCCCGGGGGCACTCCACCAGCCTCCTCCGGCTGTGGTTTGCAAAGTCCTTTAAAAGCCACTTCAAGATCTCAGCCGCGTTATCATCTTTACTGCGGTGAACCGAATTATCTTATCTTCACCCCAAGAACAAAGTTAAAGCAGGGAAGCAGCCCCCTCCCCAGCGAGCTCCCTCCCCGGCTCGGCTTTTCCTCCCGTGCCAGAGGTGCTGGGCAGCGGTTTCTCTCCAGGATTTTCTCTTTGTGAAAATCCGTTGCATTGTGCGGGAAAGGATCGTCCTGCTGAGGAGGGTGATGCCTCAGAAATCTTGTCTGCACTTTGAATTCGGTGCTTTAGGATCCAGGATAGTGGCTGCCGTCCTCTCTACCGTTTATTTTTGCTCTTGGGTAGTGTAAACTCTCTCAAGTAGCCTAAAGTATTCTTCCTTTCTTTCTTTTTTTTTTTTTTTTAAATTTAGTGTATTACTGCAATTTTTTTAACCTTTTCTCTTTATATTTTATTTCTATTTCCATTTCCCCCCTTTTAACGTTTTGCTCTTTTTATTTTTTCTTTCCGTTGCATCATTATTAATCCGATCGAAGATTAAAAAAAAATAATTTAAATGCTATTTTTCCTCCTAAGAAAAGAACAAGAAGAATAAGTTCTTTTTCAAAAGAGAGGGGGAAAGAGGTAGGAGGAAAAAGACCGACTCTCGATTGAGAGGTGCCCCGGTTTCGCTCCGGGCTGCCCGTTTGCCGCTGAGCCGTGCTCGGGGCAGGGATGGACCGCGGACGGTGCTCTTTCCCTGGATTTTTTTTTTTTTCCAGACAGAAAAAGTGAGGAAGAGCCTCTCTAGCAGGAACTGGGGCCGCGGGCGGCCGGAGACGCTCTCCTGGGGAGCCCGGGAGCCCCGCGGATGCCAGCCCGGCATCGCTCGGCGGGCAGCTCCGAGTCTTCGCCGGCCGGGCCGTTTCCCCCGGCCAGCGGCTGGGTGTGTTTTGTGATGGAAATCAGGAAAACCGCCCCATTTTGCCCCGTCTCCCATTTATTTTTGCACCCCGGGATAACGTCGCCCTCTCCCGCTGATGACCCAGGGCGTTCTCATCTCAGCGAGACCCCAGCCACGTTCGACCCTTTGGCGTCTTTCGGGGAAGGGATGGGGGAATAGACGGTCTTTGAACAAAATCTTAAAATATTAAGGTGTGGAGGGAATAAAGGGGTTTGGGTCACACTTTTAGGGTGGAGGTAAACCCCTCTGGACAGGGATTGCCTCTAGTTTTGGGGCACGGAGGATTGGAGACCCTCTCCCGTAGGGTCCCTGGGGACATCCCCGAGCGCTGGGGACGGCTCCTGACCCTAACGCCGCGGGTATTTATTCCAGAGTACCTGGAGGAGTTCCCCGGGGACGGCCGGGAATGCGTGAACTGCGGAGCCATGTCCACACCGCTGTGGAGGAAGGACGGCACCGGGCACTACCTGTGCAACGCCTGCGGGCTCTACCACAAAATGAACGGCATCAACCGGCCGCTCAAGCCGCAGAAGAGGCTGGTAAGAGGGGGAAACCCCGCCGGGATCCCCTGCTCCACGCGGGGCTGGCTGGAGGGCAGGGGCTGGGAGGCTGTCGCAGTGCCTGTTGGGGTCTCTGTACTTGTGTTAGGGTCCGTTTGAGCCCCTGTCCTCCCACAGTTTAAATGCCAGGACACCCTTGTCGCAGTGCGGAACCGGCTGGGGTCAGGGGGAATGGGACGAAGGCAGAGGGGTTTCTGCCCTGGCACGAGTGGTGGGCAGTGGAGACAGGGCCGCAGGGACTGGAGGGCTGCACAGAGGGTCAGCACCAGAGCCGAGCAGGGACAATCAGTCCTGCCTGTGGTCGGGACCCTGCGGGCTTCCCCTGGCTCTGTTCCTGCAGTGGGTGCGTTGCTTCGTATTCTATCATTATTATTATCATTATTATTATTTCCTAGTTCTCCATGCAGACAGACACGGTCTAGGCAGAGCAGTTGAACAGGAGGCAGGGCTGGTCCTGAGCTGGCCCAGCGGGTTTGTGGCTGCTCGCAGTGGGAGCAGGATGGGGCCCTGCTCCCCGCTGCCTTCACCCTCCTGCCTAAGGGGAAAACTTGGGGTTTGGCAGTTCCCAGTTTCCCTGCTGGTTAAAGCATTAATTCCCTCTGTCAATGTAATATTGGGCTTCCTCCAATTGGGATCCCATGGTGAGAGAGGAAAGACACATCCTTTATTGTTGTTTTTTTTGCGGAGTCGCTTTGGGATGTTTAAATTTGGTGGTAACAGTTTTGGTTTTAGAGCTTGTCATCAGACGCCGTCATTACAAACAGGATGTTTGTTGGAGCCGTGCTGGGGAACAGCTGGGAGCTCCTTGGGCTTTCACGAGGGGTGTATTCCTGTAGTTAATTTTTTGTATTGCAAAACAAATTATTAGCTATAACCCAACAGTGACAAGTTTCTGTGTAAGGAAATCAGTAAGGAAAAAAGAAAAGGTTGAGATTGAGCAAGATGTTTCATTCTGATTCCGACCCTCGGAAATGTAGGTCTGGATTTGCAAAACGAAATGAGTAGTAGCTCCGTGGGAAATCCACGTTTTGTTCATCACATTAAAATCAGGGCATTTGTGTGAAATATTTAGCATTATCCAACAGGGTTTGCTTGTCTCTCCAAAACCCTTCTGTCTCCTTAAATGTGATGGCATTAAATCTGAACCCCTGGTCGCCGCTGTGTCACGAATCTCAGAGTTACGCTGCCGATTTCTTCAGAGCAAACACGATCCGTGCATTCAGAGAGGTTCAAACCAGTTCAAGTCCAACTCTGCATTTCAGACTGGCATCCGAATGTGTCACTGGATGAATTTCTAGGGGATTTTTGAGCAGCTTTTCCCTGAGGGAACTGGAGACATCTCGCTGCTCTTCCATATTTTATTTCAGCACGTGGGAAGGGAGGCAGCCGTGCGTTGCCTACACCCTGCCTGAGCCTCATCCGTAGCACCCATCAGGCATTTTTCAACAAACATTTCAACAAAGTTTTCTGATGGAAAATGCTTGTTTGCAGAATTAAGACCGTTTCCCAGGGATGAACAAATATAGTTGGGAATTACCAAAGTACTTCCACCCTTTTTTATTATTTTGGCAATAAATTCAACAACGATAAAGCTCAAATGAAAGAGCTGATTCTTGTCCAGGGGAAGCATTTTGCTAGCGTTGAAATACTTGAGGGGATTTTGGTTTATGGATTAGAAAAGGGGCTGCAATTTTGACTTTCCATCCTGACTTTGGAACGAAACATTTTGAAACCTTGGGTTTTCCCAAGGGTGTGAAATGTCTTGTTGCAATAAGTTCTGCCCTAAAGAAGAAGAGGGATCTAGTGATGATGGGCAAGAGGGTGCCAGCTCTGGGAGCAGAGTAGTGAATGCAGTGACTCTATGGCTGTAGGAAGAGTGAAATCAGCTTTCACGGTGCAGTGAAATACAGACACAGGAAAGAAAAATGGTTGCTTTCATCCTTTACGTTACGACCTTTGTTCTGTACGTAGACACTGTGCTGGGAGTTATTCTGACTTCTGTTTTCACAAAGCAAAGTCCCCCAGAAGAGAACACAACATGGCCCAGATAACACTGCAGGAATGATGTCCTGCAGCTCAGCCTACTCATGCACCGGAGAGGGAGAGCAGCAGTAGTGTAGTTTCCACTTCATTTTTTGTTTCCTTTTTTTTTGAGATAAGGGCAACATCCTCTACACAGCAGGGACAGCCATTCTGCTCCAGCCTGTGTCTGGATTCAAAACGCTGTGGCTTTTAGCAGAAAGGGTTTGTGTTACAGGAGGATGGAGGCAGCACTTTATTTTAGGCAGCACCTTTTCTAGCCAAAGTTTCTGAGTGTTTCACAAGATGATATTTCAGACCTAGTCTGAAAAGGAAAATCACTTTTGAAACCAGGAGCAGCTGGTGGAGTTGCGTGGCACGAGCTATTTCCCCTCTTAGGAGGGGATCTGCTCTGCACGTTGCAGCACGGGGGGCAGATGCAGCAGAATCCTGAGCTGAAGGACTAATCTGAATTTTCCCAGCTTGGCTCAAAGGTTACTTTTTCCACCTTTACTAAGGAGGTATTTTTTCAGCCTGCCCTTTTTTACAGTGTGCAGTGGGCTGGATGACACTTTTGGGGAAGGTAGAGATGGAGCTGATCACAGCCCTTGGACAATCCAGTCGGACCCTAAAACCACGCAGTGCTCATGGTGTGTGCCTTGGTTTTCTTCTGCCCCTCAGTTCTTGGTGCTCCCTCGCCCTCCAAGGTGCAGGTTTGCCCAGAGCCATAATAGCAAAGGCGAATCTCAGAGGATGCTGCTGCCTTTGGCTCTGAGCCTCAGAGTTCTCCCCTTCCAGTAGCTGAGCTCAGATATCTCAGCATGCTTTGCCACAACTTCTTTCCTGTAAACCACAGGTCCCCCCGAATCTGCTGGAAATGGTGGCAGAGAAGCATTGATGAAATCTGGGGTTTCAGCGCCTTTTTTTTTGCTTTGAAACCCGATGGTTCCTTTCCCACCTTTGAAAAGGTGGTGAAGCAAAGTCCCTGACAGCTTGGTCTCCCTCAGAAGGACCTTCCCTGCTGGCTTTGAATTTTTTGGGCTTTCCAAGCAGCTCTCACACGCAGTTAATTCAATAGGCACCAACTCACCATTCCTTGAGCTTATCAGCAGCAGTTGGCTGTCAAGCCAGGTCTGTGAAGAGTTTTTGTTTGAGTGTATGGTGCATTTGTACAAATAAACACTGAGCACAATGTTGGAGTCAACAACTTCCTAGACAAGGTCAGAATGGTACAAAGGCAGTGGGGTGGAGGCAGGCAGAAATGCATTTTCTTTCAAGAGAATTGCTGGGAAACCAGCAATAATGTATTGTACCCTCGTCCTTCAGTGAGCAATGGTAGCCTTGACTGTCTCTTTCTTGCTAAGCTGGCAGGTTGTGGTGCAGGTTCTCATGGGGTTTCTGAGGTTTAAATTGAAATATTGGTGGTGGAGGATGGTTTCTTCTCTCCCTGGCTGTGCAAGGAGGGGCCAGCCTGCAGAGTGACATTCAGGATACACAGAAGGCACTTGTCACTGTCCCAGCAGGAAGCCCATGAGCAGGTTGTGACGCAGTGCTGGCAGGGCTGGCATTGCCCTGGAGCCGCCAGAGCCACAGGTCTCATTGTAACCTCATCTGCAAGCTGCAGACAAAGCATCCTGTGGAACAGGGAGAGTGTGTCCCTCCCTCACAGGAACATGTGGTGGCCCAGAAAATTTGAGACTTTCCAAAGGGCTTTGCACTGCTCTTTTCCCATTTGCGAGGACAGATTGCAGCAGGCACTGCTGTCCCAGGGCTGAGTGGCTCCAAATTCCCCTCTGTGCCCACAGCAGGAGTTGGACCTCAGAATCCTTGCATCCATCAGGTGCTCAGCACCTCCCTCTGCTCCCATCGGAGCCGAGGTGCCTCTTGGTTGCAGGGAAGAGCAGCGCAGCCCTGGCAGCTGAAACACTCCAAGGGCACTGTGTAGCTGCCCCAGGGTCTTGCTCTGACACCATGTCCTGTATTAGGGACAAAGATTGTTGTCTCATCCTCTGTGCCAGGCTTGTCAGCTCACACCTTGGTATGTTATTGTTTTTGCCTGGTTATTTCTTGCAAGTTGAATAATTCCCAAAGTGATGCCATTATTTGCAAATAGTTGCTGAGACCTCTTTGCTGAGCAACGAGTGAATCAAACCTAGGGCATGTCACTTGTGCCTCTTGAAATTCAAAGCTGATCTTTATTTGACTGCTAACCTTGTAAAAACATTTCATTTTTATTCCTCCTCTTCCCACCTCATTCGTTACATTGCTCAGTCAGGATATCAAGCAATAATGGAAAGATAAACAAACAGGGAGTTCTTTATTGCCTCCATCACCTTTTGTCTGCCTTTGAGCAAATTCGAAGTGATTTTTCTGGTGGCTGAAGAATGTATTTAGACACCTGAATGTGGAGAGCCTGAGATATTACTTATGCCACAGGTATGTTACACTTAGTGAGGTCTTTTATTAAAATAGTTTCAATATCTGGTGTTAAAAGACTCTCAAATGAAATGCCTATTGAGCTGACAAGTCTGTATAAAGAGAGATGTGAATTTTCCAGCGGCTTGGAGGGAAGTTGTGAAAAATGAGTTTGCTGCTTCTGCCAGAATGTTTTCCTTCTCCATTTGGAATTATTAATGTTTCAGAACCAGCAATCACTGCACCCACAAAATATGTCATTAATTAATGTCTGCAGGGTGTTTCTACAGCCTGTAAGAGAACAGATTATCTGTGAGACTTGAAGAATAACCTCCCTGGTTTCACCATGGACCGGTTCAGTTTAGTTCTGCTTAGTTCAGCCAACTGATTCCAGTTGTCTTAACCCAGAGATTAATTGGGATGTTTCTAACTTTAGTGGTAGTTCTGAGTGCAGGAAAACAGGAGAGTTCACTTAAAGCATGAGTTTTCTTCATGCATTTAAAGCCCAGCTAGCATTTTCCATCTCTTTCTCCATCTGAGTGAATGTCCTGGAAGGAAGTTCTCCATGCTCTGAGTCCTGATCGCTTCCAGCAGATTTGTTGGAAGTTTGTGAAATAAGTTGCAAGGGTATTTTCCAGGTTTATCAATCTCAAAAAAAAAAAAAAAAAAAAACAAACCACCAAACCAAAACAAAAAAACCCAAACCAAACAAACACTTGCAAATTAGAGTGATCTCATTTGAATGTAATTTCTTTGATCTGAATTTGGCTCTCGCGCGTGTTTCACGTTTTCCAGGAATATGGTGTACTTGGAGATCTCATTTTGACATGAAAGGAAACTTCCCAGTTCATCACTCTTGTGTGTGCACTCACGTGTTTGTTTGCTTGTTTCGAAGTCTTCATCGAGACGTGCTGGCCTTTGTTGCACTAACTGCCACACCACCAACACGACCCTGTGGAGAAGGAACGCCGAGGGCGAGCCCGTCTGCAACGCCTGCGGCTTGTACATGAAGCTCCACGGGGTGAGGAGCACGTCCACACCAGGAGGGACCCTCTGGGGTTTGAGATCGCTGCCCAGCAGCTCTAGGAGACCAGCTCTGGCAGGACCAGCCTCCAGACTGAACCCAGAAGGGCTGTACCACAGTCCCATCTCCTCAAACGGTTAAAAGCTCAGTCTACTGGGGTTCTCCAGGGTGAGGCTCAGGGAGTGCTGGAATGCTCTCAGCTTGCCCAGAGATGTGGATGCTCCATCCCCGGAAGTGTCCAAGGCCGGGCTGGGTGGACCTTGGAGCAACCTGGGATATTGGAAGGTGTCCCTGCCCATGGCAGAGGAGCTGGAACTACATGATCTTTAAGATCCCTTCCAACCCGAACCATCCTAGGATCCCATGAAATGAAAGCTTACCAGGCTCCAGTAGCTGGAGACTGAAGCTCCCCAAACCCAAACTGAGATAAGGAGCGTATTTCTTCTCTATGTCCTAGTTAAGAATGTGTGAAGGATGCTGAGGAGCCCACATGGAGGCTGGCTGATAACATTTACCCACAGAGGATGGGAGCTGTTGGTGACATGTCCATCAGCCAAAGAGGAGACCCCATCCCTCCATAAAGGCTTCTTCAAACTTCTGCCATAAAGGCTGAAGCCTCTTTACCCCATGCCCATTCCCTCTGAGCCCTGTAGTCTCTCAGTCTGTCAGTGTAATTTAATAGGGCCCTGTCACAAAGGTCACTAATAAATCAGAAAAAGAAAAATAGGAAATAAGGGAAAAAACAAAATTTGTGGGAAAGCCTTAGCTGTTAGCCTTATACATCTTCCAGCCAAGGCCTGATGCAGAGAAAAATAGCTCTTAGTGAAGGACAAGGACTTTAGGTGCTTTTCATGAGCTACAGCACAGAAATAGGAGAGCAACACGTGTGGGAAGTACCTGAATAAAATACAATATTAATGATTCCAAACTTTCTGAATGTCAAGGTACCACGACCTCTGGCCATGAAAAAGGAAAGCATCCAGACGAGGAAAAGGAAGCCTAAAAACATTACCAAAGGCAAAGCCTCAACAGGTACAGTGCTGTTATGATCCATCCTGGGGTCTTGGAGCACAGTTCACTTCAATATGTTTCCTCTTCTGCAAGAAATTATGATAATTAGAAAATAATGTCAATTTTTCTTTGGTGATTGCTTTAGATCTAGGGCCTATATTTCTGCATAGACCTCGTGTGATAGGAGGATGCTCAGTGGGAAATCTCAGTGCTGTCAAATTCTTATGAGATTCCTCTGGGCTGTGGGCACCTGGCTCCAGTGCAGCAGTGCTCATTTTTGAGCAGATTTGGGCTAAATTGAGTAAAGGGAAAAAAACACTGCCAGATTGTGAAAGGGTTGCCCCTCCTCCGTCAACATCTTGACAGCCAAATACAAAGCGTTTTCTGACAGAGATATGGGAGAAAGAGAACAGCAGAGTCATGCTGTGAGACGTGATGGTTGCCGTTAAAATATAAATTTCTTTAAGAGCAGATTAGCACCTACACTGCTTCACTGCCCTCTACCAATTGTCTTCCAGGATCCACGACTTCGGCCACTAACTCCCCTTCTTCCATTACCAACTCAGACAGCACGGTCACTTTAAAGTCAGAGCCCAGCACAACCTCACAGTATCCCGGACAAACCATCGTGTCGGTGTCCCAGGTAAGGAACAGGGCCCAGCGCCATCGCCTGCTGGGGTAAGATATCCACACACCTCCATGGTGTGTGGCCATGGCCCGTGGGGGCCTTGATGAGGTGAAGCAATTAATTCACTGCACTGTGGCCACCAGCCTGGTGGACTCCTTCAGGCTGAGGAAAGCAGGGAGCATGAGCCCAGATGCTGTGGATGAGAAAGGCGTCCAGCCTGTTGGCTTCCCATGGGATCTTTCATCTTGCAGTGGGGAACTAGCCAGAGGTGGTGAAAAGGCTTCAGTGCAGAGCTGAGTTTAATTCCCATCTCCTGCCATGAAATCATTGGACTCACAACCCTACTGAGTTGGTGAGATCAGCCCAGGGTGGAATCCTCTGTAGTTCCCAAGAAAAGGCTCCCTGGGCATGTGTTATCTGCACCTTATAGCCCTGAGGTGCTCAGTGACCACAGAGCTGTGATGCTGTCAGAGGCCCCGCTTCTGTCCCAAGCTTTTCTTAGGGGCTGGTTGCTAGTTCATTTTGGTATAGGAAAAAAAGGCTCTAAATCAAGCCACACATCAAAATTTTGTGGCCCGACACTGTCTTTATGCTGAGTCTAAGCCCTCCCTGAGCTGGACGTGTGTGTATGGAGGGGAAGCTCAGCCCCAGCACCCAAGGGCCTGGTGCAGCACTGGTTACACGACATGGGATGGGGATTTTTTTGTTTGAAACCAAGAAATCTGGTTTGTGCTGTGCTCTGAAAAAGTATACACACACCTAAAGATCTCCAAACTGGACATATTTAATCAATGAATAAATGCAGATGGGCCCTGGGATGCCTTCTCTTTGCCTGGTCGTTGTGGTTGCATTGAGGGTGCAGCACCCCTCCTGCCCAGCTCCGGACTGCTCAGAAGGGAACTGTAGCACCGGGGATAACCCACCCTGTTCACAATCCATCCTAGTCCTACCTCTGCGTTATGACAAGGGGCCAGTGGTTAATGACAGGCTTTCTCATGCCCCTCTGCTTCCCTCCCCGGGGCAGGCACAGAGCCAGTCGGACGAGGCACTGGCCAGCGGCCATGGCGAGTTCAAGTTTGAACCCGAGGACTACAGCTTCTCCCCCAGCAGCATGGCCCAGCAGCCCGGGCTGAGCGTGCCCCTCCGGCAGGACTCCTGGTGTGCCCTGGCGCTCGCCTAGGAACCTGCAGCCTGCAGCAGAAAGCCTCGGGACCAGTGTTTTCGGCTGTCCGACGGGCAGGAGGACGAGCTGCCCCAGCGCCCTGGGACTGCGGGGGCTGAGCCACAGCCGCAGGACAGGTTTCTCTCGGAGGATGCCCACGGAAAAGGCCAGCTGGATGGGGCTGGGATGACCCCACTGTGGCACCAGGTCCCCAAAAAGCTCATCCTTCCCCAGAGCGACCCAGGGCTGCCTCCCCCAAGGCCGGAACCCCAGGGCCACCTCCGTTTTCCCGGGGAAAGCCTTCCTCCTCTGAGATGAAACCAGCAAATAAATGCATCCCAGAATCTATGTTTATTTGCAGTGATTTCTCCCTCCTATGACTCCACTGTGTGCAATTTATTCCACTTTCCAATAAAAGACTGTAAAAACGTGGCACCAAATAACTTAATTTTATTAAAATGTAAGCTACGTGGCCTGCCTTATGTTTTATCGGCCACAACAGGAAGAAGAGAGGAAAAAAAAAAGCAATGGTTGTTTTAAACATTTACTTGTTTTATATTAAAAACGATCATCTCTATAGAGTGTTAGCTTCTGAAGCGTTTTGCATATCAACACTGAGCTGATGAGTCATACGTGAAATAAACACACTGCTCTTCCCTTTCCAGCTCCAAACAAAGAGGTTTTCGTTATTATTTTAGGCAAACGACATGACAAAAATGGTCAAAACCTCCCAATAATAAAAGAATACTAAAATGCTGGGTTTTTCTTTTGTATTTCCTGATTGGTTTTGATGTTGGCAAGTGTGAGCATTAGAAAATCAGAAGTTAGTCCTTCAAAACTTAAAAGAAAGGCTTGAAGGACTGAAAAAATAAGGGGTGTGTTGGAGGTGTAATTGTTTGAATCCAGTTTTGGGGATGTTTTGAGTGGAGGATTTCCAGCTTTCAGCCCTGCAGAGCAGATTGCTTTTTAATTATTTTAATGATGGTCAAGTAGAAAACAATTTCTTGGAGCTGAGCTGTAGCAAAAGATCTTCAGTGATGCAAAACCCACACCACACTTTCAAAAGCTGGCAACAGCATGTTTCTGCAGCATCTCAGAAGTGGGAAATGGGGGTCCTGTACATCCCAAGGAACCTGGGGATGAGGAGCAGACCATACTGAAGAGGAGACATGGGTGGGAAATGAAGGGGGAGCAAGGTCATGAAGTTACTCATGGCCTACTTTATTTGTTATTTCTAAATAAAATCCCCAGCCTCGCTGTACAGCTATTTATGGCCAGGAAACTGTCAAGTAATAGTTCCTTAATATAGAAGCTGACCTGTCCAGGGCTTCCTGGAGCAACTCTTCCTCTTGTCAGAAGAGATGGATCACTTGATTTTTATTATAAACAACAGGCTAAAGAGGATCAGGGAGAGTGAATCTGACATCAAGTCACAACTCAGCTGAGATGGAGGACGATGCTTTCCACCATGCAACCCTTGCTGGAGGAGAGGAGGTGCTCCAGGCACTGGGGAACACTGGTCCCTTCCAGGGGCTGGTTTGTGCAGGCACAGTGGGGGTTCAGGCCACCCTTTTGTCAAAGCCCACGGATGAAAACTGTCTTTGGAGGAGTATTTCTCATGCCTCCAGAGCTTCATTAGCAGCCTGCATGATGCCAAGCTCCAGTGCCAGGGCAAAGGCTGTCATGCAACGGCATACCTCTGGTGCCAGGCCCGGCACGGGCACACCATGTTTGCAGGGCCAGGTTCTGACCGTGGATCCACATCTCCACCGTTTGCTTTTCCGCTCTCTGGTCGGCCAACATCTGCAGCGGAGCCAGGCACAGCCAGGCAACAGATAAGCCAGCAGCACGGGGCTGGCGGGATACACCATCCCAAATCCAGCCCGAGCTGTGCCTCTGGGAGTCAGGGAAGTGGGTGATGTGGCCCGAGCTCAGGCGACCTGCCAGCACCCGAGGTGACATGTCAAGGCACAGGCTGGCAAGAGGCAGCAGAGCCCTGGGTAACGAGCAGTGCGCCTGGGCAGCTCCCCAAACCCTAAACTTTGCAGGCAGAAAAAATAGGCAGTGCAGCACAAGTCGTGGCAGGATGATTTCCATGGATGATGGCAGGGGGTCCTCGCTTTTTCATCTGCATGACCCCGAGGAGGAGAGTTATTTTAAAGGCAAACAAGGAGACCTAAACAATGCCAAGATGTTGACACCAGTGGCTCCAGAGGTTTTATTTATTGCCTGTTGGTAACCGTTGACCGGGCGTCAGGATGCTCAGGGGGCTGGTGACAGACGAAACGAGGCAGAGGGACAAGAAGTGAAACAACTGGGACATGTGTAGTTTTTCCTTCCTGCTCACTCTCTGCCCTCACTGGGTGACATCATCCACAAGGCCAGATTTTCATTTCTTGGGGATGTCTTCCAATCTTTCACTCCCATTCCCAAGGCAGGAGCCATCCCCGCAGACTCGTGTCCCTCGCTCTCCTCATGTCAGCGGCAATGTGTCTGCCCAGCCCCGTGGGGCAGGGGAAATTCCTTCTCTCCAGGCCCTTGCACCCACAGAGGAGCCAGCACCCCTGTGCAGGTCCCAGGCTTGCAGACCCACATCCAGGGGGACCCATGCAATATTTAGCCATTCGCCCTCCTGCAGCTGCCACTTTGAAATCCTTCCCTAGGGGATCCACGTCCCTTTGTACCCCCCATTACATGGCAAAGAGGAGCATTTGCCCCACTAGGTGTGAACAAAAATCATGGGAAAGTCTGGATCTTCCCAGCTCATGGTACATCCTCAGTCCTGTTCCTACATCCTCCTGGTGGCACAGCCCAGCTCAGCCCATGCAGTTTGTCACAGGAATTTGAATGTTTGGTGTGGCAGGATTGGAGGAGATCAGACCCAAAACTGAGATCTGGGAGAAGCAGACCCTGCAGCTGACCAGGATACGGGCTCCCCCCACAGCAGGCACTGTCCCACCCCTCCTGGCTCCAGCCAGGCTGGACCCTGCCCAACCTGCTGTGCCAACAGCAGCTCTGTCACCTTCAGGGAACAACTTTTACTTCTCTTTCCCAAACCTTTCTCAGCCCCCTTGGTGCTCTCTCCCCTTCCAAGGCATGGGGTGTATTTGCTCTCCTGCAGGTCTGGTGGCTTGTGGACAACTATTCTGTTTACTGCTGTTGTACAGCTGCCTCAGAGCTATCAATTGCCTTTGTTCAAAGGTTGCCTGCCCAGATGATTTTACAACATGATTACAATGATTTGCTCCATTTTGCACTTTAAACTGATGCCACAGTGATTTCTACGAAGCCAGCGAGCGAGTAATGAAGCACTTGAGCCTATAAACACATGTTGTTCTTGTTTATGGTCATATTAATAGCACAATAAAATCATTGCTCACCCAAGCAGTTGCTTTAAAAAAAAAAAAAAAAAGTTTGTTTCCTTCAGGTTCCTACATGGAAAATGGAAAGTTGTGGTTTCATGTCTGCCAGGCCCCCAAAGCCCCAGACTCTCTAATGGGGTGTCACTTCTACGCTGGGGCACAGAACCATCTTTTTTCCTGTGCTGCACACAGCAATGTTCAGCACAACTTGTGTGGCAGCTCAGCTGCCGCCTGGGCTCTGCCCAAACTGCAAATGCCACCCAGCTGGCAGAGGGGCTTGAGTGTTCCTTGCACAAGCCTTGGGGACACGCAGCCCCCAGCAGAAGCTGGTTCGTGCCAGCCCACCATGGTTATAAGGGATGAAGAGATCAAACTTCCTTTCCTTGGTCCTGTGGTTGAAAAGTCTGTGAAGCATGATGTGGATCCAAGAGATTTCTCCTGGAAAGAAGGTGGAAGCCAGGTAGAGCAGTGCTCTCAGGGATGAAGGGGTGTAAGGCGCTGTTGCTGGTTTTTAATCTCTCTGGAAGTGATTGGTGAAACACAGAGGCAAGTTTGGTGTTCCTTCCCAGTCCCTGTCCACTGCTTCACTGCTCCTCTCCAATGTTTTGGGGTTTTTTGCCAAGTTGGTGTCATGTACCAGCCAGGAAAACAACTCACATTGCTTTCCAGGTCAGTGTGCTGCAGTAATTAAATATCCAGGCTATTTACTCGTGCAGCAGCTAAAGCAGAGCTGAATATTCAATCTCACCATTGTATGCACAGAAGAAGAAAACAAACAGCACTGGTCTTTTCATCACATCAGGTGGTCCTTCCTGGAGAAAGCTTTGTGGCCAGGGGTTGGTAGGAGGTGGTGTCTCCAAGAAATTCTTCTGTTCAGTATCAAATTTACATAGAATACACTTAATGAGGAGCAATAACACCTTCTGCAAAGTTATTTTATTTCAAAGAAGTTCCTCCTCAAAGGGAAGCTTGTTGAGCAGCACATTCCAAAAAGGCTCTTGTTAAAGGGAATTTTTTCTCATCCAGCTGTTTTCTCTGAAAAACCTCTACCCCATGTTCCAGTAAAATTTCTGCCCAAGAGCACGAGCACAGATAACATGCCATGGATACAGCAGGTGTTGAGAGGAAGGATGGCAAAGAATGTTGGACTGTTTTTGTGGTCAAACTTGGCAAAAAGCATCTTCACCTACAGTTTTCTGATGCCCTGGGACTGCTGGGGTTTACCAGCCTTTGCCCTGTTGTTGCAGGCTCTCCTTAACATCATTAGGAAACGCATTAATATTGGAGTTTCAAGATAGATTTTATAGCAAGCATTTGCAGAGCAGAGTTAAATGTGGCCAACAGCAGACCTTGACCATTGTGCTGCTTGAAAATATTGGAGGCTGAGCTGCTTCCAGGGCCAATTTCTCAGCTGGTGCAAGGTAATAATGCTCAGCCACTCTGCCATAGAAACAATTAACCTCATAAAGAGGATGCCATTTGCGTTTCCTGATGACCTAGAAGAAAACAGGGGGAAATAGGACAATATTATCATTCAAGTAGAAGAGTCTGTCTTGGTTTGGGTGAGAAACTAGTTGTTTCATGCCTGGGAAAGCTTTGGAAGCCCCCATACTGGGAATGAGTGCAAATAAGCACACATGGGGGAAAAGATGGCTAGAAAAGAGCAAAGTAAGGTGCTTCTTATGATTTTCTCCCTCCAAACCAAGCAAATGTCTCCAAGCAAACACTGGTAGAAACTTCCAGCCTTTGTTCCAGTTTCACCTGTGCTCACATTTCCCTTCCTTAGGGAAAGGCACAGGACTGACCCTTCTGTGGGACCACCTGAAAGACTATTGGGAGAAGAGGAGAATTGGGCACAAGACAGGACGTGGAGCAGTTACTGCAGGTGCTGGTATCATTCCTCCCATCTGTTCACTCCTTGCTTGCAATAAAGAACTCCAAGTTCGTGAAATGGATGGAAATAATGGGCATTTAGCCCCAGGAGCCCTCTGTGACACCCGACTGGGGGGTGCTAAAGGTGCTTTTAGTGCTGTGGCCTCAGCCAAGGGGTTGGGAACCACTGCTGGAGACCCCAGCCCTCGTGCGTGAGCAGGACTGAGGTGAGCGCCAAGGTGGAATCGGTGTTAATCATTTACCCCTGGAGGCTGTAACAGACACTCCGCGTGTGTCTGTAGGGATCTGCAACAGGAATGCTCAACGGGGAAGCTGCTGCTGCTCGGAGGGCACCAGAAAGTGGCCTTTTGGGGAGGCAGTCCATTCAGATCCACCTTTGTTTGCTTTGTGGGAGCACGTTCTCCATGCTGTGGGTGCTCTGTCACTGGCAAAGACACTGCATGGGGACTGCAGGGTGATTGCCACTCCTGAGCCTGACCTTGATATCTTTCCTCCCTGATTAATAATGCCACAGCACCAAACAGGAGCAGGGAACTTACAGGGAAGGTGATAGCTAATGGTGAGTCAGAAATGATGGTGGTGTTTGAGCCTCACTCCATGGGAATGGCTTTGGAAGCACTGTAAGCTGGCTTTTCTGCTGTCCTAAAGCGTTTTTAGCATATTATGTCACCGTGGATATAATCTGTATATATTTCTTATTAAATAATGCAGATATAACCACAAGCCAAGATGTGGGATTGAGTTGGCCCCCAAGTGTAGCTGAACGTGTTGCCATCACCTTCCTTCAGGAGGAAAAAATGATAAATACAGGCTGTCATTCCTCCATCTCTAAGTTCATCCCAGTCAACAGCAACCCAGAACTTCCTGTCTTCACCTTGGGTTTCTTCAGTTCCTGCCCAAAACAAGGCTTTCCCCCAGAGAAAACCCTTCCTGTGTGCTGAGATGCCAGAAGGATCTTGCAGTTCCATGGGAGTCTGTAGGAAGCCTATGATAAAAACAAAGGGTAAAAGGACATCCTTCCTGAATTGCAGAGCTTGCTCCTAAATCCAGCCCTGCCTCCACAAGAAAAGGGTCTGTGAGCACGAGCCTGGTGTGCCAGCTTTGTGCTGAGCTCTGCATTCAGGGTGAATGCAGTGTCTGTGGCTCACAGGACAGTCCCAACACATGGAAGACCCCTCACCTTCTCTGGAAGGAGGCTGAGGACCCAGCAAAGCTGTTCCAGAAGCATATCTCCCAGAAGGAAACTTGTTCTCATCAGTATTCCTGCAGCAGGCTTTGCTACGTGCCCAGGGGTGATTGACAGTGGCTTGAGCTTTACTTTTAAATCGTGCAGCTTTGCCTCGTATTAACACATGGTTAGAAAGGATTCAGCAATTTAAAATATTAATAATGGATGGCTCATTTCTGAGCAGACAGTTTTGATAACAGGGCTCCTTCTCGGCTGAGCTCTGCTCTGAGGTCACTGACTCTGCCATTGCTGCTTGCCCTCACCTTCTGACAAAGGTGCAGAGCTGTGCCCTCGTGCTCCCCCCTTTCCCTGCTGTGTGGGGTGCCCTGGGCACTCCAGTTTCAGGGACAGTGACACCTCTGTGGTGTTAACAGCACCAAACCTGGGGAGAGAAGAGCCACATCTGCCCCATCACCTCAAAGTCGCAAGGCTGGGAGAGCAGGAGCACCCTGGGGTGCTGGGCCTGCCCTTGTCTCCTACCCCTGGAAATTTTAGACATGCCTAAACCAAAGTGCAAACAGGACTTTTATAGAGCACTGCTTTATACCATTTTGGGACAGCCAGGGCAGGCTGGAGACACCACGAGCTGCCTTGAGATGTTGGCACTTTCTCCTCAGGAGCTCCAGGTTGCAGAAGGTCTCTGTGCTCACACAAAAAGTTTCCTTAAACTTTTTGAAGCCTGTGGTCGCTCTGAAATGTAGATACCTCTTCACTTTTCTTGGCTTGCTTTGCCTTTGTGGCTTGGTTGGTGCCTCACCAATCATTTTGGCCACAGTGGTGTCAATGGGGCTTGGAACATAACCACAAAATCAGATACATCTGGAGAAAGCTGAGCAAGGTCACCAGGGATGGAGCTGCTTTTGGTTTTTAAAGGCAGCCTGGATAAATGGCAGCCAAACCCTCTTCCACTTGCAGGAGGCAAAAGCCAAAAATAAAACCACAATAGTATCCACAATTTCTAAAATGCCTGCCTTCCACTCCTGTAATTAAATTTAGTTTTGATTTTTCAAAGAGCAACTGGCTAAAGATCAGTCCCTAATTCATGGGAAATTGGTTTGGATAAAATAGAAATATACTTACCTCTTAATCAGAAAACAAATCCAAACAAAACCAGAATCTGATCTGAGGTTTATAAGCTTTTTTAAACTCAGTATTAAAGTGCTTCTGAATGTCTCACTGAAACCCAAAACTAGGAGTAACAAAAAAAATGTCCTGGAGAAATCACTGTGATTTCTCAGTTTTACTCAGAAGCAGGAAATCTGGGGACTTCCTTGGAAGGTTTCTTGGGAGACTGACATGCTTTTCATTATCACTGATGCCTTTTATTGAGGTGCATAATTGGTCAGCAGAAAACACAAGGCAAAGGTTTAGGTTATTTTGCCCCCCTGAGTCAGGCTGCCCAAACGCGGTAATTCATTAAGCATGTTCTGCTCCTGCTAATTGCCAGCTTGGGTCTGGGCTTCAGTGTGCAGCGTATCCTTGGAGTGGAGCCTTATCTCAGGAGCTTCCTGAGTCTGCAGAATTGAATGAAAGTCTCACCAGGAAAAGTGGTTTGTTTTGCTTTTAGTTTGTTTTGTAAGAAAGCTGAGAATTTCCCTTCCCAGCCAAGGCTCAACTGACCATAGGGAAGCTCACGAATTTCAAACGCTTTGGATCATTGGGCACTCTGGACTCCAGAAGTGCTAAATTCCTTTTAAAAATATATAACCGTGCATTTTCAGTCCTCCACTGGAATTATTAATTCTGTTCTAATTTGGAAAGAGGCTGTGAATATGCTGTCCTGTTGTTAGTTCATTTCCTTCCTTTCCACAGAGAGATTTTTGTTCAGAGGTAAAATGTTTGAACTTCATCAGACTTTCAAGCTTGGCTCCCCATTTTTAACCCTGTAGTTATGAGGGCACTTTCTGGTGTCATCTTCGTGTCAGAAGCCATTTTGTTGCACCCACACTTCTCCAGTGCCTGGAGGTGAGATGTCATGAGGCAAAGTGACCTGAAAAAGGTCCAGCATGAGGTCAGTGGCAGAAATGGCCCTGGTTTCTTGGCTCTGGATTTTGTCGTGGAACTGGGCTAAAAGCAATCCATATAATAAAGTTTGGATTGTGTTTGAGAAGTGAAACCGCTGCTGGGGTATGGTGAGTTAGTCTTGCTGAGGGACCTGAAGCTGCAAACCCACCCTGGAGCAGAGCTGAGCTGCTGTTGAGGAGCTCTGGCCACCCCTGCCAGCACTCAGCTGTAGTTCCCCAAAGGCTGGCAAAATCTTCCTAAAAAAGATCATTTCAGGCTGAAATGCAGCAAAGTTTCTCCATTTCAGATCAAAAAGGGATTCTTTGGGGGTGGGGGGGAATAGACTAAATTTGGAAAACACTTAACCAAGTTGCCTTAACTTAACAACAGCTTTTATTAGATTGCACTTGTCCAATGAGATTAATGGATGTTTTCCTTTGAAACTCTGGGAGTCTTTCCTAGACACTGGGAATAAGTAGGTTCCTTCAAATGTTCTGCTTCCTACAGGATTTACTGGTGAAAGATTTAATACAATTCAGCACAAACATTTTAACCTCTCCTTCGAAAATGCTGAATTCAACCGTTTCCTGAATGTGTATAATTTAAAGGCTCGTGTTTTCCTGTGTCATGCTCTCTGAAGCATTTTATGTCGCCTTGCTGCTATTGACTCTTTTAAGAAAACACTGCAGGAGTATACAGTCACTTTCAGATAACTCAGATTGTTTACTTTATGAATGAAGGAGGAAATTGAATACTCAAATAAAGTTATGCATCTAAGTGCCAGGAGCTAACTGCCCTCTTAAATTTGCTTGTCTCCTTGAAAGAGTCTTTAAATACAATTTATGACGTAAAGAGCCTTTCTGTAGTGCTGAGAGGGATCTCCACTGTCTCTGTTATAAATGGATGCTCTCAGCAGCTGCTGGAGTCTGGGCCAGGGACAAATGTTGGGCTCTCGGGAGCTCTTGAGCATCTCATTGAGCTGTGTGGGGTGCAAATAAGCAGGGGCTGCTGCCTGGGCTGCTGTTTGGATGGAATTATCTGGTACAGACCATGGAAAATAAAGGAAAATAAGGTTTTCTAGCATCATCTAACCACTGTCACACCAAACTTTAATATTAGGTTTAGATCTCACAGCTAGGGGAGGTGATGTGTGGCTGCTTGTGTGAGCAGTGCCATTTGTTGTCCTGTTTCTCCTGCCCCTGCTTCAGAACAGCTTCAGCCTGGTTTGTATTTAGGGGTATAACTCAGACCAGTCCCTGCTTATCCTTGTCTCCGTCGTGTCTTAGCACCCAAGGTAATTGTTTTTTTCCTTAAAATAGCTAGCAAACATGATTGAATTAAAAAAATGAAGCAATTCCCCAGGGAATTAACCTTGCAGATTCCCCAGCCTGCTTCTCCACCCCTTTCCTTCAAGAGAATTTCTCTCAGGATCTCATTCCACTGCACTAATGAATCGCTACAGTAATGGGAATATGATTGACATGCTAAATGCCCTTCCTTGAGCCAGAGTGATTGGAGAAAGATAAATATGAAACATGTGGCCAGTTTGGCTCTGGCAGCTACGGGCAGGGTTTTGGGGGAGGCTTGGGGGATGCCAGGGTGCCGGAAGGACTCAAGTGCAGCCGTCCTTGTAGAGATTTAATGCTCCTAAGCCGTCATTTGGCACAGGGCTTTTCCAGGTTCACATCCAAGTACAATGCTTTGAAATATATCCCTTTATTTACAAAAAGAGGAAAGATTCAAAGTCCCTTTGGGTCCTGTTGGCTGGGATCTGATGGCAGGATGAGGGAACAAGGTGAACTTTCATGCATCCCAGTTGGATGTGGGAGTCTGATGGCCTTCAGATCTGTTTTCCTCAGCAAAGCCACAACATGCTCAGAGCAGAGGGTGACCATGGAAAGCTGCCTCCTGATGTCCAACATCCTTATCCAGAAGCAGGACCAGGGGCCGGACTCTGCTTCACACAATAACCTTTGAGCCAAGGACTGCCGTGACCTGCACCGTGGGCACAGAGGGCAGAGATTACCCTTGAATGGATTATTCAGGTGACAAAAAGGTGAGGTCCTTGAAACCTGGAGTAATTGAGAAATTGTAAGATAAAGAGCAGGAACCCAAATGAGACTGTGGCCTGCAGAGTGGGGGAAAGAGCAAGATTTGGTGGGGGGATTGATGGAGAGGTGCACTGATCTGCATCCGGCTTTCTCTTCAGCCCCTCTGCACCTCCCCAGCATAGAGTTCTCCACATTTCCCACTATCCTTCCTGATGTAGATTTGGGAAGCTTTTGGAGCATGAAGGGGACATGGAGAGATCTGATTATTCCCATGGCTGGTCCTTCTTGCAGAGCACTTTACACAAGGGCAGTGACTGGGGGGGAAGTGTCCCAGACCTTCCTCTCCCCTCCCAAAGTCACAAATCCCCCTGTGAGGGAGGTGCTGGGGGCTTAAGGCAGGTGAGCCAGGCAGAGGTCACACACAAGGTCCCACCTCTCCCCCAGCATGGGCTGCACCACCAGCAGGACCTCTATCACACACTAATATTGGGTTATGATCGTGAGACTCCACAATGTCACACTGATAAGGGCGAGGGTTTTTCCCTGTACGAGCCTGTTTCATTTTAACACGTAGGTATGTCAAGTGAAGGGAATATTTTCCCTTCTGCATCAGACTCCAACTTTGCTGAGGTCGGTCATGGGAGAGAGTGTGCAAATGTCAGGGAGACATTTGTCTGGCAAGGAGAGCAGTTGTGGGGTGCAGGGTGCTTCAGAGCTGTGGAAAGGGAAGTGGCTGGGAATGGGATAATGTGGATCAAGACGTGGTGAGGATAAGTCTGATTTTTATGGCTCATGCTGGCAGAGCTGGCTGGCTCTGTGTTTCAGAGGTTGCTGCAATGTTACAAAGACAGTTAAATCACGACTAGTTACGAGTTTTCCCAAGCTTATCCAGGTAGTGTTTCTGTAGTGTCTCGTAGATACCTTCACACTTATTTTCTCAGGTTCTACTGAAACAAGCAGGAGCTTGGTACAGCCTGTGAGGGTCTCTCAGATCTCCATTTACACAGTCCCTCAGTGGCTTCAAAAGGTACTTCAAAGGCAGAGAGGGACCAAGGGGTGATGTTGGAAACATCTTACTTCACTGACCGAATGAGAAAGCATTTTTTGCAATCCTAGATGAAAATTTTCACCAGAAAGTGATGATGCAACAGAAGTAGCCTGGGGACTGAAAAGCTTGGTGCTGCTTCACCTGAACACAGCCTTCTTGCACAGTGCATTCCCAAACCAGGTAATGTTTGAGGAAAGAGAGGTGGGAGTCATTTGAAGGAGAAAAATATGGTAGCAAAAAGCAAATATTAATTTGTAAACTCCATTGTCTGGGGCTGCTCCCACACTGCCAGTGTGATTGCCTCCTCTCTCCCTCCAAACCCAAGGGTCCCTGGGGGAGAAGATAAAGTGGTGCTTGAGGAAGTGCACCAGCTTCCCTTGGGCTGAGCTCTAATTAATGAATTAAAATGCAGAAATGCATCACAGCTTGTGTTCCCTGGTCACTTCCTACTGAACAAGAGGTTCCTGCAGAACCTCTGCCAGCTCCATGAGCATCCAAGTCAATACATGCACCAAAATGTCAGAGGGGACAATAGCAACTAAAAATAGGCAAAATCAGGATTTTGCCTATAATATTTTTAACCTTGGAGGATGGCAAAGTTATATATAGCTAATACAGAAAAATGGGTTTTGTTGCTTAAATGAGGAAAACAAAGAGTGTGTCTGTTTAGTCGGGTTTAGTGTCGGTTGAATTTCAAACCTAACAACACTTTTTCGGCTCTGTACCTGTGTGCACTTCTCCCGGGGCTGTTGTACGGTGTGTGGGCTTCCTGGGGGAGCTGGCGAGAAGCATGGACCACATCATGAAGGCACCGAGTGTTGGTGTGGGGTTTTCACCCCCTTTTCCTGTTTGCTGGAGAGGGCTGGAGGGCAGGGCTGGGATTGCAGAGAAAGTTTAGAACTGGGCTCGTGCAGTTGCTGCTGCCTGGTGTCTGGGCAGGGCACCAACACGTAAGGTGGCTCCTGACATCATTTTTAGCTCTCCAGTCCGTGCTGGAAAGCTGCCATCCATGCTGCTCCTTGGAGGCACAAGGAGACAGGAGCAAGTCAAGGCTGCTGCTCCCTCTGCCGACTCCGGGTGCGGGCGGGAGGCTGAGCAGGGGCGAGCTCCAGGGCTGAGACCCAGCAGTGCCCGTGCCCAGCTCACCGCGAGCATCGCCAGGGTGGGAACCCCCTGCCAGAGGAGCTGCTTGGTAAAGACTCAAAAGGGCAGTTTTGCCTTGCATCAGAAAGAGATGAATAAACAGGAAATAAGGGGTTGAGCAACTGTTCCTTCTTTTATGTATGTCTACGACAAACGATGACTTTTAGCAAAGAATGTCTTGATGATAAAGCATTCAGGATCCAGCACTGAATCAAAGAAAACTTTGCCGTTTAATTTAATGGGAACATGTTCAAGTCTGTAATCTGCAACTGGAACTCTCTGCTTTTTTTTCCCTGCAGATCCCTTTAATCCTTTAGCAATCATGTATTTTGCAAAGAGGTTTTCTGCATGTCCCGGGGGTGTAAAATCACAGTGGGAAAGAAGTGCTGCTCATAACCTGTGAGCAACTACAATCTGCCTCCCGCTCTGCTGGTAACACCCTGTGGATATTTGCTTCTCAGAGATTAGAGGAACAAAGCAAGAAGAGAGCAGCGTTCCATTATGGTGGAGCATATAATATTGTGATTATTACTCATGCTCTCTGTCTAATTAATCATTTTGTGTGTTATTTGAAGGCAAACAGGGCCTTTGGTTCATTATCGCTTATACATACACAGAACTGGAGTCACTTCAGTGCTGTCAGACTTGGTTAATCCCTGCCTGGGTTTTGTACATGTCTGGGTATCTGAATCATGTACATGGCAAATGATCTACTAATATGTTTGCTCCACCAGTTTGTTCATATGGAGCCAAATATATAAAAGCATTCAAACTCCGGAAAGTGCAGATATGGTCCTAATGGACTTGACAAAGGCACCTAATGTTAAAGGTTATGAAAAAAGGGTTGCTGATGAAATGCTTTTTTTGGTTTCTTTTCTTTTCAAGTATTTTGTTTGTGTTTCTTTTATTATTTATATTTTATCTTGCTCGGTGTTTCAAACTGGGAGGCAGGAAAGGGGATCAAGAAAACTCTGAGTTCTATGAAAACAGACTTAGAGGGTGAAACCATCGATTTAATCTGGAGTAGAGGAGAAGAGTGGTTGCTGAAGATGGGTATTTTGTGGTACCCAATACAGGAGCCAGCCACTTACCAGAGTTATTGGGATGCTGCAGTGGTGGAATAAAGCACAATGGCCACCAGGTTATCCAGGTGCAGTTATCCTTCCTGCCCACCCCATCAGTGCAGTTGCCTCCATCCTGCCTCACTGCATGGCAGCACTCTTAAAATCTGGGCCATGAATTTTAAAATTTAAAGAATCTCTGAATCCTTTTTCCTCACTGCTCATTTGTACGAGAACAGAGCCTGCTTTGAGGCTCTGCACTTGGAAGACTTCACGTTAAGACTGTAACATTTTGATTACAAGTGATATAAAATGCAGTTCACTTTATTTCCTAATTAATGGCAGTACATAAGGCAACAGTAAACTCAATTGCTTCCAACAGCTTTTTATATTCACTTGGAGGCATTTACCGAATTATGACTCGTGTACCCAGCAAAATCTTCCCTTGACCAGATGTAGAAGGAAAGCAGTTTTATTGGCTCCATGATAATATCACTAAAGAGGAAACAAGCTATAAAAATAATAAAAAAACACAAGCCACACTGAATTTGAGAGTTGCTAAACTGAAAGATACAGAAACAAATACAGAGAAGATAATAAGGCCTTTTACTGATAGTGCTGTCCTGTGTAAATAACGCAGACACTGAATAAGTCCCTCTGCAGTGAGACTCATTAGAAACACGTACATCAGCCCAGAGCAATTACTTTGATGGTTCCCCAGCTGCTTTTCACAATAAATGTCCTCAGTCCCACCAAGGTTGGAGTCATTCAGCTCACTGCACGTCCTTGCAGATGTACAGCCCTGCTGCAAACAAGGAACTGCCACGGATTCCCCACTCAGGGTCTTGGGCTCATTGCTTTATAGACCAGATTTTAGGAGGAGTGCTGGTCCAGGGGAGCTGATTAAACAAGATTGTTCAGAGAATGAAGCATTTCCATAAGGAATGAGCATGGCCAAGGATTATATTGATCCATGGCTGTCCAGCACATAGATCTTGTCTTGGGTTTGCATCTGAGAGGTGAGATGCTCCTGAACTGCAGTGAAATCCATATGGACCTTGTCTTCCTAAACATCAAACCTGTTCACAAATTAGTCTAATTGACACTTTTTTGCTTGAAATTAGAGAGAGTGGAGTTCTGCACACATTGGCACTCCAAGAACTCAGCAGTGGGTTTTCAGAGATGGGACTTGCCTTGCAGAGGTATAGCACAAGTACCCACATTGCAACCCATCTGTCTCCTGAGGGAGCTGCAAGAAGTCTAGAGAACTGTTTGGCTGAAAGTCAGGCAAGAAAGCTAAATTTAGTAAGGTAAATTTTCTTTTTTTCCCCTTGGTTTTAAATATTTTGCCTGGGGAAGGTCCAATGAAAGGACAAAATCAATGAACATGGGAGACTACAGCCTTTGGCAGCATGATAGAAGTGTAATGTAATAAAAAACATAAGCTGAAAGCCAGTCAGAGTGAAAATACATAAATTGAGGACACTTTTGTCTTTGTGGTTGGTAGTTTGAGGTTGAGGAGGTGAGTAAAGGATAGCCAGCAAGCAGAAACACTCAAGCTGACTCTGAGGCATAAAATTTCATGGTTACATGGGAAAAGGTGAGCCGTGAGAGTCAACAATGAGCAAGACGTCAAATAAATTTGTGTATCACTCTTCCTAAGTGGCAATAAGCACTTTCTCTCCTCTTGAGATCACAAGTGTTTTCTTCTCTATACAAGTTTTACTGAGGGATGGGACAAAGCCAGCCCAAAGCCTTTCTCTAGCAGGACTGCAGTGGCTGAATGTCTAGTGTCTGAAGAAAATTCTTACTTTGTCATGACCATCCTACTGTGACAATGGAAAGAAGGACACTGCCTTTGGCAAGGCAGGAAAATCGGAGCTGCAAAGCATAAAAATATATAGGGAGAAAATTGAAGATAAAGCAAAGAGACATCTAGGATTTCCTGAGATCCACTTCCCCTGTGAAGGTGCAGTCCTCATGAATGAATGAGAACAGCTATTTGCTCCAAAGAGTTAATCTTTATTAACAGCCCCAGAATGCCCTTCAGCTGGTGCACAGCCTGGTTCAAAGGTTTTCCAGAAAAACAACATACCATAAACCAAAGGGCAACACTGATTGGAAGCAGTGTAATTCTGAAAACAGCAATGCCTTTTTGTAGGTTAATAACCGGAAATTAAATTTCATGTATGTTAGCAAAGGCCATCATAAAGCACCAGGTGAATGAGGGGCACGGGCAATAAGGGCAAGGGTTCGGAGCAGGCACAGTCACTATCCAGCAGCAACCCCTACTCCTTGGTCACAGGCAATATTCCCAAAGGATTAGTCCTCAGCCTTGAACCCCTGGCTGAAGGAAATGGTTTGCACAACGTGGCTGCTCCTTGCTGCTTTGGTGGTGGAATAAAAGTAGTGGAATAAGGAGGGGCATGAATTCATTTGTCCCCAGAAGCAGAGTTGCTCTGCTCACGTCCATGTGGAGTCAGAGCAGCAGCAAAGGGTTGCTGTGACTTGCCCCTCCGATTTGACGTTGCCCCAGTCCAGTGTTCAGGCTACTGGTGCTGTGAATGACCTCGCCATCAGCCCTGGATACACAAATGCAAGACTTGTCTTAACAATTAATGGGGTTTCAATGTTAAAATGTCATGCAATGGAGAGCAGGTACAGGCGCATGCTGGGGTTGGGTTTGCTGCTGATGGCATTGCCTGAAATGGAAACTCAGCTAATATTTGGACTGCAGGGTGTGTGTCTCTTATAAGGAAATGGCTTAATCTGGAAAAGGAGGCAGAAACACAAGGTCAGATCCTCTCTCCTCTGCCCTCATTTCCTCTTCTGGCTGCGCTGGCTTCCCTGACATGCAGAGAAGTCAAGAGACTGATGTCTCCAGGACCAGGCTGTCTCTCTCCAGGGATTCCTGCAGTGCAAGCCACCACCCCAAGCCAGGGCTGTGAGGGGTGGGTGCTGGGCAGGGATGTCAGATCACCTTGAGTTCAGTGGCATGTTGCAGGTAGCACAGCTGTGTGGAGATGGATCCCATCCAGAAGCTGACCTGACCCTGCTTTACATAATAAAGTCGCCTGCTGGTCAAGCCAGGCTGATCACATTTAGTTGGAGATACCCATGGACCATCTTCATTCCCGGAAGCCCATTTATGAATAACCAGAGGTGTGGCCTCGGGCAGGTGTTGTGCCTGTGGTGGCAGTTCTTCCACCTGGGCAGTCCCTCCACGCCTCTGCTTCTTGACACACTAGAGAAACATTTGCTGCTATTTGCTTTATTTCCAGCTCTTGGTGGTTAAGATGAAGAGTGGGAAAGCCTGAAAGCCAATATATGCCGTGGCAAGAGAAAAACCTCTCCAAGCACACCACAGGCTGCAGAAAAGGATGGTGACAACCAGGTGTCCCTGAGGAGGGGCAGCCCTTTGCAGCCATGAACCACAAAATCTGCTCAGCACAAGCTTCTGCTGCTCAAGGTCCATTTTACTTTTCCCTGTTGCCGTGTTTGAGAGACTTTTTGTCTGAAGGCCTCTCTCCCACTGAACCCATCCATCACCAGCACTGACAGAGGTTCCTGCTGCCCGAAATGGTCAGGAAGACTCGGTGGAGCCAGAACCTCAGGGGTCAAGTCCAGGTTGTCATGTCTGAGCGAACGCTGCTCCGGATACACGTGGCCCAGCATCATGTTTGGAAGGCAGTGGAGGACCAAGAGGGAGGAGAAGGAAGGATAGGATGTAATCTTTCATCCTGAGAGCAAGCATGTGGGATGGGAATATTTCATTTTGCTGCTGCTGATGGTCTGGCTCTAAGGGGGTGGAGGAAAGGAGTCCCCAGCCCAGACTGGGAGCAGCCGCCCTGGCACCGCTCTCCTGCTCGCTATTTTTAGCTGCAGGAAAAATACAAAGGCAGGGAATGCTGGGGACATCAAGCTGAGCTCAGTGATGCTTCTTGTGTCATCAAAGAGGAGAAGGTCTGAGGGCACAAATGTCTCATGGTCAGGGTCCAGATCACATGTGTGAGCAGAGAAGCAAGGCTGTAGGCACAGCAGTAAAGTGATGGACACAGAACGAGCTCAGGGTACTCCAAAGCAGCTGCCTCCCAGCTCACCTGGTGGGTGCACTGGGCTACTTTTCTCTCCAGGGTACCACCACCATCTTCCTCTTCGCTCCCAGCAGTATCTCCAGCAGCACCAGTAACGCAACAATACCTGCAGCTGGTTTTACCCAGAGCTATTGCCCAAAGGTCCCTGCAACGCATCCCTCGATACTCCTGGTGCCAATGCTCAGCTGCTCCGGGCTGGGAGCCCTCACTCCTCTGCCAGTGTGACCCACAAAATATCATATCTGCTGTTGGTGCTGAACTCTTATGGGCTATCCCAGCTAATGGGGACAGTGACATGCCACAGTCTGCCTCAGCGCCCCACTTTATAGACAAACCCCATAAAGTGACCTTTGCTCCACATGATGGTCCCAGAGATGGGCACCCACTGAGCTTCCCTGGAGCAGGCACTGTGGATACAGTGGTCATGACCCACTCCCAAATTGCACTTGGTTTGGTCCCATGTCCCTGGAAGAATGCTCTGTTCCCCACAGGGCTGCCTCCTGCCCTGGGAGCAGCCCCAGCCATGCACACAGGAGCAAGCACCGAGTCACACTCACATTGTTTCAACACATTTGCTTAATTAGTTTATCAAGAAATGTGTTTGGCCTCATCTGAGGGAAATGCTGTCTGTCATTCCCAGGCATTCTGCAGGGCCCCGGGGAGCTGACAGACCCTGGCTCCTTCCTATCTCTCCTTAACTCCATTTGCTGGGCCTATTTCCCATTATTTTTTTTTTCCATGTAGCACTCCCTCGCCATTTTGGGATTAAAGTAACAGATAAAAAAATTATGTCTAAAAGAAGACCATGACAGGTAGGGAAACAATGTAAGAACTGGGAAGACTATTTGGAAAAATGTTAAATCGATGAAAGTGTAGGAACTTGAAATTACTTTTTTATCACTCCAGACAAATTCTCCGTAGGTTGGAGTCACTTCATAAAAGTGGTGATGAATGAAAAATTACTAATTATGCATAAAATATTAGTTCTGTGGAGGAGAGGATGCTCCATCAGTGTTGCGTGGCCCAAATGAGAGGTGGGCACAGGAGCAGCGTGTCCCCGAGCCCTGGCTGGAGGGGCTGGGCTATATAAGGGAGGTTATTTGGGTGCTGGGGTGTTGGTGGAGCAGGGAGATGAAGGCACTGCTGGTCCCAGGTGGGCTCAGGCGAGCAGCAGCCTTCAGTGATGTAGCATTTACCCCATGTGAGCACTTGCTGCTCTCCTGGTATGCAGCATTTGAGGTTCAGAGTCCAAGCAAGCCCAGGACAAGAGAGTGAGAAGCATAGACCTGCTCGTGCCTGGGGCCCCTGCAGTGTGTTCAATCGTGTGTTGTCTCAGGAATGCAGCTTCAGGGTCTGAAGTAACCTTGGCTTCTTCCAGAGGTGCTTCATTCATTGTTGGAGAAGCTTGAAATCTTCTCCCTTCCCTGGTGGTGATGGGGTCTGACCTCTCTGTTCCTGTTCCCAAACTGCTGATGAGGACAGGGCACTTCCAAGGGTTTCTGGGCTCAGCTTTGGCAGGACAGGCCCAGGGAAGCCCACCTGTTGAGCTGTACCTGTAGCTATTTCTCTGTACCTGGAGTTACCGGGGTGATGCAGGCAGTCCTGGCTGCTTTAGTAGTCTTGTTGTGATAACAGCTGAGCACTTCTCAGCGATTATTCTCATTCTAATCCTTCCTATGGCT
The DNA here is from genome assembly GCA_013397755.1 of Cnemophilus loriae. NCBI lineage: Eukaryota > Metazoa > Chordata > Aves > Passeriformes > Corvidae > Cnemophilus > Cnemophilus loriae. Next base: position 1,427,494 of record VZTF01009458.1, on the reverse strand, counting down.
CCTGATGACAGTTTTGGATGTATCTCATGTTGTTTCCTGTTGCTTTATAGCCATCTTCTATCAAATTAAATTAATAAGGTGGGGTTTTTTTCATGTGTAGAACATAATCCTAGGTTTCTCACTGGTTCTCCTGTCACAGCTGTGGCAAGCTGAGTGTCTGTGTGACAGTGAGGAAGTCAGCACTGGTGGGTAGTAACTGCAGCTGATCTTCTGGTCCACAGCAGCCAGTTAATTACTGGTTGGCAAAGCCCCATGTTGTCTTAAATGAGGTTTCATGGGCTTAATGCCCTTTTTCCAGCTTCCTTCATGTCTCAGACCCGGTGAGTTACTGTCAGCCCTGTGATCCTTGCACAGCAGCCAGCTCATTGCCTGACGTTGCCACCACCAGAGCAACGCTACTGCTCTGGGCAGGGCTGGGGCAAGAGGGCTCTGAAGGGGGGGAACTCAAAAACCAGTTCTTGTCTTGGTGGGCTTGGTGCAGATATGTCTATGCTGAAATGATGAGATTCAACTCATGCAAGCTGCAGGAAAAAGAATACTATGGTTTTTAACTCCTGGTAGCCATCCTTCTCTGTTAAAATAAACCAAAATAGCTCTGGTTAGGGGGAACAGAAACTTATTCAGTTCAGTGCTTGGAAGAGGAACACAGAAGGCATTTTCAGACTAGTTCTCACTCCCTGGATATGCTGGCAGCCCAATGCCAATGTTAAATCTCTGCCCATCAGTAGTGGGGTGTAGAAAAACATCTTTAACTGCTTCTGTTAGAGTCTTAATTGCACTGATGGGACCACTGTGTGGTAACTCAACGTGCAATGGCAGCTCTGTTGCCTTTGTCCAATCAATCCCGCTAGTATTGAAACCAGTGCACTGTGGCTGTGCATCGGAGAGGTGGAACTGTGGTCTGGCCCCTCAGTCCCAAGTCAGACAGGAGACACTGTAACTCATCCCTCTGGACAGGGATGCCTTTCTCTTTGCTCAGGATGGATGCAATTCCCCTTGTGCTGGCTGGGACTGGGAGGAGCTGCAGGGCCCGTTATCAGCGTGTGGGATGCAGCGAGGGCAGGCGGTGTCGGGTGATCCTCGCCAGGGCCCCAGCTGGCACTGCCGAAGCACGCAGGGCTTTCCTCCAAATGCTTCCACCACAGAGAAACATGACTTCTGCTGCCAAGGGGACAGGAATGTCACTCAGCATGGGGACAGCAGGCCGTTGCAGTGTGACAGCCACTTCAGCAGTCAGTCCAGCAACGCTCTGTGGAAACAAAAGGTGCCTCCATGCCAGAAGGACTATCTTCACTCCCAGTGGAATACATCAGATGTCTGGCAATTTCTGGGAGCCTTCCTCAATAAAAACATGAGGGAATGGGAGTGATGAGTTACACAGCAGTGTCCTCTAAAGTTCAAGGCATGCTGGCTAAATATATGTCACATTCCTATAGCTCTTGCCAGGATAAAGGTTGTACAAGCTACATCCAAAGTCTGCTTTCCTTCTCCATCAAAAGCCCCTTTAGATCCAAAGCTATCTGAGCCACTTACACCCTGGACTTCTTTTGGCTTGTTTTTTTTTTTTTTTAGCAAATGGATGAAGGTGGATGCTTGCTTCTCAGGCAGATATAACACCATTTCTTTGACCTATTTCTATGTGCTTCTCTCTCTATCACAATATCCCTTAAACACCAGGGCATAAGACAAGGGAATCTTGTCTCCATTTTAGCAGTACGAAGCTTGTGTGTTCCTCGTCCAAAACTGTCGAACAAGCATATAGGGGTGGAAATGGAGAGGCACTGAAGAAACACTAGTTCTCAGTCACAGGTCTTTAGAAAAAAATAAGTTATCAGTTGGAGCAAGCTGGAACTTTCACTGTCCAAAAAAGAGAAGGAAAGTAACAAAATATCTCTAAAATTTCCTGTAGATCTGAGACCAATGTGTAGCTCTCTGAGTAGCTGAACAGCTCTGAATTGAGCTCCTCTTTATGTAGAGGGGCTCCGTTTTCACTAGAAAAAATTCAGGGCATATTCTCCAATCTAAACCCCACAGCAGACTTCCTAGTTCAGTGAAAGTTAGATTGGTTTAAGTACTATTTAGGCCCTTGCTTAAATTCAGGACATGGAGTAACTCCATTGGTGACTCTGCTGTGGACAATGTTTGAAGGGTAAATGCTGGTGCCCTTCAGATGGTGACCAGAGCTCTCTGCCTGTGTTACCAGTTTCTTACTGACTGGTCGTGGTCCCCTGTCCTAGAGGGATGGCCTGCAGATGTCTCAGCTCTCTTCTCTTCTGGAGTGGTTGGTAACAAGTACATGAAAGGCATATCATTAAAACACTTCAAAGAACCTAGTAATCCAGACTGGGATTGAGAAAGGAGCATCAGTCTGCCACCACTGCTCCGCTGGAAGGGCTGTTTGTTTCTCTCTGTATTCCAGATTTCCCAAGGCTGTCATATTGTCAAACACTGCCGTGATCTGTGAGTCTTTATTCCCAGATAAAGATGTGAACTCCCGGCTCTTGTCACAGATAACGGCACAAAGCGTTACAGCGACAACACAAAGGCTTAAAACTCAGCCTCAAACACACAGCCATTTGTTACTGTCCTCAGCCCGGGCCAGTCTGCTGCGGGTTGTTCACAACTGGGAGAGCTGAGCTGGGAGAGCTCATCTCGATGTCCTCAGGTTCCTCAGGGATTTTCATCCTTCTGTGTTGCTGGGCCAGTGCGTCTGTCCCCGCCATCAGCTGCTGCAGGGCTGCTAAAGGCTGGTTACGCAGTGAGGATGTGCAGCCTTGGGGTCCTTCATGCCAAAATGCCAAAATTCCTCATCTGTGGCCCCACAGGCATCCTTCCTGGCAGCAGGCGCCTCATCAGTGCTGTCTGACTCTGTAAGTGCTGGTGCACATCTGGCCTGTGGGTCTCTGTCCTGTTGCACTGCAGGCCGAGAGCTGAGATCTCATTTTCCTCTTGCAAGTGTCAGACCCATCTCCGCCGGGAACCTGTAAGCCTGGTTCACTCACTACATCATAGGAAAGTTCTCAAAAAAAAGCACCAGCTTTTATAAGAAAACCTGTTCTGAAATAAGTTGTGAAATGAAGGCACATCTGGAACCTTCTACTTAAAACGGCAATGAGTTTAGAGTCAAATTATAGTATCTTTTGAGCAGTACACAGCAAGAACTACATCTTTTGAAGGTCGTGTCATTTCTTCAAGTAAAGTTGCACCAACTCTGGGCTGATGAAGCTGATTTTGAGTGACTATTTGAATTTCTGATGATGTATTTTATTACCTGCTTAGAGCTAAAAAAGCTCCTTCTATCCGTCCCTGGTAGAAAGCACTTCAAAAATAATTCTCTGCTCTACCAGGATGCAAGTAACCTTTTCCATGGAGGTGGAGGCTGGTGGTCTCCAACACCCTCCTTTTGCTCAGCCGCCCCAGTGCCTGTGACCAGGCAGGGACCGGCAGCGCCTGCCGGAGGCAGGGCTGGAATTGGGATCCCCAGCTCGGGGCCGCAGCCGGGCTCCCATTGTTCCCGGCCTGCCAGACAAAGGGTTAAGTAAATGTTTGGAGAAGATAAGGTGCCCTGTTGACAAGCAGCAGGCTCCAGCGGTCTCAGCAGGATCTCTCCCAGCAGTGATAAATGGGGAGGTTTTCAAAGTGGGATCAGCAGACGCCACGGAGAGGGCGGTTGCTGATGCCGTGATTGGCAGTGGGGAAGGAATCTGAAGGTGTTTAATGATCCCACACTCTGCCGCAGCTTTTTTAAAGACTCTATGTCTAGCCAGAGGAAAATCCTCTATCAGCCACAGAGGCTCACGTTCCCGGGTCTTTTTTGTTGTTGTTGCTTTTTTTTTCCCACTAACACATGGGAACATCCACTGAAAGGGATCCTGATAAGGACCCTCTGCGATTCCTCATCCTCTCATATCGGTTTTGTCTCTTTTAATTTTCCCTTTGAAGTGCCCTGTGGATAGTAGGTGGACTGTTTAGTTTGGCTAACTTTGGTCAGTGACTGTGTTTGGGGAAAATAGTGTCTATTAAACTAAAAATGTGGTTCTTTTCTTCTCTGCATAGATGTGTTATTCCAATTACTGACTTGTCATTCCTTTGCTCTAGTAAGTATATAATTAAATTACATCAAGGATAAAACCCTTGGAAGGATTTGAATCTCTGATGTGACATTATTTGGTGTTCAGACTATTAAAGGGTTTCCTTCTTTTTGAATAGATCCCAAAAGTTATTTGAAGGGCTGACCATCAAGCTTTTATTTTTCCAGACAGGTGAAGTATTTTGCATCCTCATCTCTGTCTGAAAGCTGCCCTGGGCAGTAGGAAAAGCTGTGGCGTTGGTGTGGGAGATAGAATAGAGCAGTAGAGCCTGGGAGGATGGAACTTTGCCATGTGCATCCATGGACTGCCTCTTGAAACAGGATTTTGGTCAGCTGTATTCCCTGTGGAGTGAGAAACAGATATAAAACACTGCCTGATCCAGTCTATACCTGATTTAGGCCAAGAGAAGTGAGACAGGCGGGAACATTGATGGATAACAGGGATCCAGGCACAGGGAACGAGCTCATCCTTTGGGCCAACCTCATCCTAGAAAGACTGGGGTGGGTGGATAAGTGTTTTTTGGGGGACAAAGCAGTCTGGGCAGCACTGGTGCTGCTGACCTGGGCGGGCTGGAGGGAGCCAGGGCTGGGAGGCTGCTCCATGGGCGGAGATGAAAGGAGCCGGGTATCCCCCAGCAAAGGGCCAAATGAGTCGGGACATGAAAAGCAGCGGAAAGTATCTGAAGAATGTAAACACCAAGGTGGAAGAGGAATTATTTAGCATGTTACGGGCTTGGAACTAGGTGCCAGGGGATGGAACAACGAGGAAAACTCCCTCTTGCTAGCAGGGAAGCTTTGCTAGCAGCTGGAGGTGGAAAGGGAAGAAATGGTTTCAGCAGAGCAATTCGAGAAGTCTTCTTGTCTGGAGGTTGCTGGGGCAGGGGGGCAATTGGAGCCACTGGCCTGCAGTGTGCATTCCCAATTCCCCAGCCCGGGCTGGGAGCCAAGGAGGGTCACGCCGAGAACAAATAGGATTTAGTGATCGTAACAGGGAAATGCGAAATGCCCAGAGGAATTTTGATTGAAATTTTATAACTTCAAGAAAAATCTGTCTCAGATAAATCAGGAGGTGGTTTAATAAACAATTTGAGAGATTAGTATTGAAACAAATCCCAGTTAAGTCTCGGCAGAGGAGCGGGTGAGGGAAGACCACTGCAGAGAAAGAACGTCAGGGGTATTACAGGCACTAAACAGAAGGCTTTCCAAATATATAAACAATCTGGGGAGGGGGCAGATTGGGAAACCTGTAAAAATAAGCAGAACCACATTAAAAGGCTAAGCAGTGGAGCACAATCAAATATTGAACATGGGATTGCGAGGGAGCTTTCATCTCTCAGCATTGGCCAGACCTTTCGTACCCGGACAGGAGCCAAGGCCAGGTCCCCAAGGGGGTGTGGGGCTTGAGGGGCACAGCCTGTGCCGTGGTAGGACCCTGGTGAGATGTGGCAGCCTGCAGCCAGAGTGCCCAACATCCTACTCCAATGGTCACACATGAGATATCAGGGGAAATATCCCTTTAATGAGTATCCTAAATGCTATAGATGCTAAGCAGATGTCTTCCATACAAGATTTCCTAATATCTGAAGTACTAAAAGGGATTTGTATCTCAAAAACTTCATAGCAAAGCCCTGAAGATCTGCAGGCCATGGCGATCCAAGAATAGATGAAGGCTCTGGCAGGATGTGTGCAGGTGACTTACAGAGTGAAAGCTGAGCCAGCGAAGTCTCTCTGTAAGCAACAAGCCCAGGAACAGCTCTGTAGCGATCTCGCCCACTGGGACAAACCCCAAACCCATTCCCACTACAGAAATCTGTACCTTGGTCAATAGTGTCCCCAAGAAAGGGACATGGTGTGGAGGCAGGGATCTTTGACTTGGGAAATCATTTGAAGCCAGACTCTAAGATGAGCATGTAATACAACTCCAGCCCCACAGCCCACTTTCTCCAGAGCATCTATGGAAGGGCAGACACACACTGCTCCTTGCCCAGACTTTGTGTCTCTTGCCTGCCTGCAACAAAACCACACAGATTCCCAGGTGGACTCACTAGGAACTTCAGAGCCATCCATCAGGTATGTTTGACTCCCTGGATACCTGTCACCATAATCTCTGTACCACACCTCTGGCATCAGTGTGGGAAGCTCCTGTAGTGAGGGTCTGTAAGAGCAGGACCCCCTCAGCCAGAGCAGTGGAGGGAGCTGCACACTGATGCTGCAGGCTCAGGCAGGTTGCCACGGGTGACATCTGGCAGAGGAGCAGGGTGTCCTGGTGGAGCTGGTGGCATCCCCAGGTATCACTGTTACATCTGCCAGACCCATCCAGATGAAGCAGTGTTGGTCCATCCAGCTCATCTTCTGACTGCCAACGTTGCAACTGTGTCACCTGGGCTTGAGCAATCAGTGTCTGAAACACTCAGCCCACCCTCAGAAGGGAAGGGAAATGGCCTGTCCTTGGGCAGTGTGACTCCTGCTGAGGGGACACAGGCACGGGCAGGAGAGGACTGCAGAGTGTGATGGAGCTGAAACCAGGAGGAGAAGGTGCCTCCGTCCTGGTGCTCTGGCTCCCCAGCAGCAGCACAGTGACAGACCCTGTAGATGTTCATGGAGGGCCTATTTTTAATCACCTTTCCACTGGGCTTTTGCAACGCCCCGTTCACACTTGCTCTGTGAAAAAGGATGTCAGAGCAGATTAACAGCTGGTTCCTGCCTGCTCCGACAGCTCTGACAATGCGTCCCTTCTTCTCAAGGTGACAGGAACATGCAGCTGCCTAATGGGTACAGAAGTGTCTATTCTTTCCCAGTGACATTTATTGTGAAATATCTGAGTGGGACTGAGAGACATGCAAGGCTTTCCCTCCCTTATCAGGCGACCCTGGTCAGTGTCCCGCTGTCAAGGACTAAAGTAATTTATGTCAGAGCTGCAAGTGTTTACTTATCTGCCCCAGCGCCCAGCTCGGCCGAGAGCAGCCAGACTGGCTCCAGTGGGGCTCACCAGCCTTTTCCTGCCGGTGGGAAAAGCTGGGTGCCAGCCCTGTCCCAGTCAGCCCGGGCAGGAGGGGCGAAAATGGCCAGCAAAAACCTTCCTGTGGCTCCGATGCAGGGGGACAGCGGCAGCACAGATGTGAGAGTCACAGATATGTCAGCAAGAAGTGACATCCCAGAGCAGAAGGGACTAAAACAAAGCCTGAGCAGCAGCACGAGGCATCTGCTCACAGTGGCACGGGCTGAGGTGTGAATTTCGAGAGGGTTTTGCCAGGTGGAGCAGAGCAGCATCCAGCCAGTGGAAGCTGCAGCAGCTCCCTGCGTGGTTTTCCTGGGCATCACACCTGGGAGCCCACAGAAAGCGCTGGGGAAGGGTGGGAGAGCTGACTGACAGCTTCATGCCTTCCTGTTTCCTCATCTTATGGACCTCTGGGGTTTCACTGAGTGGAGGATTTGTGAGGGCAGAGGGGCTGCAGGGAGACAGAGCTGTTCAGCACAAGGACAGCCCTATACTGGGGATTGTTGGCTCTGTAGCAGCTTGGCAAGAGCATCCCAAATCCCTGCGAGCCTCACAGGTGGCTTTAAAGGACTCGTCCAGTGCTTCTGTCTTGTGTCATGGCAGAAACCAGAGATTTCAGTGCATCTGGTCCTGAGACTGTACAACTTTCCCTCAGATTTGGTTCCAAAACTCTCTAGTTTTTGTAAAGCAGCAGAATTATCCCAGCAGTCCCTCCCCCACGCTGGCCGCCATCCGTCATCCCAAACAGGGGAACAACTTTCATCTCTCTGGAACTGCACATCCTTCATGGCACAGGAGAGATGAGCACGGGCCCGATAGCTCTGCTGCCAGGGGTGCCTCCTTCCTGATGGATGTACCCAGAGATAAATATTAGGCTGTGGTAGTTTCCTCTCCGAAGCTCACAAGCTCTTGCTGTCGGGCGGGAAACCTTTAACCAGTTGGGATGTCGTGAACAATAGATTAAAGGAGACAGACTATCTCTTGCTAAATGAGCTGTTAGTTGAAATCAGCTTTTTCTTCTTTTTTTTTCCAACCCAGGGCACTCCTCAGAAAAAAAATATTCCACTGACATTGTATTTCTCTTGACAAATATTTTTCTGAGCTGTCTCCTCTTCCCACCCATCAGGGCATGATCAAAGGGCTGGTCCTGCTCTGGGGAGGAGCTGTGAGTGCTCGGGGTGGCTGAGGGGCTCCGATTCTGTGCTGCCATCCCTGCCTGGTGGCACTGTCCCAAATGCTGAGGGACCTGGTGTGGATATTGCAGGAGTGCAAAATCCTCCAGAGATGCTCTTTGGGGAGTGAGTTTTGTGGCCATCACAGTGCCATTGGTCGTGCTCACCTCAGGAGTGATGCCAGAGGAGCGGCAGAACCAGTGAGGCTCTGCAAGGTGCCTTTCACCTGTGAGAAGTAAGAGCATCTGCACTTCCAGGAGCCTGGTGTCTGCTCAGCTTGTTTTCCAAACATCAGGAGATTCCTGAAGTGCAGGCTGATCCCATGAAGTGTAACCTCTCCTGGTTTTTTGCTGGAAACCCAAAGCACAGCAGTCAATAACCCACAGCCCCAGCGCTCGTCCCTCCACGCTCTTGACAGAGGCTCATAGGCAAAAGTACAAAAGCCTCGCTTAAAGAAAAAAAAATCAGATATTTATTATGCCTTTGATGTTCCATAAGAACAGTTGTGGCTTCTGCTTAGTCTCCAACATCCGATTGACAATTGTTTATTAGTTTTAAAATAGCTGAAATTCATGTCAAACATTCCGCATGTTAGAAAAATGTTTATGAAGTGTTATCATAGTTTATTTAACTGTGAATGTTTAGGAAACCGGCATAAAATATAATGGACCACACAAGGCTCCGAGCAGCCCAGCAATGAATGGTAGCCATGTTTTATGGACCATGGGGAGGAAAGGTGCCACCTTACCCTCATGAAGAATCCTCCTGGTCCTTGGGCATGCTGTTGTGGCATCAGGAGTCCACGAGAACAGGGCTTGGTTTATTTCAAAGATGTTCCTCCTAAAAGGTTTACAAGAGCAATGCTCACAATTGCAGTATTTTCACGAGTGGGTTGAGCACAGGTTTTGAATGCCAGGAGGGAGGGATTTTAGCTTGTGGGCCATGAAGGTTTGCTGATGGACCCTGAGAGCCCTGAGAGAGGTTCTGGATGCAGGGCATTGATATTCATTCATCATGAGCAGTCACACTACACGAGCACAATATACTCTCCAAGACATTGCAAATTTGGCTTTATATTTGAGATAAAGATGTCTTTCTAAGAGGTTTGGATGGAATTTTAGTCCTTCTTTCTCCAGATCTGCCATTCCCAGGCTGGGGGTGTGCTGGCAGCCCGACCATGCAGCCCAGCTCTCTTCACATGGTCCTTTGTGTTCGGCTGGAGCAGGGCAGGCACCATCATCCAAACATGAGACACCAAATGCAATCCGGGCAAGCCATGCCCATCCTTTTCCGACCCTTCTGCTCTGCTTTACAGCAAAATCTCTTCCTCTTTAAGGAATCAGAAGAGCTGCAGAAAAATATCATGGAATCCTATAATGGTTTGGGTTCAAAGGGACTTAAACTTCCTTTCATTCTACCCCCTCCCAAGGTGGTAGAACTTCCACTATCCCAGGTTGCTCCAAGCCCCATCCAACCTGGCCTTGGACGCTTGCAGGGATGGGGAAGCCACAGCTTCTAATACCCAATCTGAACCTGCCCTCGTTCAGTTTAGCTCTCTAAAGACACATATTAAAGCAGCAAATGATCGCAAGCCAGCTCGGGAGCATCCCAGTACCCTGATTCTGTTCAGAATCTTGTCAGCGAAATTCATATTAGAACCATTCCTACAAGCAGTGGCCAACAACAGCTGCTTGCCACTGATGGTTGCACATGGGATCAAATTTTAGAAATTTTTGTGAGCTTTCCCTTGAAACCTGCAGGATTTAGCTGCAGGACACGGGAAGGAAATGCCAGGTTATTCTTCCCAGCAGCTGACAGAGAAGTGGAACAATAGGAATGGATATTTTAGTCACTGGGTTAAAAATGCTTTTTTCCCCTGATAAAAATGAACTCGTGGGACTCTTTTTTGTTCCAGAGCCCAGATGAACCCAGGAAGCAAAGATGCTCCAATGCTGTGAGCTTTTCTATGATATTTCTCTGAGCTCAGAACAAAAACAGAATAATCCATACCCAGATTAATTGATTTTATCTCTAACATTCAAATTTTACATCGCAACCTAATTCCTTTCATTGATTTTATTTTTGACCACTGGCACAAAACTGGATCTGGTTTAAGCAGCTTTGCTTGCCTGTTGTTTTACAATCCAACATTGCTTTGTGCCTGTATCTCTGATCTCTGGGGCCTGGCTGTGCTCCCATTTAATAAAAAGTCCCCCCTGGTTCCATGATTGCGGAATGGGTGGAGGGAAGGGTTGGCACACCAGGCTCAGCACAGCAGGGTCACTGCCCTTGGTCACTGCAGCTCCACCAAAGGTACCAGTGCTTTATTTCTGGGCTTTTGCTGTTCCCATCACCTTCATCTGAACATTTTTCCCTTCCAATCATAAAATTTCCACTTTTGATATTTTAAAATCTTATTTCTCATAAAACTCCCAAGTATGAAAATTTCTTTTAAAGAAATATACCATTAATGTATCTTTATGATGTGCAGCTGATGCTCACAGCATGGGCTATGACTTTTTTATGTTCCCTACTTGTCCTTGAGACATTTTATTTTGACACCATATCCTTACATTCTAAATTCAAGCATATTTTTATTATCTGTTATATGCCAGTAGACAGCGGTGCCTTAAAGCTGTTGTACAGCTCCTCGTGTCCATCTCAGGCCACCTTCCCCTCTTCCCCTTCACTTCCCCCATTGCTTCACCTCTCCAAAAAAGCAAGGATGGCGTTATCCATGCTGACAGCAATTTACAGTGCCCATTAACAGTCATATAAATTCCAGTGGATCAAGGAAGCTTGGAGTATATGATATTGAGGCACAGCTAATAGCTCTGGGCTAATTGCCATCTCGTGTTTCTGCTCTCCATCCCCACTGTTTATATCTCCAGCACAAGCAGGCAGTAAAAAAGTTTCCAGAGTCACCCAAGGAGGGCTGGGAGATGCTGGCTCCAGTAGCAGGAGGAGGGCTGGAGGTGGCAGTCACTTCCCATATTTAATGTGAGCTGCTCCTCCTGATCCTGTAGGAAATGAGGTCGCTCTGATGGAACTTCTGCAATAGTTGTATGGGAAACAATGGTGTCAGCTCGGTGTCATCATGGTTCTTATCACGGCTTGAGGGGACAGCGAGGGGTTGGTGGCTTTGGGGAAGTCTGTTAAATAATCTACATAAAATCTACAGTTTTCTTTTTGGAAATCAGTAGCTTGAAAGGTTGATTAACAAGGATATTTATTGTGGAATCCTTGCTGACTTGGAAAGCTGGGTGAATACAGATATTTACTGTGAAGTCTTTGCTGATAAATAAACACTCGGGTGTTAATTGTCAAAGGAGCCCGGAAATCGAGACATTGCTCACGCTGTGTTGGACTGGGGTGCTGGTAGAAGCACAGAAAAGTGTTCCCCTTCTTTCATCAGCTGCCAGCAGAGGAGTTGTTTGTGCAGGATCTGGGATATCTGTGTTGTGAGCACGGCAGAGCCAAGAGAAGCACGTCTGTGTGCCTCGGGGTGTAGCTTAATGCCTTTCCCCATCCCATTTGCTGCCTTCCAAGCCAAGACACTTTTTTTCTTTTTAGGAAATGAAAATTAATCCTCTCCAATATGCACACTTTTAATGAATTATTTCTTTATTTCTGAGCTCATGCCTTTCATGTTGGTGGGGTCTGTCAGTGGTGTTTGCTCTCAACTGATTCATCCTGCCCTGTGCCGGGGTGGGGGGGGGATTTGATTATGGCACAATTAAGCCTGACAGGGTTATCAGATGACCCCTGGAACAATTGTAAAGCACTTTCCATCTTTTGCAAGATAGATAGATAAACCTTGTGAGGCTGCTTAGGTGCAAGAGCTGGAAAATTCAGCTGGGGTGGGACTGCAGGGGAAGTTGTCGAGGTGTAAGGGACAGGCAGGAGTCCCATCTGCATCTGCGGTGGGTCACGTTCGTGTTGTCAGAGCGTGCGAAGGTGACACCGTCCCCTTCACAGCCATCCAGGCTGTTCCGTGGGTTCCTAGCAAGGATGGAAGCAAACTGTGCTCAGCTTAAAAAAGTGCAGTGCAAAGGCTGAGGGATGTCACCTGCCACAGGCTGGGGGTGTCACTGCACGGGCAAAATGGGATTTAAATAAATTTGCCCATCACCGGTGCCAGCACAGCATGTACAAACCTTCCCTCCTGCACACCTTGTTTCCATGTCTTTCTGATCACATTTCAGCACGGAGAGCGGGCCAAAACTATTAATGTCAGGTGGGAGTTTCACCCTCCCACCCCAAACACACTCTCCTGCTCCTCTCCTTCCCGGAATTTGCTGCTATCCCCAGCTATTTGCTGACTCGCTTGGTTCGGCGGCTTTCATCCTCCTCATCACTCCCCAAAACATTTGCTTTGACTTTTAGGAGAGGTGACCCAACCCTCCTTCAATATTTGGAGAAAAAATGGTTTTTCTGCTACATTTTTTCCCCAGAAATTATCAGCAGGGCTGGAATTCTCTTTATATGAAATACTTGGATTAACTGAGCGCTGGGACTCTGGGAGATGAACGTGTCAGACTCTGAAGGATTTGCAAAGTTTTACCATCACAGCAGCATGGCCACGAGTCTCTTCTGGGCCACTGCTGAGGGACAGCAAGCCTGAAGATTTTTGTCCAAACTCCTTGCACTGCTTTCCGCTAAATCTGTTAAAACATACATTGATTTTTTGCCTTAAAAACTCCAGAAATGAAAATAGAGGAGTGGCTACACGGGAGCATTGGGTAGCACTGAATGATACCCAGTGAAGTGTCACAGTGGAGTGGCATCTAAGCATCTACTTTTCCTTTCTTTCTTATTATTATCATTTTATTTTTTTGACCATTGGAATGACTAACACAACACCACAATATTATTTTGAACATGCAGATTTGCGCTTGCCCGCAGATAATCCACTGTTTTCACACACAGGATCCTTTCAGCAGCCCCTTTCCTCAGCCACATCCTGCAGCCCCGTCCCAAAGTGCAGCTCATGAGGGGCTCCTGAGACAACCAAAACCCCTGCCAGAGGAAATTGGCCATTTCCCTTTTTTTTTCAGGGTTTGTTTTTTCAGGTTGGACTCTTGGTCTCCTTGGAGAGGTGCAGTGAGAGGGACTCAGGTGGGCAGCCAGGCAGGGAGGGAAGCTTTGTTGGTGTCAGGAGAGGAGCTGTGGTGGGGAGGAGGAAGAGAGCAGGGACGTGCAGGACACATCTCTCCCCGGACACTGGAAGGGAGAAGCAGCAAAGCCCTGGACACCAAATGAATTCAGCTTCTCACTTTTGTGATTTTGCAGTAAACCCAAGATCAGTAAATTGATTTTTGTAGTAATAAAAGCTGAACACTCATAACCCCCAAAGTGATAAACATTTTACTGCTGTTTAGAATTTATATTTTTATTTCCAGTCTTTTCCTTGGAAATGCCCTGAGGGGGAGGATTTTATGTGCAGCTCTATAAATGAACTGAGTGCAAATATTTTTATTTTCTGCTAAACATCAAAATTTTGATGCATCCTCATGAGGCCAAATGCACTTCTTAAAAATGCAGTGAGGCAGCAGAGTAACTTGGCTGGGCTTTTTTTCTGAAGAAAAAGCATTATCAATAAAAAAGCTGGGCACCAGGCACTGGGCAAAACAGAACGGCAACAATAACTACCGGTCTCTGATTTTGACCCTCTTGTTTCTTGAATTTGAGTTAGAATTAATCAGGTTATTTTCTGTGTTTATGAGTCCTTGTAATTCCTACTCTGAGAACACAGGAGAAGATATTGAAGTGCTTCAAGAAGAATCATTCATTTTTCTCTGGTTCTTGGATCAATATTTCCTTGTCTAGATCTCAGGGTCAAGTCTTCTGCTGCTGTACAACACCAAGGTTTGATGGCTTGGACCGGCGCTGGGCTGATTTACATCCATGAGAAGCTGGTCCATCTTCTTAATTGCGGTTAATAATTTCTAGGAGGGTGTGAAAAGAGTACATACAATGCTCACTTGGAGCCTTGGGATGTCCCAGGTTTTGAAGCTTAAAATAACTGAGCAGTGATGGATGAGGAGACCATTGCAGGTGCATTTTAGAGACTTCTGAAATGTTTGAGCTATAACTCTTCTCCTTTCACAGTCCTGGGTGGCCAGAATTCATGGCAAGAAAACTACAAAAAAGTACACCTGGCTTTTTATGCAAAGGGATAAAAGAAGCAATACATATAAAGGATATTAATGCTCTCTAAAACATCCTGGAAATATTCCTTCTGTAAAATATGCATAACAAATATCGATGGCATCTCATAAGGTGTCCCAGGTGATTCAGCACTTGGCTGCACATGAGCGATGTGGTCATCGCTCCCTGTATGGCAGTAACCTCTTTATGCCGTGTAATGCCATCCAGGAGAAGATTTACAGTGCTTTGTACAGGTACAAGGCTGGGGGACCCTGATGCCAGATTGTGGTGAGCTCTCTTAACCATGGCCATGTCTCAGGAAACTTGATGTGGGCAGCAGCCTTGTTTGTGCCAGTCTCAAGTACCTCCACTCTTCCTTCCCGTTTACACCCTCTTTTTATTTCCACTAAAGTTTAAGATCCACTTCTATCCTGCACCAGCACAAGAAGGGGAGAATGGGAGATGGAGAAACTTCCTTCTGCTTGGCACCAGCTCCTAAATTGCCTTCTCATCCATGAATCTCCACAGTGAGCCAAGCTTAATGAATCAAAATGTTAATTAACACATACATAAATTCAGCAACCCTGGATGGATGATGCCTGGCCCCCTCTGCTACTCTGAATTCCTCCCCCTCATCATCATCACATCTTCTGGCTCTCTCCTTCATTAGTTTTTATTTGATGATTAAATACCACAGTTAGTCAAAAATTATCAGCTCTAGCATGCATGCACAGCAAGCTGCAAGTCAGGGCTGTAAAACATGAGGCAGTTCATGCTGCAAAGATGTCACACAACTAAAGAAATCTGTCCCTCATTTCCCCTGAGGGCTGAAGGGACACGGAGATCCAAAATACTGGGCACTACTCATGGATAGCATTTGGCTCTTGCAGGAAGAAAAGCATATAACCGTCAGGTAAAATTAAATAAAAAGTACCTTCTTTGCAATAAAACTGGGTATCCTGACCTGGAAGAAAAGCAAAAATAATAGGAGTGGCATTTTAATTTTAATGTGTTTTCTTCTCATGAGTGGACAGTTCCAGCAAGAACGACAGACTGCCCTGGTAGAAACCACTCCCAGCCATGGGCCGAGCAGCTCTAGGCTGAAAATAAAGCCCTGGGTTGATGTGTCCCCTCCAGGTGCCTTCTCCTGCCCATCAGCATTCACTCAACATGCTCCTATCAGTTTGAATTTTGGGGGCCCAGCATCAATCACCAGGGGGAGAAGTGTTTGACACCGCAGCCTCTGGGTGGGCTCAGACTAGTTGCTTTTCTTTGGTAATTAAGGAAGATTACACAAATGATTAAGCCTTTATTTACCATTAATGACTGGAGTTTGCTGAGCTGTGGCACTGACCTGCCAACCCCACAGGCTGGGGACTCATCCTGAGCACCAGGAGCCAGAGGAGCCCTTGAGCAAGCACAGAATTAGGCTTCAAAAAGGGACTTTTGGAGAAGGATGGGTGCTTACAACCCTGGCTAAAGCTCTTGAGCTGCCAATGGTGCTGCTGCAGCCACTGCCTTTTCCGGGATTGCCCTGGGATGCTGAGCAGCAGGGAAGATGTGAAGTGTCCCAGGCACTGACAGTTAACACCCACACAGCCTGGATGTCTTGTGCACCAGATAAAGGAGAGAAAACACCTCCTTGAGAGAACACACAGGATTTCTTCCTCTGCCATCCTTCATCTCTGCTGATCCCTGATTGCAATCTCCCAGCCCCCTGGGTGGGTGGCTCCCAGCTGCCATCCCTTGGTCATGGGGCTTCCAGAGGCACTTTCTGCAGGGCAGAGCAGCCTTCCCTGCAAACCATGTCCTCATCAAGGTTCCCTATAGTCTGTGTGGGTTTTAGGGGGGAAAACAGATGGTTTTTGTTGAGTCCTAGTGGTGGCTTCAACAGGACAAGGTCCCGGGGATGTGGCACACCCTGGGCCACCTTCACCCCTGCTCTCTCTAAACCTCTTTCTGCACTGTGCAGTGCAAAAAAAAAAAAAAAATTTGCAAATGCCTTTCCTTTGGCTTAGAGTGAGTGAAGTGTTTCTGGATCAAACCCAAATATTCAAAGTCTTGCTTTCTGACATCCAACGAAATCCAGAGGGTTTTCTTTTGGGAGAAAGAAGAGAATAGAAAAGTGGTCTGAAAGGTTAGAGAAAGGTGAATGTGAGGAGTTAGAGAAAAAAACACCTTCAGAATTTAGTTACATATTTAAGACTAAGTGCACTGAATGATATGCTGGAAAATTTTTGTCATTCAGACAAGAGTTTGGGTCAATTTGTTTTGCCTTTGAACCACCATCGATTCCCACTCCTGGACCATTAGTGCTGCCAGGGACCTGCCTGTGGGTGAGGGCTGGAGGCTCTGCTGGAAAACTTCTCATCTCCCCTCTTCACATAGGAAAAACACATCAGAAGCTGTGCAGCCCCTCGGAGACAAGTCCCTTTACCCAGCTCCTACGTGCCACCAGTCACTGGTGATGGGTGTTGGAACCCCAGGCAGATCCCCCCGTTCTGAGCTGCAGGAAAACTGCTGAGCCTAAGTCAAGGATGGATTGGGTGAATAGGCACGAAATCTTCCATTAATGGCCAAATCCTGCTGCCAGCCCAGACAGCTGGAGGGCTGCACATGTGCCAGCGTGGGCGGACTCGCCTCCTAAAATAGCTTTTTGGGATTGATGCTTCCAGGGCTCAACATTATCCTAGGTGTCGGGGCAATGCTTTGTTCTGACGTGCTGCCTTCCCCGATAACCATTGCAAGGACCAAACAAACTGCAGGGAAATTAATTGGAAAACTCTCTCAGTCCCCCCCAGACTCTCAACTCCACATAAACACGTACCCACAGTAATGTCACCAGCTGCCTGCAGTGACAGAGGCGCAGAGCTCTCACAGAAAAGCAGAGATTTCAGGGATTTCCTTCACTCCTGCCCCAGGCAGGGCCAAGGCTCTCTGGAATTGTGTTAGTGGGAGTCATTTTCATTTGATCATAGTGTTGTGAAGGATTTAAATTCAGGCTGCTTCAGTCCTGTCTTTCTGATTTTCTTTATTTCTTTAATACAAATAAAAAACCTTAAATGGAATATTTGCACCCCACAGTCCTTGGATGTCAGCAATCTCTCCTAGAATTTTTATAATGCTGAAATATCATAGAATCCTAGAATGACAGAATGGTTCGGGTTGGAAAAGACCTTAAAGACCATCTCATTCCACAGCCTTGGGGTTTTTGTTAATCTTCAGGAGTGGGGTGAAGCTGCAGGGACAGGGTCTCTGCATCAACCCAGAGACACAATCCTGCTGGGATTCATACCCACACCCAGGTCCTGTCAGAGCAGCAAAGTGGCCACCACACAGCGATGGGGGAAAAAGATTATGGAGAAAGGAAAGGGCTCCACTGCACCCAGATATAGATTAATAAGTGAACCATTCATCTGATAGGGACACGAGGGAAGTTTGCAGGTATTGAGCCCCACTACAATTCAGTAATACCACTTGGCTTTATCTCTTGCCCGAGTAACACAAACATTTATGGAATTACATTTTAAGGCTTTTAAAGGTGTATTTAGAATGTGTTTCCTTTGAAGTGTTATCTTTGCAAGCTCTCATATGCTGATAAAACCCGTGTTTAGCCGCCTTGCAAGGAGCGCTCGAAAACTGTCGGTTCGGAGATTTTTCACTCTCTTTGGGCAGGACAGGGCAGCCTTCCCGGGGGCCGTGCTTTGCCTCATGCTGCTGGCATTTGCCACAGCCCTTTCCCAGCAGAGCCATGGTGTTTGCAGGAAAGCAGCAGTGAGAAGTCTTTTGTGATGGGACCGATGGTGTCGGGTGATCTTTGGAGGTGGGTGACGGCCTCAGAGGCTGTGAAGCTTTAACACAACGAAACAAGAGCCCTGGGGTTTTGCAGACATCACTGCCTGTGAGCTCCACTTCCCTCCCTGGGAACCTTCAGGAGAAGGGAAACAGCGTGGCGAAACAAATTACTTCATTCCAGGCTGGTTCCAGTTAGCATCCCCATCCCTCCTCCCAGCCCTGCCCAGAGATGAAGACATTGTTCAACAGCTCATCACTCACCGGCAGGCTCCGTGCAGGCAGCCAATGCACAGACCCCAAGCCTCATCCCGCAGGCAGAAGACTTGACCCAAAGCTCCTTGGGACCCATGGAAAGGCTCCAGTGGATTTCTATGGGTCTTGGATCTCAGCAAATGTTGGCAAACTCCGCCGAAGCTGATGGGAACGTTGCTGGCAGCACGGACTGACGGGTCGAGCAAAGGGAGAGAATTAATTTATCAACCAAGAGGATTTGTCTTCCCTTGAAGTTTCCAAGGAGTTTCTTAACAGGATGCTCGTTAACATACCTTTGAGGGAGGAGGGACGCCTCTCTACGTGCCATTTTAAATACCAACAGCTCCAGACTGGCAGTGGCTTTATGGCAAACAGCTCGAGGGTGTGGAAATAGCTCTCCCCATTCCCTTTGCCCCTTTTCTGGTCCTCCCCAGATCCATGCAGACTGTCTTGTTCCTGACCTCCACCCTCGACTGGAGCCGAAATCTTGGTGCTGGAGCTGGGCCACGATTGCTCCAGCCCTGCTCAACTGCCTTTTTGGAGTGGTTTTCATTCATTTTCCTCCCCCCCAAACACAACCCCCCCACCTCCAAAATCACCAGGCACAACTTGTCTGAACGTGTGCCGAACCCGATAAGACTTTGGCAACCGCCAGAATAAATTGCTTTAATAAAAATGAAAACCATTTTGAGGGGGGAGCGGAGAGGGAAGGGAGCAAAAGCAAATGCAAAAATAATGTGCAGGCAAGGGCCCATGTGATCACCTGGCAGGAAGAGGCATTCCCAAATCAAAGCATAAATCATGGGGCTGGGAGCAGCCAGGCCAGCGTGGGGGCAGGCAGCGAAGCCCTTCAGTTCTAGGTTCACATTCACTGCTGCAAAGAGCATGGAGAGGGTGTTGCTTTTACCAGGTGAGGGAGAGGAATGTGCTAAAATACTTCCCAAAAGGAGCTGTATGAAGGGCAGGCTCCTGGAGGATGCAGTGGTTTTACTGGGGTGGGAGCGCTCAGAGCCCTCCAGGCAGGATGGGCAGGGGTAGGGGAGAGGGAAGGTTTGCAGGATCCATCCTCCAGCCAGCCCCGTGTGCCAAGCTCCATCCCATCCCACACCAAGGCAAGGGAGCAAGACACGCTTGAAAAACCCATGCAAAACCCCATGCCTGGAAGGCTGTGAATTGGACACAGCCCTTGAGGGGGAGAAGTTGGCCCGAATCTAACACATTCCAAAAAGGAGTTTTCACACTTGGAGAAGGATTTTGCAGAGGTTCTTTTAAATACTTGGGATGATGTTGTCTTTATCTGCGCTCAGGAGGAAGGGACATCACGCTGACAGTGCCACACCAGGGAAGTATCTGAGAGCAGAGAGGGAGATTTGCAGCCTGACTTGGTGGAGAGTTACTGTAGATTGCATAAAAGTTGATCAGCCACCACTGCAAACCAAAGAATTAGGTTTTCTAGGGTTTTTTCTTTAAAAAATTATTATATAATTAGAGATTGGTGAAAAACCAGTGATGGATTAGTGGACTAGATGCTCCACAGCTGGTTTGACATTTGCTCTTTCCACTTCAACTGGACTCAGGCAGA
Organism: Cnemophilus loriae; assembly: GCA_013397755.1. Lineage (NCBI taxonomy): Eukaryota > Metazoa > Chordata > Aves > Passeriformes > Corvidae > Cnemophilus > Cnemophilus loriae. Next base: position 1,407,455 of record VZTF01009458.1, on the reverse strand, counting down.
TCATCTCATTCCTGCCTTTTACTGTGGCATGAGCACTTTGCTGCTGGTTTTCCTTCATGGGAAAGAGGAGATGGAAACAGAGAAAAAAAACAGCTTTGGCACATTCAGAGTTCCTATGCTGGGTATTCAGGTGCTGCCACACTGGAGGTAACACATCAGGGAGAGCTAAGGAGAGCTACGGAGCACCTTTCTTTCCAAGGATCTGCACCAGAAATGAAGTTCAAAATAAGTTTCCTTGTCTTTAATATTGAGCTATTATTGATTAATTAATTACAGAGGGATAAATGACATAGTTGTGTGTTATGGGTAAACCATGTAAAGCCTAAAGGCTGTCATCCTTCCCCAGCTCTTGAGAGCAGGAGCCTTTCCAGTGAAAAGCTTTGCTAATGAAGCAGTTGTGAAAAATATTTACTGCCAGAGTTTCTTCAACTGACATTTGCATCTTCTGTAATTTGCAAACTCCGTGCAATTTGAGCCATTTTCATGGGACTATAATTTATGGGAAGGGTTTTTCCTTCACTTCTCAGTGTCTCTGTAAAAAAACACAAAAGCATCTCTCGCTCTGAAATTCACACTTAATTTTTTATTTCTTTTTGGCCAAGGGAGGAGGGAGGGGCAAGGGAAAATGGATATTGCAGGAGACAGAGCAGAGATGGAGGAGTAAGAGACAGGAAGGACTATTAAGTGCAGAGTTTCTCAAACTATGGGTCGTGACCGCTTAAAAGAGAGCCAGGATGTGTCAGAGGACAGTGGGGTCCTCCTTGGTTTAGCCAAGTGCGAGCCAGCTGAAAACAGACCTGGCTCCTCTCTCCCCACAGAAAAAAAAATGAATTTTGGGCAAGATTGGCATCCTGGTCCAGCCTGGATGGCAATGCAGGTTGGCAGAAGGGCTGCCTGGCTGTCCTCCATCCCTGGGCAGTGGGAGCCAGCTGCGAACTCCCCCTACATGTTTTCATGTTAGAGAGGAAACGGTTACAAAACCCTAATTGCATTAATCTCCTTGCCGAAGGAGGGGAAGGCAGAGGTGAAAAGAAGAACCCCAGCAGCACAACCCATTTGAGTTTCCCCAGCCTGGGCTGATCTGCTGCTGGCTGAGAGCTGGCATGAAGATTGATAAGTTAAAAAAAGAACATTTTTGTAAAGTTTAAGAAGTGTTCATTTCAGCTTTTGGCATACCCAGCCCTCAGCATCCTCAGCAGAGAGCCAGGCACCCTGAGCTCTGCAAGCCACACCATCCACACTATTTTTGTTAGGGTGTAAAATATTTAAACATTTGTCTATTGGGAAACTGTGAGCAGCAGGAACAAGTGAATTTAGGTGGGATCACAAAAACTTACAACGTGTTTCCTGACTAGACAAGTTGTGCCAAAGCCTGACATGGACAGCTACCTTCCCACCACCTCTTTGCACTTCGTTGAGAACAGCTGCCACCCAGTTTGATGATGTCTTTGTACTCCCCTGCACGGTCCCAGCACCTTGGAAGGCAAGAGCTGCATACCCAGGGTGCTTGCAGCCCAGATGGTGTAGTTTGGAGAAGGTGTAGGAAAACTGAGCCAGAGGGGAAAGGACTCATCTGCTTCTCCTTCCAGCTAAGAGAAAACCCTCACATTGGCTGCCCTTTTCCCAGCTGATCTGGTTTTGTATCTTTTAGTAATGGAAATTCAAGGTAGGTTTTTCTGTGCAGATTTCTGAGCTCTGTGGGTGACCTCCAAAGTTAAAGCATCTCCCGTTCACCTGCACCCTGTGTCACCTAGTTCCACCCCATGCAAATCCAGGGAGAAGTGGCACAACCACAGCCGACAAAGGCAGGCTGCCTTTGTTATTTAGTGTAATTTAAATGCTTATAACACCAGAAAACTACTGGTTTAGCTAAGCCTCTCCTTGTCTCACTTTTACAGAGCTTTTCCACCTTTTTTCAAGGTGAGAAAAGCAGCCAGCAACCTCCTTGCCCTGGTCCTGCAGGTAATGATGCTCCATCCCTCTGGACCAGCACCCAGCGCTGCCCAGGGTGACGGGAGCCCTCCGAGCTTGTGGGCTCCCAAATCCCCCCCCAGGCGATGTCCTGGGGCTGTGTCCTGTGCAGGCAGCTGCAGGCAGCGGAGGTGTTTCGAAGCCATCGAGCAGCCTCTGGTGGAAGCTGCCTGCTATGTGTGCGCTGCCTTCCGTGTGTGTCCTGCCACAGCCGCTCGGTATTCCTGGGGATGGAGCAGCTTGTCGAGGGAATATTTCCTTCTCTCACTGCAGCATCCGCCTGGCAACGTTGCTCTACCTCCCCTTTATATTTTCGTCTTTGTTTCTGTGTCCTTTGTTCTGCTGTGGAGCAGCATCTGCCCAGTGATGCCGTTCCCATGTGCTTGTTCTTGCTGCAGGAATGCTTTTGGGTTTGCTCTGATGGGATTTGATGAAAAGCCCAAGAGGAGCAGGTTCTGAAGTGCCTTCAGGCTGATATGTGACAAGTGACAGGACCAGGGGGAATGGTTTCAAACTGGCAGAGGGCGAGGTTAGATTAAATATCAGGGAGAAACTCTTCTTTATTGGGCTGGTGAGGTGCTGGCACACGTTGCCCAGAGAAGCTGTTTGCCTGATCCCTCGTGCCCGTGAGTTACTGCTAATGATGTGGGGATGCTTTCATCAGCACCCTAATGGGCTTTAACAGCATCCTCACCTGGGGCCTCCGCCCACATCCATGGCCCAGGAGCCCATTTCAGCCCAGCAGGAGGCTGCCAGCTCCTGTCCCAGGGACGCTGCAGGATGCTGGTCTCCAGCTCTGGCTATGTCACCATGAAATCACCTGGTGACTTGGGCTCCTGGATGTACCTGCATTTGATCTCCAGCTCTGCTCTGTGCTCAGGTACTGTAGCCCAGCCCATCCCCCTGCGTGTCTTTAGGGCCCTGTGGTGTTCCCTTCAATGAGAACAAATAATGTCCCTTCTTTCCTGAAACAGGGTTTTTTTCCATTCTACTGATCCTGTGGAGTGAAGGATAAGCTGCATCCGTAACAGATGTTGATTTTGATGACCAGCTTTTCCTGAAAGCCTAACTTGCTCTTATCCTTTGCTTTTGGGTGGGCATCAGTATGACTCAGCTCTGGGGATGGGTTCTCTCAACTTCAGACCAGTTTCCCCATTACATATCCAGAAAGCAGGTTGGAACCTATTGAAGGTGCCTCTTGTCTTGCCCTGTAAAGATGCTCTGTCATCTCTGGCTTTCCAGTTGCAGCCACCTGTCTCAGTCTTGATCAAATACCTTCACATTGCATCAGTGGATTTGTGTCTCTTTCCTTATTTTATTGTTTTTCTTCTAGAAAAAGGCTTGAAATGATTTTTTGATTTTTTTTTCTAGTTCCTAGATGTAAAGAAATCCATTCTTGCTCAGATCTTTTGGCTCTTCAGCCAGGAAGCAGACAACCCTTGGTTTCTGTGAGCAATCTGTGTGATCAACAGTAGACACCTGTGAGACAAGAGGAGGATATAGGGAGAGAATTCCCAGAAATGTCCGTTCTGCCTTCTTCTGCACCAGCACAACACTTCCAGACAGCTGCTCTGCCTCAAGCCTCCTCGGTCCCACAAGCAGCTGCTCCCATTAAGCCCTTCTTCTGATGTTTCTCTCCTCGATGCTCCAGACAGAGCAGCCACTGAACTGTTGGAGGCAGATGTGGGATGGTGTCGGTGCCCCCATGGCTCGTGCCCCAGACCCCAGGCCCCAGTGTCACTGCTCGGAGGTCTGGCTGCTGCAGGTGATCTCCCCAAGCCCCACACCTCCCAGTTACCCCACTGGCCCTCCCATGATGTCACCAGGCTGGTCTGAGCAAGGATCTCTCTTCCATGTGGTTGCCATTAATTCCACCACCGCAAGCATCAGCCTGAAGTACCAGACCATATCAAGCAATTGATCTCTAATTGTCGTATCCGACAGTAAAACAAAGAGCTCGAAAGGAAAGAGGGAATATTAAGGCCAAGAGCTTCCCTCTGCCCGTTGCAGGTGGCTCATGAGAAGGCTTGGATGGAAAACACCCCCCTAGCCCTGTGCTGTGTCCCTCTTGCAGAGGAATGAGTCAGGAATTTCACGCGCGTAGAGCAATCACCAGACAGTCCCTACAGGTCTGCCCAGGACCACGGCTTGCCGAGCAGCTGCTTGTTTACCTGCCACCCATTTCCATAGCATGGGTGTGCAGCCACATTCCTGGGAGCCCCAGCTGCTCCCACCTGCCCGACCTGTCCGTGCGCGGGAGCAAAGCTCGAAGCCACCGTTTGAGAGATGTGATTGCCACAGGGAAACGCTGCCAAGGATGCTCAGTGCTCTGCCGGGATGACTGAGGAGCCAGCTCAGCAGCTGGGGTGTAAGGCAGCGTGGTGGCATCACTGCTGGTGGATGGAGGGGACTTTACACCAGCAGAGGGTCTGGGCATCGAGCTCTGGGGATGCATGGCATGGGATGACTCAGAGGAGGAGCAGCTCAGCCTCAGTGCTCCCTGGCCCCTTCCACAGGAGCTCTCCCTATCCGCTGGCCCTGGAAACGTCACAGGGAAACCACCCTCCTCAGGTTACGTGTCCTATTAAGCAAGAGGGACGCGTCCCTCCCGAGCGAGAGCCGCGCTCGGAGATGGCTGTGCCAGCACAGCAGGGCCGCGCTGGCAGGGCAGCTTTTGGCAGAGCAAAAAGGGTCCCAAATACGTAGGCAACAACTTTCTATTCCTTTTTATCAGTGCCAGGCTGATGGGGAGCAAGTGCATCTCTTGCTTTTTCCTGGAGCTGCTGCTGTCTGCAGCACTGCGGGGGAAGGCTGTCCCTGCCCAGCCTGGGCAGGGGAATCCGTGCCAGCATTTTCCCCAGAGGATGCTGAAATAGCTGCACTTCAAAGGCTCAGGAAGTGTCCATTTTGCCTTTGGCTCCACCAGCCCACGGTTTAGGGTGAAAGCTGCTTGTGTCAGCAGCTGGAGCGGGGAGGCAACCCGGGCTAAGCCGGGGCTGCTGGCCAGAATCAGCACCCAAAACACCAACCTTTCCTCACTGGTCCCTAAAGCATCCCCAACCACTGCAAAGTGCCCCCAGAAGAAAATCCAGGACCATAGGCCTTCACCGTGCACTTGAAGCAGCCATTTGTGTCAGTTTGGGCACATCCCTTTCCCTCTCCCGCGTGTTTGGGCTGGGGGTTGTTGTGTGCCCTGGGCAGCGCCACTCTAGTTTAGTAGGATGTTGCTGCTGCTGTCACATTTCTTTTTCTTCTTTTTCGCTTCCTCTCAAAAGTTGTATTAAAAAAAAGCAAACTTCCCATTTTAATGGTAAATGAATTATTTAAAAGGGTCTGTTTGCTAATGTGATTGACTTCAACCAACAGCGAAGGTTGAGCTGTAATTATGGGAAAACAATCAAATCTCTATCTGGGTTCACACTATACTGGTCTTGCCACTTTTTGTGTTACAGCAGAACCTGTTGGGCAGCTTTAGCTGAGCTGAGCCTCCTTTCTGCTGCTGGGGCAAAGAAACGAAAACCAGTAGAACCAGTCAGGCTGCAAGGAAAAATTATGGCTTATTGTCTGTGCAAGTTCACCCACACTGCTCACTCCTGTCTCCCGGGTCCCAGATGACCGTCTCTTGATCACGACCTAACTGAGCTCCAGGAGCCGAGGAAGATACACAGGCGCAGTCCTCCGACGTGAGTGTTGTGCTTGCACTGATTTTTATCTGTCCCCCAGCATCCTGAGCAGTGTTGTGTAGCTGGGAAGGGAGCTGGCGTGAGCCACGCATGGAGAGCTGCCCAAAATTCACTCAGCAGAGCGCCGGCAGAGTTGTCACTCGGTGCCAGCAGACGGAGCCTGGTCCAGGTCCCATCTGATGGGCAGAGGTTGGTGTGTCACGGGTTTGCTTGCTTTTCTGTCCCCTCTCAGAGTTCGAGGAGGAAATTTGGATTTGCGTAGCAGCCGGGGAGCCGATGGTTTGTGGCAAAGGGGCAGATCTGAGGGGTCGGTGGGGAGTGGATCTGAGCCTGTCCGGGCTGCGCGGCGCTGCCCAGCCACGATCCCGGGGCTCTCCTCTTAACAAAAACATTTCCTCTGGCGTTTTCCACTTGAGCATGAAAGGTAATGAGATATCCCTGCGATCCGAAATGCTGAGAAATGGCATCCAGCTCCACTCGGGTGGAGTGAAATAGCTGTGGAGGGTCAGAGCAATTTGTGGATGTAGGGTTTATGTGAGTACCAGGGACCCCAGTCGCGTTTGCATCCAGCAAGGGGGAACCAGAGGCAGGAACAGAAAACTTCTCTGAGCAAACATCCAGCAGTGTGACAGCCCTGGGGGAGCAGAGCTGTGGCCGTGTGGGGTGGACTGTGTGGGATGGCAGCAGTGCCCATCCTAGGCAGGCAGCACCTGGGTGTTAGTGCCGGGCACTGGGGGGCATCACCCCCTTCCACGCCTGATCCACCTTCCATGCAGCATCTCAGGCAGCCCTGACCTGCATCAAGCCATGCACATGCTGGGCAGTAAATAACTTTAAATGGAGTTGTGGGTCTCCCTTCCCCCCCCTTTTCATGCCTTGAACTCATCTCTGTTGCCAAAGCTGAGAATAAATTTGCTCCTTTTTCCCTCAGTGGCAACTTGGAGCTGGGTTGTGGTGACCCCTGCTACCTGGGCAAGGTGGCTATCTGTCCCTATTGTGTCCCTTGTGGGACATCCTGACAGTGCCCTCCTGGGTTGTCCAGATATGTTCCTTCAGGCAGCATAAATATTCAGAGAGGCTGGAGCTCGCTGGGCTTCCAGCAGCCCCAGGCACGAGGTGCAATGCTACCGAGGGCTGGCATCCTCCTTCCCTGTTTTAAATCCAGGAGGAAGGAAGCGGTGGTGGGATTGCTGCAGGGGAGAGGCTGTGCCCACACACGCTGCCTCCCTGCACAGGGGTTTGTTGCTGTGGGTTGAACTGTCCCCATTGCCTGCCCCTTGTCCCTTCTGCTGGGACAGTGCCACGATGGGGGATGTCCTGAGAGCACTTACAGAGGAGGTGACCACAGATCCTCCCCTGGAGGATGCAGGACACTGATGCATTGATTCAAAACCTAGCCTAGGTAGCAATGTGTCCCCAACACCAGTGTGTCACCAGGCATTTGGGACATGCAGAGATGCCTCAGTCTATAAAAATGCCCAACTGTGTCTGTCCCAGCTGTGGGACAGCACAACATGGGGCTGAGCTGGTAAGACTCATCCTTGGTGCTGCAGCAGGGCTAAAAACACAGGAGGGTTTTGCAGGACTGGGTCTTCCTAGCACGTTTCTCCTTTTTAAGTGGTGCTGAAGAGAAAAGCTAATCCTGTCCAAGAATTCATCGTCTGGGGATATCCAGGGATATCTCCATATCCAGGGGAGCGAGATCTGTTCTTTCCACTTGCATGGCCATTAGCTTGATTTAGGATGCCCAGGCACCCCTCCCACAGCAGGAGCAGAGGTGGCAATTTATGGACGTGTGGTTGAGAGGAATCTTCATGCCCCTTCTCCCACGCAGGATCTGCTTTCCCATGCAGGACCAGGAATGATGAACTCCCCACATCAGGAGCAGTGTAGGCTCTGAGCCACGCTGCTGGGGAGGTCTCCTGCCATGGAGGAGAAGACAGTGAGACCAAGATGCTCTCCAGGCACCGTGAGCAGCGTAACGGGATCACAAGCAGAGGGTGGGGTGATAACCACCATCTATCAGAGATTCCCAGGGTATTTTCCTGCCACTTTGCCCAGCCAGGGGCTGTGGAGCTGGGGGTGGCAGTGGGAGTGTTTTGGATGGGCAATGACCACGTGCGTCCAGTCCCAGCAGGGCCTTGAGCTATTCCTGAGCCTCACCACTTTTCAATTAAAACACCCAAAAAACGCGATAATGCCTCATTATCCACTTCCCAGAGCATTTCGAGGTGTTAATTGAGTAATGTTTATAGAACCTGTGGTTACCCCGAGATGCAGGGGAAGATAAGCGGGTACTTCTAATCATCTTCTGAATCCTCCTGTGGGCAGACAGGCCTGCCCACAGATCTGCCCAAAGCCCACCGCACTCTGGGGAGCATCATGGCACGGCTGGTGGCTCCAAACGTCATTTGTCCTCAAGTGGGGAGCAGAACAAATATTTACTGTCGAACCTCAGCAAAGCAGCAGGAGCTGGGGAGTGGGAGGACAAAACCTCCCTTCCAGATGGGGCCAAGTAGAGATCCTCAAACTGCTCACCCTGCTATGTAAAAACCAAAATCAGATTCCTGGGTGTATTCAGGTATTGCAGAGGACCAACAGCTCTGGCTTTAGTGATCCTACAAGTCCAGGGCAGCCAGGATTCTTTTCTAGGAGGAGGGATGTTCCTATTGCAAGGGATTACAAGGGCTCTTGAGGGGTATAAGGTCTCTTAAGCAGAAATGAGGTAATGGAAGAAAACTCACATTGGTGGGTTGGTGACTGCCACGGCAATTGCAGAAGCAGAAGCTGCCTCCACAGGGCTGGGGTAATGGGGAGAAATTGAGCTGCTGGGTTTATGATCACCCGGGCTGTGCTGTATTATGGCAACAGAGACTTTATGGGGTAGAAGTAAATCAGTGTGCAGGTTGGGACTTGAGGATGGAGCTGCATCTTGGAGGGTTTGCTCCAGCTCCGCTCTCCCTGCAGTGGGACATGTCTGTGCACACGTGAGTAGGGGCAGCATCTCCCTGGTGCTGCTGATCCTGTTGAACTGATTCAGGGGGCTGTGACCAGCACCAGTCCCCACAAACCCAAAGGGCCACTGGGGCAGGTCCCAGCCATGCTGCAGCTCCACATCACCCGAGTGGGACCCCCATGCAACAGCCAGCAGAGGCAACCCTGGGGCTTGCTGCATACCGGCCCCTGGGCTGGTGGAGCAGCACGGAGCAGCTGCCCTGCTCCGGGGAGGATTTTCAGGTTGTGCGAGGTAGAGGAAGGCACCAAATCCTCCTCCCTGGAGAGGCAAGAGCCAAGGCTGCTCCTCCTGTCTCGCTTGTTGGGAGGTAATTTTGCAATCTGGCAGCCCATGTGCAGCACCCACAGCAAACCCAGCACGGTGGAGAGCAGGCACTGGGCTCCATTTTAGGGCAGTCTGTGCCATGTTAAGTCATGCAAATAAATAAATACCCAGCAAAAAACAAGAATCCCTCAATATACCAAAAAAGCCCTCTTCAAACTGCCAAGCAAAGTACATCAGCAAAGAGCATTAGCTCCACACTGGCCTGTGAAATACTCCTGGCACTGCAGATTTTCCATGAGTGATCAGGCAGTTTTTCTGAGTACAAACTTGTTTTATAATTCTAAAATTAGACCAGGAACATAGTAGGGTAGCCAAGGAAAGAAAGTTTGGCTGGTCAAAGCAGCTGTGCCCAGCAATCGCCCAGAGAAAGGTGTGTGACATCAATCCAGCCTGGAGCTGAACAGCTCCAGCACTGCTGATGGGGAAATATCTCGTGGTAAATCCATTAAGCTTCACTGATCCCACAGTATCAGAATGTCACAGTCCTGCCTTTTTCTTTTTCTTTTTTTTTTTAATGACTTAAGCTCGTTTAGCTAATGAGCTGCTTTATCCTCCTGAAAGGAGACAGGGCTGAGGGTGGAGATGTGCTGTGGCTCACTGTGAGTGTGACAGACAGTGCTGGGGATGGTATGGAAAGGTCAGGAACCCCCTGGGGACCAAGGAATGGGGGTTGGCTGTGCTGTCAGAGCCAGCTGTCCATCCCTTCCCCAGCCCCCTCAGATGGGACAGAAAATAACCTCCCTGCTGCTTTTCCTTTCGCCAGCCACAACAGGAGCATCCTGCCTGAGGAGTGATGCCATCGGTACCCAGGAGATGCTGGGGGCTGCCCCAGCCCCGTGCATGACAGCAGACATCCCAGGGACCCTGTGCCTCAAACTGGAGCCCTTGTCCCACCCTGAGCTGAGCATCGAGGGATGCAGAGAGCAGGTGAGCAAAGCCACAGCAGCCAACAACAGCTCTGCCCCAGGTCCTGGGCTCTCCAAACCCTCCAGATTTAGGGGCTGGATGAGGAGTTTGCCTTTGGTCCCCGACAATGGGGCTCTGTTTGCGGAGGGCATCTGTCACTTTGAAATATGCCCGGCCCTGCTGGGATGCCAAAGGGCTGCTCCAGCCCCACCACGGGGCCACATCTGGCACCACTGGCTCTATATCACAGTGACAGCTCTGCAAAGGGCTCGGGGCTGTAAATGAAATCCCTGTCTCAGGGAGCGAGCTCTACACTGAGGGACTCTGTGGTCTGGGCTTCAGCAATAAATCTCTCTCAATAAATCCTCTGGAGCAGGGTAGAGGAACGGGGAGCTACGGCTTCATGCCTTCACCCGTCCACACCGGGCAGGAGGGAGCAAAGCTGAGCCCCTCAGGGAGCCTGGGCTGTCGGTGGGGCTGTTCTGCTGCAGCAAAAGGCTGAATCCTGGGAACAGATCTATTGGGAGTGATGCTCACGAAGGATCTCTGTTACCATGTGCGTGCACAGACAGGACCCGAGGTCCTTGCCAGGTTTGCCACAGAGTGACTGTTCCATCTGCAGGCAGAGATGGGTTCTGGCATCTCAAAAAACACCGAAACTGGCAGCTGTTCCCTGCTGTTTGGATCCACAGCAGGTCACAGGTCTCCACTCTCCTGAAGGCTCTGAGGAAAAGAAAATCAGGAGTGAGCCCCAACCCTGGTGGCACCACAGCCTCAGCTGTGCATGGAAGGCAAAGCTGCTGCCCACACCCCAGCCCCAAATCCTGATCTGCCGGGCTGTGCCTGCAGCACTGAGTCACAGCTGCAGGGATCCGGATCCGGCACCGAGCACCTGGGCTGCCCCCGCGCCTCCCACCTGCCACCACATGCCAGCCCAGCCCTACCTCCCCGAGCAGCGGGCTGGCACCAGTCCCAGCCAGGGTGTCACCTTACCGGGGTGGCTGGGCTGGAGCCCTGTGTCTCGAAATGCTGGGTTCAGCCCTCGAAGACACCAGCCTTGGGGAAAGGGCTGTACCCAAGGTCGGCAGGACCTGATCCAGCAGCAGCGAGCACAGTAGGAGCACATGCAGCCACCAATGCCTCTGCTCCCAGTTGCAGTCCCTTCCCAGATTACAGCACTGGAGAATGCAATGGGAATTAGCGCCTGAGCGCTTCGGAGCCTTCCCAGCTGGCACTTGGGGTGTCAGTCCCGTGACGGCAGCGGTTGATCTCACAACCTCCCTTCAGCCCTGGGGTGGTGCTTTGCCCAGGGCAGAGCCTAATTTAGGACTCAGTGATCCTGGGAAGGGCATCCCATTAACATCAGGAGGGGTTTTTTCTGTTTTGCACTAGAGGAGCACGTTATTTCCCCTGGCTGGTTTCTCAGCTGTGGCTCTTGGGGCTGAGGTCCATTCCCAATCCCATTTCGCAGTGGCAGATCTCGAGCAGGACGAGCCACACCGTGCTTTTATTTGCTGGGATAGATCACCCAGCCCTGGGAACGGGTGGGTTGTGCCCAGGGAAGCAGGAGCAATGAATATTTTTTAATTGTTTCCCCAGAGAGTGAGATCTCTGCTCTGTTTGCACCAGATTTGCTCAAAAGCCAAACAAAGTGACTCCGGGACGGTTCGTGTTCAGGCAGCTGCTCCGCCGATCCGAGCGTGCCGAGCTCGCTGCTTGTGCTTGCTGGCGCGTGCCTCATTTCTTTTGAAAATCAGATGCTTTAGGGGAAACTTTCTTCTTCCAGCTCTGCGTGCCCACATCTTGCATATGCAGGCGATCTGGCACGTCCCTGCTCTGCATGCAGATAAAGGCACGGGCGGGAGCAGGGCTGGGAGAGCACTGGAACCAAGCACAAACCTTTCCCATGGGGCTGCAAAGCCCAGGTCCCAGCCCACTCTTCACTTTCCAGCAACAGAGGGGTGGTTTGCTCTCTGGTCATCTCTGCATGGTTGAAAGCTGAGTGTCCAGGTGCTTTGTTGGGATCGGGTTTACTTGCCGTGACTCATTAACCCAGAATGATTATTGGGGGAAAAGCTCCCATGTGGAGATGCTAAACACCTTCATGTGGAAGTTCCTCTTTCCCACTGTGGTTTTGGTGGTTCCAGAGGGCCCCATGGGTGCTGTGCCCATGCCAGCTTCCTGCAGGACTTGTCTCTGGACACCACCTCTCCTGCTTTCTCTGTAAAATGGGGTGGAAAAGCTCTGTTGGCTGTCTCCCAAGGGTTCAAAGAGTCTACAGCCAGCTAGGCCATGCAGGAAGCCTGGGCAATGACAGTGGGGTGACCGAGTTCTGCGTGTTGCCTCTGTAAAAGCTGTGCATGGTGCCAGAAGGAGGAGAGATGCATGGCAGCATCCCAGCAGGAGATCCCATCAGGCTCAAGCACCAAAACTGCTGTGAATTTCCCCGTCATCAGTCCCCATGTGGTCCCAACGTGAGTATTGCAGTCCCTTCTTTATGGTCAAGAAGATGCCCTGCCTCACCTCATCCCAGAAAAATGCAATTTAAACAGCTCAACAAGCAGAGGAAAAGCCTGATTTTCCAGCTGGGCTTCTCCCGGTATCTAAGACATGCTCTTTGCTATGTTCAGTGCTGAGGCAGGGTGGACAAAAATGCATCCCATGGTTTAGCAAATGATTTCCCTTCCTAGCTTTGGGCTTTGTCCTTTCCAGAGCACCACATTCACAAGACACAACTCTTTGGTTGGACTTTTTCTTTCTATTTTAGGCTGAAACATCAATAATTTGAAGCAAAAGGACATCCTCACACTGGACACAGCCTGGTGCGTGGCTCAGCCCTGAACATGACCATGGAGAGTTTTGCAGAATTCCTGAACAAGCTCAAGGAAATCCATGAGAAAGAGGTCCAAGGTAGGGAGATACAAAATGTCTTATCAAAAACTGGCCTAGATCCATTTCTTTGTAATGCCGCCTTGATCCGTTTGGTGTCAAATAACCTGAGGGGAGGAGGAGCAGGTGTGAATTAGAGAGATTTGGGCATTACTGCTGTGCAAGCAGCACTCATGGGGATGGATTGGGACATGGGGTCACAGCCTGTCCCTCGGGGGAGAACACCCTCTGATGGCACCTTTGTACCTCTCATTGGCATACTGAGAAAAAAGTAACTTTTCGAATGACAAGAAGGAGCAGGAGAGGACATTCCTGCACTCCATGCTCCTGGAAAGTGAACCATGGAGGTGCTCGGTCCCGGCAGGAATCCCACTTGCTCCAAGCATTAACCACGGGGGATTTGGCTCCTTTCCTGCCCCTGCTGTCGTGGTCTGTGATAAAGGTGAATCGGGAGGTTTGCAGAGGTGACACACACACCTGCTGGGCATCTGCTCCGAGCAGTGAGGATCGGAGTATATTTGGATACTGAGGGATCAAAGAGAAAGTGGAAAGATGCAATAATCTATAAGACAGAAGCAGCAGGAGATGAAGCTCTGTTAAAGAGAACGTTTGAGTCAGGTTGGAGAGCTTATTCCTCTAGGGAATAAATTATTTCTCAGGTCATACATTATTAAAATAAAACCCATTAGGTTAAGCAACCAAGTGCCAAGTCCAATTGTTTTCCTATCAGAATAATTCCCAGTATCAATATTATGAACAAAACTTCAGCACTTTTGGCTGATTCTGGCTTATGAATTCATTCTTCTCTTGTGTAATTTCAAGCCATGTGAGAGTTAGAGGAAACTGTTGAGCAATTTAAACCACATGTTTACATCTACTTTGCATAAAATGGATTTGACAGGGTACAATGTCTGCAGATCCATCAAGGAAAGCCGTTCAGCTGTAAATATTCTCCAAGATGCTTTCCAACCCTGAAAGCTATAAAATACTGCCCACCTGGGAAATGTGGGCTGTAGTGAGAAATAAGTAGAAACAAAACTAAACCAGGCTTTTTGGGTCTGGGAAGGAAACTCAGACTCATTAAATAGTGGGGATACAAAATGTACTCACATTTCGTACAGCTTTCCCAGTTGCATTAAACTGTGATTGTGTCTAACACATGCAATGTGTTATTCCTTATCGGAGATAAGGCTTGTGAATGGATGAGATTTCTGCAAAGCCACGCACCTTCCTGAAATTCCATCAGTGTCCTTTGCTTCTGAGTGCTGGGGAATTGGCAATAAACACCCGCCTCTCTGTGTCTGTTCATTATTCCAGGTCTGCACAGCAAGGTGGCGGAGCTGACGACAGAGAAGTGCCGGTGAGCGATGCCGGGGCAGGGGGGCAGAGGAGTGGTTACACCACTGGAATTCCAGACTTCCCAAGTTATCCTCCAAGACTGCTGGATTAGAGAGCACCCTTTGCCTTTCTGGCACTGCCAAATTCAAGCCTTTTGGCTCCAGGCAGGGCTTGGGGAGATCCCAGCCCAACTCCAGTTTGCTGTCCCACTGGCAGGTGATGCTTGTGCCACCCGGTGCTTTCTCCCTTTGGAAAAAATAAGTGGGAGGAATTAAGCTGCTAACTCCAAGGAGGGTGTCACAGAGCAGCATCCAGGCTCCAACACATTTGTTTCCCCTCCTGCCACACAAGAAAAAGGGCACTGTGGATGGAGGCATGGGTTTTGGGCAGAAATCTAATAACCCTTTTTTCTTTGTTCTGTTTCTTCAATTAGCGATGCTCAGAGAATTGAAGAGCTATTTGCTAAAAACCACCAATTAAGGGAACAACAGAAGGTCCTTAAAGAAAATGTAAAGGTGTTAGAAAACAGGTAGGATTTATTTTTAAGTAGGGTGCTGTTGAGTGGCAGTGACTGCACCCTCCCGGGGGAGAGTTTGGGATTTGCTGTCTTCCCAGAAGTGGGATGTAGCACATGAACCTCTGTTTTTCCTCTACTCAGCTGCTGGGAGAGCTGGAGGAGCCTGGGCAGGTGCATAGGAGCTTTCCTAGGCTGGTGGTGGGGCTGGATCTGGAGGGGTGTAAGGGCCAGTGCTGGGCTGTGAGGGTGATTCTAGGTGATGGTCTGGGTATTCACACTTCTCCTTGAGGAGGGCAGGAACTTATTTCTCCCATGGAAACCATGTGCTAACAAGCTGTGGGGTTTCCTTCCTCCAGGCTGCGAGCTGGTCTTTGTGATAGATGCATGGTCACCCAGGAGCTGGCCAAAAAGAAGCAGAATGAGTATGAGACCTCTCATTTCCAGAGCCTGCAGCACATCTTCATCCTCTGTACGTACTGACACTCGCTGTAAGCTCGGCTTTGGCAGTCTGAGTCTTTGCTCAGTTAATCCCTCTCCCAGATATTTGCACATGAGCCCTCGTGATGAGCAGGAATCTGGGAAGGGTTTGGGGATGGGGAGAAGGGAGGGAGTAGGACTGTGGATGGCAATTCACGTCCCCCCAAGCAGACAAAACCCTTCACACAAATCATTAGAGCTGGAGGTTGCAGCCCTCCGTACCTCCAGAAAAATGAGAGATTACAGGCTGTGTCAGCTGCCTGGAAAAAGGATGCATTTGGCACAGCAGAAGCAACACTCTGGCAAAGACAGGAAAGTCACAGCAGCAGCTCAGCATGGGTAAATGAAATCAAGCAACACGTGTGATGGATCTTCTCCTGAGCCTTTGGCAGAGCTCCCAGCTCCGCGGAGGCGCGGGGTGTTCTTCCCCGGGGATCTGACCAGCACAGGGAGGGTCATGGGGGTAAAGGAGATAAGGCATTTAGGAGGGATGGAGAGGTGCCAAGAGCCCTTGGTTTATCTCCCCTACTATGCCACTGCTCCCTGAGTGCTGCTTTTGAGCAGGAGCAAGGCAAGGCGCTGTGCCAGGGAGCCCACCCGTGCTCTCCGTGGCCTCCTCACTGCAGCACCCGGTGCTGGGTGCTCACAGCTCACTCTGGCCTCTGTCTGATCCTCCCCGAGACTCCCAGCCCTCCCCCTAATACAGCACCCACTCATCACCCTGCCCTGGTGTTCAGGGGCAGGATCTTCACTGCGTCCAACCCACCACTGCCTCGTCTGGGTCGTGCTCTGCCCTTGAGCTGGGCGACCTGCGCGGGGGCCCAATCCTGATGAAACCTGAGTCAGAAAGTTGCTCCCTTTTATCCCTTAGCCCCAGCATGTTTACAAAGAAGGAAGGAAATTCGGCATCCCTCCAAAGCCCGGTGCCATTCCCTCCTCCTCCCCCGGGCACCCCAGTAAGCTGTGAGGAGCATCCTTGCAGCACCTGAACTCACAGCACCACCTCTGTTCCTGCAGCAAACGAGACCAATCGCCTGAGGGAAGAAAACAAAACTCTCAAGGAAGAACTGAAGAGGCTCCGGAGCCTGGAGTAAGCACTCTTCTGGTTTCATTCTTTACAAGGGGTGTTGGCAACAACCTGGGCATCCCCACAGCTGAGCCGGGCAACGCCCAGACTGTGGCATCCTCAGGGGTATTTTAGCATCTAATTCCCGTGGACTCCTGTATATGTTAGACATGGAAAAACTCCTAATGGTCTCAAAATCCTCATTGACCTTTGCTCACTCCCCTGTTCACCTGCATCCAACGATTCATTTTTGGGGAACAAAGATATTTAACCCCCCGGAAACAAAGCCCTGGGCAGCTTGCATGGACCTCAGCCTGGGATTCCATGGCTTTTCCACAGCATCAGCACCTCCTGCAGCAGCCAGAGAGTGTCTGCAGGAAATGGGTTGTTTTGGAGGAAGGAGAGTGACACACAAGGGACTGTGATGGGATGAAAGAGGGAGAAGTGATCTGCACCAACAGGTTCATAGCCCAGCAGAGTGCTGTGCTGGAAGCCAAGTAACCTGCCAGGCTGGCCAATATATACAAATCAGCTCATTCCTCAAGGGTTTAAAGTCCAGAGGAATTAGCACTGAGGGATTAGTTTAGAAATGTGTTTTCTTTGGAGCACAGGAGCACCATCCGCTTAAAGAGAAACTCTGGATTTTAGTCCTCAGTGCTTCCCAAGAGCTGAGTAGTTCCAGAGCTATAGGCTGGGCTGGGCTTGCTGAGCACTGAGTGATCCTACTCTGCTCTGCTCTGCTCTCCTCCGAGATACATGATAGGAAGATTTCCAGCCATCCATGCCTCAGCATCGGAGTCCATCCAGGTCTTTGTGTGTGTCTCCAAGACTCAGTCACTCCCCTGTAGTCACCAAGAGCATCAGCCCCTCCATCTTGATATGGTGACAGGGACAGACACCACATCCGTGTGCTGAATCCACCCCTCCACCAGGCTGAAAGCCCAGCCAGGGACAGGTTCCCACAGAACTTTTGCAATAGCCACAGCTGGGTCCTGGCTTACCCAACATCGTGGCTTCCTGCAACGTTACCCACAACCAAGTGGGGCAATCACACCTTGGGCTGTCATGCTGGCTCTGTCCATGCTCCAGACTGCAGCTGGGCTACTGATAAGCTGCAGTGGAAGGAAGTGAGTCTGAGGATCCGGTATATCCACATACACACATAAATATGTATATTTGTATATCAGAGGCTCAGAGCTCTCAGTAAAAGCCTTCCTTCTCCTGCCCCTTCTCACTCATTCATGTCCTTTTCCTTCCAACAGGGACAGGACAAAGACGCCAGGAGCCACCTCCAGAGAAAGCTGTTCCACACCAAACTCCCCTTTGACTTTACTGTCCCCAGTGAGCAGGAATGTCAGCACAGAGAAAGCAGAGCACAGGGAAGCAGAAGAAGCCCCCCAGAATGTGCCAGACCTCGAGCTCCGTGAAGGTGGGTGTTGCTGGCTCCTGCCACCCTCGAGGGACCTGAGGATGTGAAGAGTGACTGAGCCACGGTGCAAAACTGCTCTGGGAAAGGGTCTGGAGAGCAAAGACCAAGCTGTTGGCAGCTCAGATGGATGTTGCCATGGGCAGAAAAGCGGATGGGGGGGAAATGCAGGTCAAGGGGGAAACACCCTGCTCTGCACTAGAGCAAAAGAGTGCTTGGGTGCCCTCACTGTAAGACAATTCATGCAGAGACCATGGCATTCCCTTACTGCTACCCACACATGCAACAAAGGGCACGTTCCATCAGGTGCTGGCTTGAGCCAGAAGGCAATTTTGACTCAAAATGAGAGGTGGTTGGTACCAGTCAGTGGCATCCATGGGGGACTGCAAGGCTCCAGCACACTGCAGGGCAGAGCTGCAGCGGCTCTGGGGGACCATCATGGTAGCTGGTTGTGCCTTTTTTTGCAGAAAAGCCTCCAGAGAAGCTCCAGAGATGCTCTCCAAGCAGCAGGACTTCTTCAGGCACTGTCCTCCAAGAAGTCAGCCTTTCAGAAATGGTGAGTTGTCAGAGGTAGCCTAGTGTCCTCGGGCCTTCTCCCCACTGCTGTGGTCATCTGAACTGGATCAAGACAAGCAGATTGGGATAGGGAAAGACTAGGAGGCACTTGGCTGGTGGAACACTTAGCCAGACTTTGGCAGTTTTTCATTGCCAGAGCCAAGGAGGGCACCTACCAAACACCAGATCCATCCTCTCTGCAGAAATTGCCACTCGCTGCAAGCAAAGCTTGGCACAGGCTCCTGTCCCTGCTGTGACCATGCACGTCCTTGTTTGCTCCTGTGTTTATCCTCCATGACCACACTTCCAGCATCCTCGAGTCCTCTCCTCATCACTCTGGTTCCACTCTCAGAGGTCTTGCTGGGGAAACCTCTGGGGAGTGAAGCACCTGGGGAGATTGTGCTGAGCCATATTTCAGTGTAGCTCATCCCGAGCCACAGACCAGGCTCTCCATTACCTGGACAAGCAGGGAGCTGGAGCATAGTGAAGGCTGGAAAAGGCTGGAGAACATGTAAACTGTGGGAGTTGTGGGTGCCAAGAGCAAATATACCCCAGCAGCCCTGCCCTAGAGCACCACAGATGTCTCTCCATCTGCAGCATGATGAATATTGGCATTTTCAGAGGGTCTGGCATTCAGTGGTTGCACAGACAAACACAGAGAGGGTGTCAGCCAAGAGCTGCTGAGTGATATGGTGACACTGGGCACTGGGAGATGAGACTGCAGGACCTGGACCTTGTTCCTGGTCATGGGAACTCAAGCTCACGTACACTCCCACACAGATTCTTCTGTTTTGGCACAAGTTTTGCTTACTCGACCTCCACAAAAAAACTTGAAAGAGTAGGTGGAAAGGGGTTCTGGTAAGGCTGCAGGCAGGCTGTGGGGATAATTAATAGGGATCGCAGGAAGAGTTGGTGACATCTCCAGGTGGGCAGGGGAAAGTCAAGTCAGAACATGTGGTGAGCCTTTCATGACAGGTGATGGAGACAGTGATGTCCTGGCTCAGGTACTCCACCAGAAATACACCCACCAAACCAGTGTGTGCCAGGTGCTTGCATGAATAAAGTCTTGCAGGAGTAAAAAGGCCTGACTAGGGGACAAGGAATTTGCAGGGTCTTATCTTGGTTAAGCCACTGAATCATAACTTAAGAGCAGACCCAAAACTTCCTGTGCTACTAGTCAGTGCAGCCAGAAAATAGAGAGTACAGGAAGGAGAAGTTTCCTGGAAAAATGAATAAAAACTTGATAGAGCTGTTGACCAGAACCATATCAAGGAGAGCATTTAGGAGCTGTCTGTCTTGTTCTCAATGGTGAGGAGATGTGTCCCAGTTCAGCCAGGCTCCATGGAACCCAGGACACACTGCAGAATGGCTCACTCGGACTTTCTCTCCTCTGCCACAGGCATCCCAGAGGATTTCCAACCAGCTGCATGGAACCATTGCCCTGGTGAGACCCGGCTCCAGACCCTGCCTCCTGGAAAAGAGTCCTTCAGGGGCAGCAGTGTCTCCACCAGAGAGGAAGACTCCTCTCCCTCCAGAGCATGAGCACAGCCCCAGCCTCGAGGTGTGAGTACCAGCTTGGGGGTCGTGGTGAGGGCCTGATCCATGGCCCATTGCAGCTGTCCCTCAGTGGATGGACGGCCAGTATTCACCGTGTCTGTCCACCTTCCTCCCCAAACTTCTCCCACAGCCTTGGGAAGGGGGGGATATCCCAGTTTACACCAGTAAAAAATGTCTGGAATCCAGCCCAACAAGATCAGACTCTTGTTATTCCAGCTCCTCAGACAGACCCACAAAGTGAACCAGGTGCCCCTACATCCATGCAGAAGGACTGTCCCAGGCAGGCAGCAATTCCTGCTCCTCCTTATCTATTCTAATGGGCTTTCCTGCAGGGCTCAGCATTTCCCAGGCATATCCTCCCCACCGATTTCAGGAGCACATGTGGCTGAGCAAGGCCAGTGAGTTCATCTGTAGGGACAGAGTTTCCCGGAGTGTGAGTAGTTCTGCTGAGCATTTCTGGGAACAGCTTGCACTCATGGAAGCTGCCAAATAACCAGCGGCAGCAGGGACTGGGTTTGCAGGGCAGGTTCCTGCACTGTACCAACTTTCCTAGGATGACTGTAAAAGTTTCCCATTGAGTGAGATTAAGGGCAGGTGGGCTGTTCCTCTGTCCTGGGGGTCTTCAGGTACTAACAAATCCCAGGGGGATAGTTAGGATGTTGATGGCTGTAAGACATTATTCAAAAAGTGACTTCTCAGCAGCAGTGCTGATGGGAGAGGTCACTGCATCTTTACCCTCGCTCAACCCCCTGCCTTGAGCTGCTGTGGCCCAGGGACAGGGGATTGCTGCTGGTTTGTGGGATGGGAATGGCTTCCTGTGCTATATGGAGACCCACTGCTGACTGCCTGATGCTCCTGGCTGCCAGGACCTGCCTTCCCAGCACAGAACCCAAACACAAGCTTGATGTACTGGCCAAGAGCTGCGACAGGGCATGGAAAGAGCAGGAGAGACCACACACATCCCTGCAGACTTGGGAAACCATGGGAAAACTGTGATTTTTTTTTTTTTTCCCTAACGTGATCTAGCTAATGTAATTTTTTTCCACGCTTGTTTTAGTTATTTAACAGCAAGCAAACCGGACTCCCCCAAGGTTGCTCCATCCTACAAAAATCTAAAACTGAGTGCCCGGAGAGAGCAGCTCTGCCTCCTGCACAAGCACCTGTCCCTGCACC
>VZTF01009458.1:1373133-1386546 GCA_013397755.1 Cnemophilus loriae | reverse complement strand
CTGGGGCTGGCGAGCCACTGCACCCCGGCTGCGCGGGACGGCAGCGGCTTCCCCAGCCACTTGCTCCGGACCAAAGCTGCCGATGGTAGGACGCGGTCCCGGGACAGCTGGGAAGACCACGCAGCCTTGCTGAAGCTGCCTGCCACCATGGTGTACGTGAGGGACCAGCACCTGGAGGAGAAGCTGCACCTCCTCAAGCACCGGGAGCGGCTGCAGCATCTCCTCCTGCAGCAGGGCCAGCCAGGCCAGCGGGCAGATGGCGACACAAAGCTCCCGCCCGGGGAGCGGCCCCTGTCCCCGTGGCTGGGCATCGCGGCAGGATGCAAGGAGGAGAGGTCCTTCCTGCAGGATGCTGCGGATGGGAAGGAAGGGAAGGAGCTTTGGCTGAGCCGGGACCGCTCCGAGCTCCGAGCAAAGGTGAAAGAGGCGAGGGACGATGATTCAGACGTCCCACTGGATCTGTCCGACTCCGGCCGTGGCAGGGAGACAGACTGGCACGGCCGCCGGGAGCTGCGGGGCTCCGGCATCTCGCGGGAGAGCCCCGGGGACAGCCCGGCTGTGCCGGCAGCCCACGGCCCCGGCAGAGGACACAGGGCACAGCGGGACGACCTGTGCTGCCCCTACCACTGGCCCAGTGCCACCCGGCCACTGCCTGGTGATGCCAAGGACAGGGAGGAGGAGGAGGAAGATGCAGCTGTGGTGAGTACAGCTCGTGTTGGCATCGACTGCAGCCCCTTCCCCACCCCGGTGTGTCCAGCACTGCTGCTGGCACCAGTGTGACCAGCATTAATGTCCTGTGGGAGGATGGGTTGGATACGTGTGAAGCCAATTTGCACATGGCATAGCCGTGGTTGCCCAGTCCTGGATCTCATTCCCCCCCTCCCCTCCAGTGTCCACAGGGTTTCCATCCAGGCCCAAGGGCAGGCAGTGCCTATGCCCCCTCCCACAGGTTGCTGCAGGAGGTGCTGGGCTCCTTGCAAACACACCACAGTGCACAGGAACATCTCTGTGATGCTTGTCCCTCTGGGTGTCACAGTCATCAAGTAAGGGCTGAGGACAGTCCTCTCCTGCCTGGTGACACCAGTGTTTGTGCTCCCTGTATCCCTGTGTCCCACAGCTCACGCTCTCACGGGCTTATCTGACAAACAACTCCACACTGAGCGACCCTGAGGCCCTTCCTGAGGCTGGGATGAGGCGGGATGTCAGTGCACAGAAGGGAGAAGCAGGTAAGAAGCCCCAGGCAAATGTGACATTCGAGAAGGCAAGAGTGAAAAGTGCCTTTTGGTGAAGGCATTTCCCAGCCCAGAGCTCTCTGCTGGGCTCTGCACACACCTGCAAACCCACCTTCCAGGGACCAAGTGTTCCTGGCTCCCAACTCTTCTGGGCCTTTGGGGGAACTTCAGGTTTCACATTTCTGTCCTTGACAGCTCGATTTTCCACCCTAGATATGTCCAAAATTCAGGCTCAGTATATATGGGGAGAAAGTAATCCCAGTTCTTCTGGAGAAAAGCTCAGTGTCTCTGTCTAGCACGGACAGGAGCCACCCATGGGGTGTCCTTGCACAATCAGCAGAGCACCCTGCACTCCACACTGGGTGGCATGGAATTCTCCAGGAGCTAAAGAGTCAGTGTAGCTCTGACCTTTTAGCAAAACCCACTCCACAATGAGCAGCAACATTGGCTTGTTGCTTGTTGTCTCCAGCGTTTCTCACTCCTCTCAAGGAAGAAGCTCAGAATGTCCCAGCAAAGATGGGGGAAATGCAAGAGGTTTGCAGGACTAGCACTGGAAAACCATCCCTGTCTGTCCCCTTGCTCCAAAGTGTGTCCTGTGATGACACAGCGCATAGGGTTGAGCATGGAGCCAGCGATGCTGGTACCTGCAGCAGGTAGATCAGGATGGTTTCCTCCCTTTCCTTGCTCCATCCTCCATAACAGCCCTTCCAAGGCTTTCTCCCTGCTTGACCCCCACAGGACACAGGTGCCAGGTTTGTCCTGGCAGGTGGGAGGCAGCAGCCATGGGGATCAGAGTGGGAAGCACGTCTGCTGGGAGCTGCTCAGTACTAGCCTGACCGGCTTGGCCAGAAAGTTGAGCTCACCTGGATTAGTTGGTCTGGGCGTGTCGGAGTGGTTTGGGAACACTCTCCGGAGCAGGATTTTTCAAGGTGGAAAAAAAAAAAGAAAAAGGGGAGTCCTCTGTGATTTACATGCTAAGGAGATATCATCATGGCAGAAGAATTTCAGCTGATTACATTCTGGGTGTGGGAATACAGGACTTTCTTCAGTTCTCACCTTAAGGTTGACACAAAGCCCAGGAAACAATACACAAATACTTCTGCACTTTCTAGTGAACCTTAAACTGCAGAAGGATAAAGTGAGGACGGGATCAGGCTACAGGGAATCCAGGAGTGCCTGGAAGCAGCATCATCTGCTCTCTCACCTCTGCAGGTGCAGCAAGAGGGGTTGCCCTGCTGAGCTCCATCCTGGCTAGACCTGGATGTTATGAGCAAAAAGTATTGAGCTTCTGGGGTGCCCCTGCCCCTCAGAAGAGGCCACGGCCCTGTCCCCAGCCCTTTCTGCCCACCATGGCCAGCCCAGGTGTGTTGCTGTGTGTGCAGACAGGGTGATACCATCCGCAGCAAGGCTTGGCTCCCAACCCGTGCAGATTCAGTGAGTGCAGAGGTCAGGTGTGTGCAGGTACATGTCCGGGGCTGTGTAGCCCCAGGGTCTGTGTACAGTGAAATGCTTTTGCTGGGAAGTATCTCCCCTGCCTTTCCTTCCTCTGCTCCTCAGCACACACTCCCTGCCAAGAGCCACTGACTGACACCAGCAGCAAATGTGGGGATTGTCCCTTTTGGCCTCTTCACTGCAACACACTTCTCCCCACCTGGGGCTCCAACAGGAAGGTGCAGTCTGGGGCTTAAATACCCCCCAGTTTCCCACCTGTATGTAGCCACAGATGTTGGGACAGCTCTTGTGACCTTGGCGTAGCAAAGTCCTGTGGATACAGCTTTCCTGGGAACTGGTTTCCCAATCGAGTCTTGTTGGATCACTCCTAAGCATTCATTCCAGGCCATGTAGCTTGCAGTGCCTCTGCTTCACAACGCAATTTATTGCCGAAGCTGTTTTCTGCCTCAGTGGCTCTATGAGCCTGGGCCAGTGGCTCTGCATCTGCTCATGAGCTTGTCAAGCCTCCCACCAGCCAAAAACCCTTCTTTTTGTGTTTCCTTAGATGACAATGATGCCGAGTCTGGGAAGCAAGACTCCGATGAGCCAGACACGACGGACAGTGAGGTTTGTTTGTTTGTTCTCCTCAGCCATCAGCTTAGGCTGCCAGGTCCCAGAGGCATAAGACAGGTTGTCCCAGCTCAAGCTCCCTCCTGAAGGTGATGGCTCTTCCTGCACCAGGTGCCAAACCTCATTCCCACCCTGTTGCACAACTTGCTGCTGAGGGATAGAAGTGCCACTCTTCCCAGCCAGTCAAAAGTGTTATGAACAATAGCACTTGTCATCACCCCATAGCAATGGTCACAAAGGTCCCTGGCAATGCCACCAGCTCCCTGGGAAAGCCAGGGTAGTTTGTAGACTGGCTGTTCTTCTCATTGGTGTAGGAGAAGTATGAAGATGAGATCCTACAAGACGCTGAGGCTGACGGGAAATACTTTTGCACCAAAGACAAAGTTCATGTGCAGCAGAGGAAGAGAAAAAGAGGACAGGATCCCTGGATGAAAGGTAGGGAGGAGGAGTTCCTTGGGGCATCAGCTCAGGGCTACAATTTCTGCTGCTTCCAGAGGGATTCCTGTGAGAAATGCCCAAGGACAGTGGAGAGGAGAGTTCTCCTCTGTGCTCCTCTGAGCCATGTTTTGGCAACACTCATATCTCCAGCCAGAGGAGCCCCTGCTAATGGTTAGCCAGGGCAGCCTGGGCAGGGTGACCAGGAGAGCACTCCAAGCACCTAAGCTAACAGAGCTTAGTCCCTTGTGTTTGCTTATCTGGTCAGGGAGGCGGTGACTGGGGAAGGCCAAATTCCCAGGGGTGAGTTATTGACATTCAGAAAAAGGTTTCTGCCAGTTCTGTTGATCTTCCAGTGTGGCTTTGGAGGTTGCCCTGCTGACAGAGGAATGTGTTGTACACGTGTTTCCTACAGGTGAATAAGCAGAAAACTGCTCTTGATAAGGGCAAGGATAAGACAGTTTGTCTGTCAGGCCTTAAAAAATGCTCTGTCGGACAAACTCTGCAGCTTACCCGCTCTGTACTGGTGGCAGAAACAGAGGGGTGTTGGCCCAGCCATAAATGTAGAGAAGGCTGTTGCCTAAGCTTGAAGGGAGCTTGTTTAACAGCCCGGCCTTCAGAGAGTCCTGCTCACTCAGGGGACACCACCACAGCTGGGTGACAAGAGGATTTTCTGTACAAAACCAGCCACTTGGAGCTATGGGGAGGAAGTTGCCCTGTGTAGCCCAGGGCAGACACATACGACCCTCCAGGACTGGATGGGGATGTCCCAAGTGAGGGGTGGCTGCAGCTGTGGCAGGAATGGGGTGATGGAGGGGTGTAGAAGCTCTCTCAGCATGTGGTGTGGGCCATGAACCACACTGGAATGGGAAGAAATCCACGGAATGCATCTTACTGGTCTGGGTACCATCTCAGGGATGCTCCTGCATCAGGTCAGTTCTCTGCCTATTTCTGCTTCACATGTTGTTTTGTGTCCAGGATCACAACAGCCTCCCCTGGATACCCACACATGTCACATCCGAGGGGTTTCTCTTCATCTTTCCTTTGCTGAGCTCTGCTTCCTCCTGCGCTGCCCCTATTTCGGGACAAGGCCATGCTGACTCCACAAGAGTAAATCCATTTTTCTGTGGTTAACTCCTGCTGTCATCTTGCTGTTTACAGGATCTAAGAAGTCAATGAGAGGAAGAAAGAAAATCAAAGTGGAGCAATGCCCAGTGGGGATCACAGAGGAACTGGAGAATTGCTCTGCTTCCCACAATGATCCCTCCAAGGAGAGTTAGCAGCAGGGCAGGATGAAGCAACTGCAGACCAAAGGAGAGGGCTCAGAGACCTCAGCATCCCACCCAAGCTGGGAGAGTGAATCCTCCTGTCATGCTGGGCCAGGCAGTGGGGAATTCATAAGGATGCATTAATGAGCAGAGCACCCTGAAACTCCTCACTCAGTGCCACAGGAGAGGCTGGGCAAGGATGAGCTGTGCAGGTGACAGCTGGAGCAGCCAGGTCACTGCTGGTGGAGCAGCACAGTCAGTGACCCCAGGCCTGTGCCACAGCAGACTCTCAGTCTGGTGCTAGGAAGAGAAGACGTCTCTTTGCAACCCTCATCCTGCATCAGAACCATGTTCTTCCCTGGGATTTCACACTTGGAGAATGGACTACCAGACCCCTCTCCACATGAAGGATGTCCCACTGGCTGGCTGAGGGGTGGTGACCAAACCAAACGCTGCAGAGCCTCATGCACAAACCTACTCCAGTTAAATCCCTACCCAGGTTTCATACACACGTGGATCTTGTCTGACCAAAGTCCATGGTTTTCTTTTCTAGTTAAGTAAGGAGCAAGTACACGGGCAGACAGGTGGGATGTGTCCCTGGAGAGGGCAGGGAGAGGGCATGGGAAGGGAGGGTTTGGGTGCTCCCTCTCCCCAGTGTGTCCTGCATTGCCTGGAAAAGGCCAGTGTGTGAGATCCAGCTGTGGCTCACAGCAGAGCACCAGCTCAGCAGCTCACACTGACCTTGGCAGGATTGCTGGGAGCTGTTTTTCATGTGGATAAACTGTTCTTAATTTTGTTCTGAGGGGATTAGATGTGAAGGGCTGCAGGGATGCTCACTGCAGCCACTACATCAACCCAGGAATCAGGCTGGGTTGTTCCTGGCATGCAGGTGGAGAACAGGGACAAAACAGAGGGAGACCAGCGCAGAAGTGCCAGAGCCAATTCCTGCTATGGTGTACTCCCACTTCGTTTACCTGCAGTTATTTCTATTTAAACGTGGTTTTGTTTGCCTGTTCACAAGAACGAAGGCAAAGCACAGCCAACCAAGAGCGGCATCCTTTGCCTGTAGCACCTTCACGTCTCCCCAACCCTAAAATCCCATTCAGAGAGCGCCGGCTGCGGGGGAGCAGGGGCGGGAGGGTCCAGCACTGCCCGGGGCAGCCTCGCACCCACCCAGCCGGGCGGGAGCGCTGCGAGAGCGGGAGCTGGAGCAATGCGGGAGCAGGACCGGGAGCGGTGCGGGCGGTGCGGGACCGGGAGCGGTGCGGGAGCAGGACCGGGAGCGGTGCCGCCTGCTGGGCAGCGCCGGGCCCGGCCGGGGCCGCTCCCGGAGGGCGGGGGATGTGGTTCAGCCTCCCCGGGGCACAGCAGGTGTGCCTCTGATGGCTGTGGAGTCACGGGAAGGGGAGCGGGGACACCTGGCAGCTCTGGCAGTGGGGATGGAGCGGGGGGAGTCCCGCGGGGCTGCTGCTGCTGTCACGGAATTTCACAGGAGAGAAATTTTCCCAGGCTGAAAAATTATTGAGACAGCTGTTGTCTTCCCCGTCTTCACGGTTTGGAAGAGCTCGTTGGATGTTGAGGAAGGGTCTGGAGCACGTGGGTGCTTATCCTGGAGAAAAGGAGGCTCAGAGGGGACTTTATCCCTCTCTACAGCTCCCTGGAGGGAGGTTGTAGCCAGGCGGGGGTTGGTTTCTTCTCCCAGGTAAAAAGTGACAAGAGGAAAACAGCCTCAAGTTGCACGAGGGGAGATTTGGATCGGATGTTAGGTAAAAATTTTTCACTGAAAGGATTATCAAGCACTGGAACAAGCTGCCCAGGGCAGTGGTGGGGTCACCAGGGTTGCAGGGCTGATTTATCCCAGTTCAAAGTGTTCACTGGATCAAGGCCACGGGAAATGGATCAGGACCACCACTGATGCCTTTCCCTCTCAGTCCTGGGCAGAGAGCACCAACGTCTGTCCCTTCTTAAACCAGCTTGGAGGGGAGAGCAACACCCCACTGAACACAGTGGTGAACTGGATAAATCTGTCTTTTAAAAACACTCCGGCAAGGAAAAGAAAAAAAAAGGAAAGAAGTTGAAATGCAATCCCATAAAGAGGCCTCTCAGACTGTAGGGAGGTTGCTTGCAATCGGGAGAGCTGAAGGAGGGAGGGAACTTCTATGGACTACAAAATAATCGCCTCCCTATGACAGTCCCTTGATAAGCAAAATGTGCAGCAGTCCTGCCAAAAATAATGAAGTCCTCAATTCCTTTTCTTCCCACAAAGATTTTTTTCCCTCACATTGCTTGACACCACCACAGAATCCACCTTAAATTATTAGACATTTAATACTTTCTTCGTTGCCTTTTTTCATTACACATTTTCATACGTATCTTGTGCTGGGTGTGTTTGAGGGGCTGGCAGAGACACATATTTCACAGTTAGGTCAATCCCATATCTGAAAAAACAAAAAATAGATTTGTCAGCTCTTAGTAAAGTGCATCTCTGAGCAAGTTGTTGAAATAAATTAAACTTTATATGCTGCACTTGATCCAGCCCTGGAATTTCTCTGCTCCCACCATCCCCTGGCTTGCTGTTACCTCCTCACCATGCTACAGAAAGATGGATAATTGCTGAGGTCCATTAATTCTCAAAATTACGTTTGGCAGTCTTTTGTTCAAGTCATTCTTGACAGGTAAATGCATGTATTGATCTGGTGATATGCAGGCAGCCTCAGACTTGAATTATTCTGCTGTAAGGAAGAAATCTGAGCCCTGCAAGCAGCTCTGGATCTCCACAGAAGTTTCCATGTGAAGGTTCAGTCCTGCCTGAGGTGCTGTGTTTGCAGGAACACACAGGGCAGCGTTCAGCCCCACAGGCTGACCCTTCCTTCCATGGAGCACAGCAGCCTTTTAATGACACCATTCCGGACTCCGGGGAAAATCCAGTCCGGGTTTTCCAAATTACCGAGTCCATTCCGGACTCCGGGGAAAATCCAGTCCGGGTTTTCCAAATTACCGAGTCCATTCCGGATTTTTGAAAAATCCAGTCCGGGTTTTCCAAATTACCGAGTCCATTCCGGACTCCGGGAATAACTCCACAGGAGTTTGGTTAATGACTCCAAGTGGCATGTGTGTACCAGACCCAGCAGTCTCTGCTTTTTGCAGAGTTAATCCATTTTGTTGCCACGCTTCCGTTCAGTATGAGAAGGAGGTTTTAAACAATAATCTTCAAAAATGCACCGAAATTACCCTTAGAGTGCATGAGCTACAACCCACAAAACAACAGAACAGAAAGTAAGCTGTCCCAAGAGCAGATCAGTTGTTCTGGGAGGCTGGCAGCTCACATTTGTTTTGTTCAGACAAATTACAGCTCTGATGTCTGCAGTGCCGTGATGAAGGTAGAACATCTGGGCCAGTGAAGTGGCTTCCCAGAGGAAGGGGTTCAGAGCCCAGCCTGGGTCCACCCAGATCAGGGGCTGGATTTGAAATTGCACAGAAATCTGGGAGAGAGATGATGTCACCATTTCTGTTCACTTTCAGTCCATCAGAAATAGCAACGAGTGGTTCCCTTATTGCCTGTCAGGCCGAATAATTCTGGTAACAGACCACTGCAACTCTTTTGCTTCCTGACGCTTAAGAACCTGCACATGCTGAATCATCCTCACAGCACAGAGCACGGCTCTCAGCTCTCAGACCCTCCAGGCCTCCCTGTGCATCAGCCTCCCGCTAAACTCACTAGTAAAATAGCATTTTCTGGTTTTCTCTAGGCTTAATTTGTAAAATTTTGTAAGAAGTAAATTTGTGCAAGTTGAGCCGTGAGTATAAATCTCCTCTCAGGGGGAAAAATAATCTCCTACCACACAAAGGTTCCTCTGTTGCGTGTGTAAGGGAGACGGGCAGGAAAGGTAGGAAGTCGCACGAGCTCAAAGCAAGAGAGATCTGTGCTGGGAACTCAGCTCTGGCTGCAATGCAGGAACCAAAAGCTCCAGAAACAGAGATATGCACATCAGATTCTTCCCCCTCACAACCTTCTGCTGTGGCACTGCCTTTATGGCAATAGATAATTTGAAGGTGATTTAACCCATGCCCTTTTCAGGAGCCTGAGCACCACCTTCTCTGCAGTGAAATGCTTTTAGCTGAGATCTGGTCTGTAAGCAGTGCCCATTTATAGTGCTGGCTTTGGAAACACAGCTTTGATCCTCAGTCCACCGCAGGAAAACTCATTCCAAGCATTACTGAAGTCTTGCTTCAAATCTGTTTTGGGGGTTTAAGTGGGATGGGCATTTTGTGTAGGTTCTTCCCACGGTCAGATGTGCCCTGAACATGTGAAAAAGGCAGAAAAAGGACCCCAGCAGTCTTACATGCAGCTCTGCAGTTCACAGCCAGGAGCTCAGAGGGAACGGGGACAGGGACAGCTTGAGTGTTCAGAACAGAGCACAGGGACAAGCCTTCACACTTTTGAAAGGAGGCTGTGAAGTTGTGGATAGATTTAGCAAATCCAGCAAGCAGTAACAATTCTTGGAAGGGAGAGATTTGGGGAGTTCCTTTGCTCCTTTACCTCAAGCAGAGTTTACTGTAGGAATTTTTGAGCCAAAATGCAGGTTCCTCTTGCATCCCTTGGGTATCACAGCTTTCTGCTCTGCTTGAACATTATCACCGACACTTGAGGAGTTCCCTAGGCTGTGTTGCACACCCTGCTCATACCAAACTTGCTTCTGGATGTGCTGATCTCCAGTGGGGCCTCTCCAGAAAGCACGTTTTCCAAGATTCTCCCATGAAAATTATTGATTTATAAATAACAGTTTAGTTATTTATCACCACGTGCTTCAGGGAAGAGAGTTTGATCAGTTCACTCACAAACCTCCTGTAAACACCACACAACATTTTCATGACTCAAGCACAGGGCCCTCCTGAGTGCAGAGAGGAATGATTAAATCAATCAGCTCCACATCTTTTAAATACTCTGTGTCATGCAGGAGAACCTGAGTCGTTTCCCGAGGCACACAGGGCTCCTGGCAATGTTTGCCTCCTGAGGAGCAGCAGCTGATTTTGCTGTAACTGTGAATGTGCAGCGAGAGCGGAGGATTGTGTCACCCACCAGGGCGAGCACATGGCAATCCAGGAATACTGCCACTCTGCTCCAGCAGCAGCCAAAAGAAACCAGGGCTCCCAACTGGAACCCACTGGAGGCGGATTAAAACCATCGCAGACTGCACAGCTGCTGGCACTGACAGCTTGAGTCGAACCCATCTCACGGGTTTGGGATGCAGGAGGAGAGGGATGGATGTGCCAGCAGGGAGCAGGAGTGGTCCAACATGTGAATGTGGTTAGGAAGGGTTTCATCATTCCCTGCACATGTAACACAAGTAGGGAATGGCACCTCCGGGTGTTTTCTGAGACAGACCGAAGAGGAGGGAGAAGGTGAGCTTAAGAGAACGCGTAGTCCCAAAAACTCAGTGGCTGGTCTTTATATGGATGTGGTGAATGTGAGGCTGAGCTCCAAGGAGTGCTGGTGCCCCAGCAGGTGTGCTGATTTCAGGAGAGAATTTAAAAGGGGTAAACTACGATAGGAAATTTGGGACAAGGATTAGAGCCTGTTCAGGAGAGAGGGGACAGTAAGTTCTGGATGCACATTGCACTTCTGTGTCATCCTCCCAGACTTCTGTAGACCATCCTGGTCCCCTGTGAGGTCTCTCGGACTCCCATTCCCACCCTGCTTAGGCTGGAAAAATTTGTACAGCAATTTCTAGTGCCTTATCTTAATAACAGCAGTTCCTCCAACTGGAAGCTGCACTTCTGGTTCCCAGCCTAAATATACTTATGACCTGTTTATCTTTGCTTGATTTGGGGCCATGATTTTGCAAAAAATATAACAGCCAGCCCACACAGGCACTTTAAAATGCTGTCTCATATCAGATGCTTAGACCAGATCCTGCAGTTCTTGCATGGAGAAAAATCCTTGTGACCTTGGTGACTCTATTCCCCAAACAGTACTGGAATAAGGATTTGCAGGCTTGTCCTGTTTCACACCAGCTCCTTATTCCAGCAGCCCCTGACTGCTCAGACATGTACCCAGGGCTTCCTTTAAGGTACAGCAGAAGCTCCAGGAGCAAAATCAGTGTGAGTTGAGTATTGGTGATTCAGAGTAATGTTTTACATCTCTGCAATAATGTTGTTGTAAATGCAAAACTGCCTGCCTTCCCTCTTTGTCCAGGGATTTTGTGGTGCTTAAGGTTGGAAAAGGCTTCAGCCAGAACTTGAAGCTGCTGTGCAGCAGCAGGGTGGAGAGTCCAGCCTTTCTGCAAAACAGCCTCTCTGTGTATGAATGAGAGAACATATATGAGCTTGGGTTACCTTCATCCCCCCGCTCCAGGGATTCCCTCGTTGCAGAAGACAGGGAGAAAAGGTTGTTCAGGGTTGTACCCAGTCGCTGCCTTTTGTGGGGGTGATGCTGATGTGCCACTCGTCTGTTTTAGCATCAGATTCTTTGAAACACAGCACTGTGCTCGCTGTACTCAAACACTGTGAGTTGTCAGACATAGATAAAAGCTCCCCAACATTAGCAGCAGCAACACTCCAACCGCTAAATTGAGCTTTGAAGTTAGCAACACACTAAGCCATGGAGGCTGCTCCTCTCTGCGCTGACTCAGTGGGACGATTTACATCCCACAGCTATTTTTACAAGGAAAGAATGAGAAAAAAGCCACACATTTATTTTTCAAAATCCAATCCTGGGTTCTAGAGAATTGTTTGCAGCAAGCCTAGATAGGTTTCCATGCCTATTCATCCTCTGGCTTATTTGATGAGCTTGCCAGCAGGAAGGATTTTAATTCCTTTTTATCCCAAACTATTTTTTCCACAGCTGTGATATGAAATGGTTCTGCCAAATAATTTAGGCTCAAAATCTGACCTATATTGAATAGTATAAGATGCTGAGCATGTTCTTGGGATTTTAAGGGCAGAGTTTGTATTTCACTGTAGGATTTTTAATGGAAGCCTACAAGAAAACATTGTCTTACATCTCCTATCTTAATCCTATTATTATTATTATTGTTGTTGTTGTCGTTGTTATTAAATGCTACTAATGCTATAAGACGTGTTCATGGCCCACTTGCAACCGCATACAAAAAAGGATCTTATGAAACAGCCATATGAAAAGACACAGAACCTGTATGTGTTTTATAGGACAGTTTCAAAACCTATCTTTTACTCAGTGCCCATATTTCAGGCCATATCATCAGACATCCGTTTGATTGCTGGTGTAGACCACAAGCAATATTAAGAGTTGCCATGTGGCTTCTTTAAGCCTATTTGGCAAAAGCATTCACCACTCGAAGGGTCCAGTGTTGCAAATACAGTAATTGCAACTTTTAACTGCAAACATCTCAAATGGCAAATTTGGTCTGTACTTTAAAATATGTACTATGTGGGCAAAATCCTGCTTGGGAGCACAAGCTGCTTCAGGGCATGAGAGGTGGGAAGCATGGGAAGTCTTCATTTCGGTTTCAGAGGAACGCAGAGGCCACCAGCACCCACACACGGCTGTTCTCAGCTCCAAAGGCTTCATCGCGCCCAGCACAGCTCCCAAACCTCCCCTTCCAGGACCAATGGCACGGACATTGTCAGTGCACATCAACGTCCTCTGAGGAAAGGAAAGGGCAGAGCTTTCTGCCGTGGCAAGCGGTCAGAGCATCATCCTGAGATGTGACAGACACGGGTTCAAGTGCCTGAGGGGAATGTTTATCCCGTGCAGTATAAACACACCAGTCCGGGAAGCAATGTATTGCGCAGAGATGCGTTGAGTCACTTTGTGGAGATAAATACTAAGTTTATGTCCTCCCAGCCCCGGGTCTGCCTTGCCCATATACGGCCCAGGATCAGCAGTGCCTTGGCTTTGCTTCAGGAGCTGGAAGCGTGGGTATCAATCCCTCCGCACGGGCTTCGGGACTGCCGGTGAGTCTCAGGGCTGTGCACGGGGGTCTGCGCCCTCGGGGGTGGCGGATTGGGGTCCACCTCAGCCCTGCAAGCCAGAAGGTGGGGTCCCAGGCCGCTGGGATGGAGCAAGAGGATCAACGACCTTCATCCGCTTTTCTAAGAGCGCTTTGATGTGCTCAAACGCCCGCGATGGGTTTAGCAGATGTGTCCTGCTGCCTCCAGGAAGGCCAGGACCTCTTGGGAATAGGCGGCCACCAGTGTTACTGATGGTTTGGGTGGGGAGATGAGGGGAGGAGAAGTTTTTTAAAAGTAACACAACGGGACACGGTGGGTGGTCGTGCGGGGACACGGGGGGTGGTTGCACGGGGACACGGTGAGATCGTGGCTGCGGTAGGGAAGTCGCCGAGAGAGGAAAGGGAGAGGCCGGGGAGGGTGCCGGGGGTACCGGGGGTACCGGGGGTACCGGGGGGGCTCCGCCCCCGCCCCGTCCCCGCGGGGCT
>VZTF01009458.1:1315074-1372504 GCA_013397755.1 Cnemophilus loriae | reverse complement strand
GGGGGAGCGGGGCATGGGAACCGGGCGCCCCCGGGGAGAGCGGCCGTGGGAGGCGGCGCCGGCCCCGCGGTGGCCCCGGGAGGGAGCACCTGGCCTGGCCAGAGGTGCGCGGGGATCCGGCCGGGGAGCGCTGCCCGGCCCGCCCTGCCGCCGCCTCGGCAGCGCCGCTCGGGCCCGGGGACGCGGAGGATGCCCCGGCCGGCGCAGCGGCGGATGAGGGGGATCTGCGGAGGGGATCGCTCGCTGAGGCTCTGTCTGCAGGTCTGCGGTACCCTGAACCCTGCCTCCTGCTTTTCCCCAGCCCAGTTTCTGCAGTTCTCTGTTTCCAGATGAAGCTGACAGGGTCACTGCTAGGCAGGACGCTTCCTCCGTGCAGCGGCCCCACTGCTGCTGTCGTGCCTTCTGCTCTGTGCTGCTCGTCTCTGCAACTGTGTATTAATGAATGCTTGTGCACAGGGAACTTGGAGTCAGCCTCGGGGGAGGATGCTGTGGCCTTCAGAGCAGGATTACCCTTGCATTTCCAAGCGACTTCTGTCAGGCTGAAAGTGTTGGTTTTCTAATCGACTGGAAGGCAGGCTCTTGCTCAGATCTTGGGGTTTTGAGCTCTGAAAGAACTCTTTTCAGGCCGTATCTTGCATAAACGGCTCTGTAATGTGAGCTGGCCCTCTGAGCCTGCAGATAGGCAGCAGTATCAAAGGCTTTAAGTCTCCGTGGTCTTTACAGTGGCTTCGAGAACTTTGTTAGTGAGCTGAAATAGAGATGTTGTCAGCGCTTTAAAGCTGGGGAGTTTGCTAATGCAGTTGATGGGTATTCCCTTTTGGTGTGTATCTCACAGTGGAGATGTCCTGTCTATCTTCAGCTTGGGGGTTGAGGTGAATTTGAGGAGAAGTAGCTGTTTGTCAGTAATGTGGGGGCTCCTCATATGTTGTCCCTCCTGGACTGTTTTCCTTCTTGAACTGTTATTTACCAGTTATTGCTTTTCT
The DNA here is from genome assembly GCA_013397755.1 of Cnemophilus loriae. Classification (NCBI taxonomy): domain Eukaryota; kingdom Metazoa; phylum Chordata; class Aves; order Passeriformes; family Corvidae; genus Cnemophilus; species Cnemophilus loriae. Next base: position 1,371,521 of record VZTF01009458.1, on the reverse strand, counting down.
TGTCATGGAAGAGACCTTTCCCTCCTTATTTGTTGGAGAAATTGAAGCTGGGGCTGCCAGCTGGGTGCCCTGTATGCACAGATTGTGCTGTTGTGTGCTGCTTGTTGAGCAGGAAAGCCTGGACTGAGGGTGTTGCTGTGGAACAGTTCCTTCCCAGCACTCCTGGTCCACAAAAGCCAGCACAGGAGGTGCTGTGTGATTTAATTGCATTGCTTTAATATTGTAGGCAAAGCTCTTGAGGGCAAGTTTTGCATCAAGAGTTTTAAAGCACAGTTCCCTTTGTGGATGTGGCTTTCGCTGTGCCTGTGTGTACGGAGCTGTGGAGCGATGATCCTTCCCCTTCCCATGCCAAGTCAATAGGACGCTAAGAAAATATTCCTAGGATCTTCTCATTTGATGTCCTTCCTGCCTCTTTCTTTGGCATCAGGTTTGAGCTGTTCCACTACAGTAATTCTAATCAATCTGGCTGAAAAGAATGATGAATCAGAAGTAAAAGGTAGAGAGAAGTGCAAGGGGCAATCAAGGGAATCAAAAGGCTTCTGTCTGAGTAATGACAAAATAAACCACTACTTTTTTGCTTGGAAGATTTGGCTTGGAATACAAACTATTGTATTGATCGATCAGTTTGTGTACTACTTTTGAGGGTGGTTTGGAGTGAGAGTTCTGGTTTTCATCTTGAAAGAAAAAGAGCATCTGCTGAAACTGTGAGACAGAAGATCCATATCTTTACACGGACGCACACATCTTCTGACAAAAGGACAGTTTTGTGCTGCCTGTGGGGGTGTGTTAGACCCAATGTACCTCATCCCTGTCCCACTGGGCACGGCAGTGGGTGAAATGGACCATCCCTCTGTAATGACAATTTCACTGTCAACTCACAGGGTGAGGGACTTAGCACTTTATTTTTCACTGGACAGTTTCATGCTTTGGTGCGTGACAGAATATCTCTCCATCCCCACTGATGAGAGGCATCTCTGCTTGCTGTAAATACACGAGGAATGATTCAGGGAATCGCAGGAGGAATGTTCTTCAGGACAGTGGTGCTTTTACTCCTTCCTCTTCTGTGTTGGGTGAGCTGTTTGCAAAATAAGATGCCAAAATCAACAATTACAAAATGGATCTCCTTTTACTGGGACTTGGGAATCTGAGAATTGTTTTGCCATACAGTGGTGTTGCTATTCTAGATCACTAACTGCCTGCATCATGCAGAGGTACAGGCGAGTGAAGTTGGTGGAGGGAAGGGAGAAGTGGAATCTGCACTGCCATCCTAGACTTTTAATCCTTGGTGCCCACTTTAGGCAGCTGTTCTCTTCAGAGTCCTTTTTGAGTCACTGTCAAGAGGTGCTTTGAATTTTCCTCAGATGCACAAGGATCACTGGCTGCAGGCTCTCCAGCCTCACTCTGTCCGTGTTCAGTGACCAATCTTGTGCCGTGTCCGGGGATTTCATCGTGCTGGGGCTTGCCCCGACCCATGGAGATCTCTATCTACTATCACTATCTCTATCTACTGACAGTATCATTGGGCAGAGCTTTATTACAAAACTTGATCTTGCTTGACTTGATTGAGAGGTTGCAAGAAACTGATGAGAGCAGCCAGTGTGGCTCAGGGCAGGGCGTGACAGCACCTCTGCTCGAGTTGGGGGTTAGCTATTGGCAACAGGCAGGATCTGCAGTACCAGGGAACAAGAGATCTGCTCACCTGATCTAACCTGGAGTTCCTCCATAGCTGTCAGGTCCTTTAGGATGGAAACTTAGCAGAGGAGGCACCATTCAAATCTGGATGCTCAGTTTCACTGTGCTGCTGGCTGAGCATTATAAACTTAATGGCTTTAACCTTCCACTTTCATTCTCCTAAGGAGTCTTCTGTTTACAGGATCTTAAATTACAATGCTGTGTTATACCAGCTTGCCTGATCTGCTTCCCATCCTTCTTCCCTTCTCGTTTTCCATCTTGCTCTGTTCTTTTGTTCTTTCAAAGAACAAGCCTCACAGAAAGCAGTGGAGGGAGGCAGCAAACAGGGAACAAATCGGCATTCACAGATTTTTAATGAATTTCTGCAGCTGGGTCTGAAACTGGCAGAGCTTTCTGGGGAAACACAGATAGCAGAGAGCCCTGGAAATAGCCAGGTTATGAAAGCATGAAAAATGGAAACAACAGCCTTGTCAATGCTTGTTGTGCTTCTGAGGTTTCATTATAGTGTAATGTAAAGCAGCTGGTTTTGCCATAATTTGCTGCATTTTGCTGGGCCTAAGAATAAACACAGAGACTAAATTATTTGTGACTGATGCTTTAATGTCCTTGGAGTTCAGTGGTCAGGGAGCTGAACTGAGTGTTTGTGATAGCTCCGTCATTTCTCATTTATCAGCAAATTCAGGCCATTTCGAAAGTGGGAGTTTAAACAGTAGTTGATAACAGCAACACTTTGGACCTACTCTGCTTTTAAGTGTTAATTGGATGCCAGATTGCTGACATAGGTGTGATCAGATTAGTTCCGTGGGTGGAACAGCAGAAATGCTTGGTCAGGATTTTATACTTATGGTGGTTAATGTGCTGTTTTGTCCTACTGTCAGCTTAGCTGCTGTTGTCACTTCAAGAAATATAAATATTTTTATAAAAACCCCTCTGCTAATAAACAGATATTGTTGAGATGGATGAAATAAAAAGTCTTAGTTTAAATTTTGAACCTAATTTGGAATAAGATGGGCACATGGTGCTTTTCAGGAAGCAGGGAGCTCTGTCAAAGCTGGCAAGCTTTGACCTTTCAGAGGTGAACAGTAGGCTGGGATGTGCTGCTTGGGGCTGAAAATGAACATATTCTAAACTTGAACTTCCTTTAAAAGTCAGCTGAAATGTTAAGGCTGCAGTCTCCTCCCCAGGTGGCTTCAGCAGATTTCTCTCATATTCTTGACTGCAGGTGAATTGCATGTGTCCAACATTAAGTGTTTTATAGCTGCCTGTAGACATTCCCAGCCAGGTATATTAAGCAGAAGAAGTAAGCTGTGTGCCTAGCAGGAAACTTGGAGATCAGAACATCCACGTCCCTGTATCCTGTGCACCCCTGTGGATGGGTCTGGGTCAGGCAATCCGAGACACTTCCAACACCAAGGTTATTTGACCTCTTCAATTTAGACAGTCCGAAGGCTTTAAAGTACCTTTGCTCCCAGGCAGGAGTAGTCTGTGCACAATTAACTGTACTTGCAGCTGATTTTACCTGTGGAGTGGATTCTGCAGCTTTTCAAAGTGATGGTGCAGGAGGCCTGCCAGCGGGTTTCGGGATACTGTGGGTTTTGGGATGCTCTGGAAGCACTGTTTCCACCTTTTCCTTGCTTCCAGCTCACAACTCCTCTTCACAGGAGGTGATGAGGGTGGTCAGAATGGTGTTGTCTTGCTTCAAGTCAAGGACTCATCAGCTAAGAAGGAAAACACTACTAAATTAAATATAAACACCAGAATAACTTAATTTTGGGGATCGCATTCAGACCTCCAGTGAGCAAGTCCTGTAGGAGTGTTACATTATAGTATAATAAAGTAATTATTTAGTTATATGTAGTATATTAAAGCCTGTGTTCTCCTGTTTTCCATCTGTCAGCCAGTTAGAGCTGTGAGGCTGTCGGGCTGAGCGAGCTTGGAGATATTTTTGAGCCTTCTTTTGAAGGTTGTTCTGAAGGTGTCTGGCTCTGTAGCTGGAGTTTTAAAAATGCACAATGAAATTTGGGCTCTTTAATGGGCACAAGGCATTGTTGATAGAGCAGGTGACTGCAGATGGAGGGTGCTCAGCTAAAGCCACTCAGTCAACCCAGTTCTTCAGACAGAGCTCCAAACTCCTGACCTTTGGTTTACAGCTGTTGTGTATTTAACCTACTGTACTTGGAATTCACCTGGAATTACTGTAACCTACTGTAACAGGAATTCACCTATTTCCTGAAAAGGTGTTCACTGAAGAACCTTCAGCTGGCTCTCTGTTTCACAAGACATACCAAGCCCTTAAAACTCAGAGCTTGCTGTCAGCTGACCCCACTGCTGAGGCTGTGATCCTGGGAGCTCCAGGGATCAGGATTCTCCAGAGAATGCTCCTCTTGGGCCAGCTCTTGCTCAGGTGGTGGTACCCAAGCTGCAGACCTGCCTCAGAGCTGGGCAGCTGGTTCATTTTGGAGTCCCCACAGCATGGGCTGAACTGCTGCTGGTCAGGGCTGCTTGCTCAACAGCATGGACGGATTTGTACTTGCTCTGTTGTGGTTGCTGCAACAACCACATTTTTAAGTGTAAAATTTTGCCCTGGTGAAGCTACAGCCTCTTGGCTGTGCATTGAAGGAAATGACTGATACAATGGGGAAAAACCAGGTGTCCATAAAAACACTGTGGGACCTCTCTAAACTTGCTTTGACTGGGTTTCCTCCAGTCACCAGTTTTAATTTTCTCCTTCCCAGTTAACAGCTTCTCTCTTTTTCTTTCTTTTATCTTTTCTTCTTCCTTTTTTTTTTTCAGCTTGAGAGTTTATTGTGCTGAAGGCTTTTATTTAGCAAGGCACATGATGAAATGACAGCATCATCTCTCAGTGAAGTGCATGAATATTTCTAGCATAATGCCCGCAGTGTCATCAAGGACACACTTTGCATTTCACGTGCCTGTTTTGGTCAGCAGTTCAGTGCTGAGTAAGCAGAGCACAAAGCACAGGGGGCAACTAGATTGGTGAGCTATGAACACCTCCAGAGACTGGGAGAAATTTGGAGAAATGCTGGTGGTGTCCTGGCCAGCACATCTAGTCTGCTTTGTGACAAGCAGCAGGGATTTTAGGAGTGAGCTTTAGGAGAGGGCCGTGGGCACAGCAAACCTTACATCTGGTTTGGTGGTTCTGTTGCAACAGCTGAGCTTTCACAATACTTACTGGAAGGCATTATTTTCTCCTTGCATGGTCTAAACACTCTGAGCACCAAAACAATGTGATTTATGAAACTCAATGAATATAAAGCTCATTCTCTGTTAGGTCTTAATCATATGTGGTTGTGAATCAGCAATGAAGTAGCAGCTGCTGTGAAGATTATCTAATTTCTTTCCTTGTTAGTATTTAAAACTCTCCAGGCTTAGTGAGCTTCCCACTTACTCGGCCTCCACCTTCATTCAAATTATACTTCATTTCTGTTCATTCTCATCTGTTCCACAGGCTGTGTGACACATTCTTCCCTCGCATGTGGCTTTACTGGTGTTGGAGCAGTGCAGGATTTTCTCCTGACTGTTTGGGACCAGCAGGAAAGCCCCTGGTGCCCTTTCAGTTTTGCAAACAAACCTTGAGTAGGAACACAAAGGCGAGGGAGTTAGGCCTCCTCCCTCATCCTGGGCTCTTGCAGAGGGACCTGCTCTGTAGCCTAAAAGTACTTTTCATGCTCATGTGGCTGATTTCAGTTTACCCTTTAAAATGAAGATTACTGGATGAATAAGATAAACTGACTGCTGTGAGACTTGTATTTATTCTCTGGCAGTCTGGTACTTAAATGTCAGAAAGAGCTCCTGGGATGGTGGTCTGCAATCCAAACGCACATTTGTGGTGCCATAAAACAGCGAGTAGCTGACTTTGTGAAGAGGGAGCACTGAGCTGTACACTTACAGTTGGTGATGCAAAGTGTCTTTCTTCTCTGCCTCTCAAGGAACATCTGAGCTGAAACCATCCACCCATGAAAATGGCCTGCTCGGTGCTGGGTACAGACCTTTTGTGAAGTCATTTGTTTTACCAAAGACATGCTTCTGATGTGATTCAGTGTAAATGCAGTCTCTGGCTTCTTTCGGCTTTAATTACTGAGAACTTGTTGCTACCAGTGAGCTGTACTCAATCTGCTTTTGAGCAGGAAACTCATTAGTGGGAGCGCTGAGGGTGGTGAGGCACAGGGCACGGAAAGCAGAACAGGGATGCTCCCACTCACACACTCTGGGATGCAAGCCTGAAATCACTGAATGTCTCCTGGGCTGCAGAAGAAATGGCAGCTGCTAGAAAGTAAGCTTAAATACGAGGAGTAGCTTTCTTAATCCCCCAATGCCTGTATTTTACCTAGTGAAGCCCAAGCGCAGTTCCTATCTGTTTGTTGTCTTGCCCGTAAGGAATGAAAACAATACAGCTTAATCTTTAAAATATGTCTTGGAAAAACAAAGCTGACAGGTATGTCTTCCTATTGTAAATGGGATTTGGGATCTGGATTTCTTGTGCAAATTACCTTTGACAGTTGTTTCTAAGCTAGTGCTTCCAAAAAACAGTAAATGACTTTTTGTTCTTGTTATATTAATATAACTCAGCCTCTTGACAGATGTGATCATACTGAGGCCTGTAAAGGTCATTACAAAGGGACATCATATTAAAATCAAACTCAAGTGAGAAATAGGAAACCAAATTCTATTAGGCCCTAATTTTACACAGTAATTAAAAATCCTTGACCTCCCCCATTCCACTCATCTATTAGCAGCACGGATGGTGAAAGAGCGACAGAGGATATCGGCCCTGCTGCTAATTTTAGCCCAGTGCCCGAGGTGTGTGCCTGTGTGTGCATGCAGCATCAGTAGGGCCATGGATGCAGCTCCATTGGAAACAAATCCACGCTGCCAGGCCCCTTGGAGGAGGGCTCAGGCCATGTCCAGCTTTGGCAGCATCTTTGAACGCTCCTGTTGCAGGGCTTGGTGATCCTGGAGGTGATGAGGATAAGAGATCACAGCATAAGATGAACTCGGGGTGCTGTGTTGGTGGAAACAGCTGAATGTTGGTTGAACTCTGTCTGTGTGGTGGGCTCCGAGTGCAGCCCTGTCCCTGAGAGGGATGAGGGTTAATCAGGATGAGGGAGAATCACAGACAGTAGAAATTTCCAGTTTCACGCTTCAGGAAGCCAGCTGGTCTGTTCACCTGCTGTGGCAGAAATGCAGGAACCAGAAGGGCAAAACGGAGACAAGCTTCAAAGTGGCCAAATGGCAGCTGCACACAGGCTTAAGAAAGACCATTGGCCACTGTCAGGCCCAGAATTGGGGGTTAAGGCCCAACTTTAAGGGGTTAAAATGAGATTTGTGAGGGCTGTTTGCTGGAGAACCTGTGAGTGCAGAGTGGGGTCACGGGTGCCCAAAGGAGTGCCTCAGAGGACTGCTAGTGGCCCAGGGGCAGGAGTGGGAGAGGCTTGTCTGTGCCTGAAGCCACCTCTCACTGCACAGGGCCAGCATCTCTTGCATTCAGTACCTGCTAAAGAATGGTCAGCTTGCACACTTCCAACTGCAGCAACATCCCAAAGCTTTACCCATGTCCTCCTGGGTGTCTGCAGGTGGCCCAGTGTGGGTGGGAAGAGGGAGAATACTCTTGGCAAGCCGTCAGAAAGGTCAGTGTTCTTTAATCTGGAGCAGTGACTTAACAAGCTTTCTCCTTTCCACTCATAAGACAGGACATGTAGGGATTACCAGTGCTATACATAGATTGCTCTTAGCTGTGTCCTGTCCTGCTGGGAGCATTTAAGAGCTGTGTCAGCCTCGGGGCTGGGGGTCCCACTGCTCCTTGTCCAGTGTCTACCTTCTGCGGAGAGTTTCAGTGGGACCCTGGCTGGACCAGAAGAGGACAACTCTGAAGCTGTGGAAGCACTCAAAAATTGGGTTTCCTCAGTGGGAGATCCATCAGAAAGAATAAATGCATGGGCTGGCTGCCGCTTCCCAGGGCAGTAGTCAAAATGTAGCTCTGAAGATAATTTGTTGGGCTTTTTTCTGAACACAGGGGTTTTTTGTGGGCTTTTTTAAAGTGCGTGTTTAGCTCGTCAGGGATTTGGCAGCCGTGTTGGATTGTGTGAGCCCGTGTGTGCACATGGAGATAACGAGCCAAGGCGTAATCCAGAATTCCTCTACTTGATAGCCCCTTATCTCTGGGCATGTGCTCTGTGTGTTTTTGCTCTTGACAGGTCCCCTCGAGGTGCTGGCTCTGTAAACACAGTTGCTGTTTGTAATGGTCTGGGAGTGTCCTACTTTGGCTTTTATTGGACCCTGAAATAAAAGGCTGGGAAGCACCCAAAAATGAGCTCCTGGTCAGGGATGTACAAGCACCCAAACCCTCTATAGGTTGTCAGGGCAAAGGCTGGTGCTGGCAAACAGGCATGTTTGAACTTTCTGCTGGAATTACAGCCTGCCCCATGGAACCCATAAACATTTTAATACTGGATATTTCAGTTTCTTATTGTCAGGTCACACATGGGTAAGGGTGCATAACGTAACTCAGCATATGTAGAGATGTTGGTAGTCCTGGGATTTAGGTTGCTTTTGGCAACAAACACACTGTGTAAACTACTTAAAATCCTTTTAATTCCAGGGACCATAGCAAGAAATGTTATCCTGGGTGAAGCTGCTTAGCACAGGATAGGTGACTTGACCTTTTTTTTTGTTACTAAAGTCAGCAGTCACTGGAGTGACCCTGTGCGGCCTGTTGTGCGAGTTGGCTACACCAGAAGAGCACTCAAACTAAAGCAAATACATATCTGTGTGTGTGCATATATGTAAGGGCAGACTACTCAGAAAGTGTCAAATTTTGCTGCATTCTCCAAGTACTGCACTAGTGACTCTCTCGGAACATAGTGAGGGTGCTGTGTTGCTGTAAAGTGTTGGTTTGGGCCTACAAACTTTTTCAGGCACTCTGGATTAGTGAGAATTCTTTACATACACCTTGTTTTGAGATTTGAGGGAGAGTGTCTGGCTCAGCGTCAGGGATTCCTCCAAGGTGACAGCTTCGCTGAGGGCAGAAATTATTTACAAGTGTAGCTAAAAATGAAGTTTCCTGTTGGCAGAGTGGGGATGAGTCATTGTGGTTCTGAGTCAAGGGGTGGGATCTTCCCTTCACTGCAGCAGGGTTTTACTTCCAGATCTGCTCTCGGTTCAGGTGTTTGTCACTCTTGTCCCTGTTACTGAGAAAACAAGGGGGTATTCGGAAGGTGTAACACCGTGGAGGAGTCTCCACCGCGGAGTTAGGACTGATGCCTCTCCCACTCCATCCTGTTTCTCCCTCCAGCATCCTTTTACAGAACTATGTGCTTTTTTTGTACCAGTGCCCAGTGGCATTAGCTGTGTTTTTCCTTTGCGTGCTGTACACGGCGTCTTTCTGTCTCCATCCAGCCAGGTCTCCCCTGGGAGGGGAGGAAGACTGTGGATGTTACCAACTGCATTAGAGCCAGGAGGTTTGCAGCTACTTCCTCATTTCATGAAGGGTTTTTTATTGCTTTTTAGATGCCAGATTAGACTGGAGGACCATGTATATTGCAAGTGTTAAACATTCCTGTGCCATTCTCGCTGAAAAGCAGCAAACCAGTAATAATTTTAAAACTGAAGTGCTGGTGGAGGGTGTTGAAGCTGTGCCAGGAATGTTCTCCAGTTGCACCTTAATAGCTGTGGGTTTGTAGGAGGCAGTCTCTAGCAATACTGAAGGTGTTAGTCCTGTGGGAGGGTTTGCCTCCCTTGTGTTTGCAGAAAGGGACACTAATTTTTCATCCTCCTACCTGTTTGAGTTCTGAGCTTTACTGCCTTTTAAGAGTGCCTGAACAGTGCAGCTGAGAGTCTGCTCTGCTGCAGCTTGGGGTTTGATTTTTATTTTTTTGCCAGAAGCTGGTCTTGTCAAACCAGAGTCCTGCAGCTTTTGTCTCATGCTGCTTCTACGTTGACTTCCATGCCAGCATTGCCCATTAGTTGAGTTCCTGTGTCACTTGGGAAGAAAACCTTGGACTTGAACACACATGGCTTGTGCTAAAAGTGTAGCACAATGCATGCTTAAACAAAGGCAGAAAATATGGACTCTGATAGTTGTAGTGTCAGCATTTTGCTGGTGGAGTGCATTGTTCCTATGGAAATTGCAGTCAGAGTTGCACAATTCATTTGTAAATCTCTATCAACAAAGAAAGACTTGACTTGGACAATAGTAATTTATCTTACTTTGGCAAAGTCTGTTTTTTTGTTGCTTAAACGTAATACCCTATTACTGTTACACTAACTCACATGAGTCCTACTATTATTCTTGCATCTTCCATTCTGGGACTTCACATGGGTGCCAAATACTTTTTGTTTCCTCTAATAACCCTCTGTATTGTTTCTCAGAGAGATCTGTCAGTTTTATTGAGCTGCAGTCACAGACTCTCAGTCTGCTGACTCCTGCAGCTGGAGACAGCTGTTCTGAATGGAGAACGCATATGGATGTTTGGTCATCATACAGATGTACCTATATCTGAACTTAAATTGATATAAAATGACTTATTCCCCTGCCTTGATGGGGGGGTCTTTTTGTGACATTCTTGTCAGATTTTAAATGAGTATTTGGAAGCTTTTTAGGCACGTAACTTATAGGTAGGCATTCTTCTGTGTGGCAGATGGTGAATGGTCTTGTTGATAAAGGTGGTATAAATATGTATTTCAAGGGTCCTAGAGGGGGAGACAAGTTCTTGGCCTTTTTAGGAATTTTAAACTCTTAGTTAAGCACTCTTGCAACAAAACAAAAGTCCAGAAAACCTGCCATGTGTCCTAAGAGCTCATAGATCTGTTGCAGTTCATAAACTCGGAGGCCATGAACTAATACTGTTCACTCTTCGTGGTGTTGTACATTTTGCAGAAGGCGTTTTATCTCCCAGCGCTGCTCTCTAGACTTTTTAGAAGACATAGTGGAATATGCCAGTGTACGAAGGTACTTTTTTTCAAAAGCAGCATTAACCTCAACTCGTTGCATGCAGTCCTCTCCTCCCTCCACCCTCTTCCACGCCAATATCTGAGGTCCTGCATGCTAGTGCTGCCATCTGATCATACAACTGGCATGAATTTTTCGCAGAACACTTAACAGATTTGGCTTTTTTGTTTGTGCTTCTTTTTATCATTGCAGAACCAAGCATATATCTGGGTCTCCAAGACACAAAAGTTTGAAGAAGATGCACTTCATCAAGAACATGAGGCAGTATGACACCAAGAACAGCAGGTAACGTGTGGAGATCAAGGTTCCCCCTGTACTTGTGTGCAATAGGAAGCAGCCTCCAGTTCCATGCAGTAAGACATTTAATATCAGTGGGAATTAGAGGATGCCCCTGGGGCCTGGTTAGTTTTATCCAGACTTCTATCAAAGTGCTCATATCTGCTACATTTGCAGCAATACATTGATGATTCTGCCATCCTTCTCTGAGGAGGTTAAATCATTCTCTCTTCTCTCACTTTTCTTATCTCAGGCACACAGAGAGGTCAGAGCTGAGGAGGATTTCAGGAGAATGACTTGGTTTAGCCAAATTCTTGGCTTATAGTTGCTGAGCAGGAGAAAGGGAAGGCTGCATTTGTTTCTCATTATCTACATCTTTTCACAAGGTTTATGTAAAAATCACATAAATATAGATAAATATTTAAAGACTAGGATCTCCTTCGAGGAGCTCCCAAGGTGATGGCAGGTCCTAAATGCTGGGGTTTGATAGAGAGCCCTAAGGACCTGCAGGACCAGCATGAAACCTCTGCTCTTCTGCTGCTTTCTGAAAACAAATCCATAGCAGTATCTGTATGGATAGCAAGATAAGAAGAGCCTTACGTTAATATCCCATAAAAAGCTGCTTCGTAACTTCTGGATCTTAATTCATATCCTGATCTTTCCCCATCTGCTTACAGGATAGTGTTAATCTGTGCTAAACGAACACTGTGCGTGGCATTTTCTATCCTACCGTACGGGGAGGGGTTACGGATCAGGTGAGTCTCTTCAGCTGCTTTGTGAAATGTCTGCTCTGTTATTTCAGAAGATCTTTTGAAATGAGTGTGGTTGGTGTAGGTCTCCTGTTCTGAAGCAAGTGAACCTATTTAACCAGCCATTCGTGTATAAGGACAAGAGCTTGCTGTCAGAGCAGTAAAACCAGACACCACCACAGTGTCAGTGTTCATTCTAGAGAAAAACAGTGGAAAAGGCAGACTGTTCTTCCAGTGTTTATTCACCTTTTAAAGCACTCCAGCCCTACGAAATCTCTGAAATCAACTTTGAATAGATAATGTGACTGGCTGCTGTGTAGGTTTTCTGTACTCCTAAAGTGGTCAGAAATCCGCTATCTTTAGAGCCACAATGGTGCCAGCAAAAAAGCACAGGGAGTTTCAGAGAAGGGTGCTGCTGCCTTCACTGGAAATCCTCAAGGTTTTACAGTGAATTTACACCTAAATAAGTTTAAGATGCTCTTCTGTTTCTCAGCTTTAAGCCATGAATGTCACTATTTGCAACCTAAGAAAAGCAGAAACGGTTTGGACTGATTCAAACTGCTTTTAGTGTTTGGACTACATTTTTGTTTACAACTGTCAGTATGATCATTTATGAGAAACAAAACCTGCAGACTGAATTTCCCTGCATTTTTTTTCAGTCCCTTGTGAAGTTTAAGTCCATTCTGTGAAGGTCTGTTATCTACAAATATACCATAGAAAACACTAATTCTGTTCTAATGCAAGTCTGGCAAAACAATTGTGTTGTCACTTCTGTCCTGTCCGTAACTTATGGACAAAGGAAACGGATGCTTAGTGGTGGGAATTGTATTGTATGCAAATACACGCCATAAAAATAGCTGATGGGAAAATATTCTCCCACATAATAGAAAGGCAGCAAGGTCACTGGAGCTATTTCAGAGCAGTTCTGAGCACTGTGCTGTTCTGCTTGCAAGCTGGCAAGGCAGTTCTTCATCTGAAAACTGTTTTTTTGTGTTGGAATATTGGTGACAAAGCCACGTGCTGCCATCCCTGACACAGAGATCTGCAGCTTCATTCTTAACTTGAGCTTGTGTGCACAAGGGTTGGAAAATTGCACTTGAAAGGCAAGTTTCTAATCCTGGAAAACAAGTAATGTAAATCATGTTTGCTGTTAGGTGTTCGAGCATTAGAGGATTGGGAATGCTGTGGTCTTGTGCAGAAAGACCATATTAAAAACAGTTTACTTTTGAGAGGTAGATTGGTACAGATTTGTGTTAAACTGAGATGAAATCTGCTTCTTTGGTTAATGAGCATCTCCACATTTTGAAAAGAGTAGTTAAACACTAATGCTCTCCTGGAGGTGGCATTGAGGGCTTGGCTTGTTCCTACGTAAGAGAACTGTGACCTGGTGGTGTTGATTGGTGTTTACCATGGGAAGCTGGGCTTGCATTTTGTAATAGTGCTCTTTCTTACCTGCATTTAGTGATCTGAAAATGGAAGGACAGAAGCAGCGACATCCTTCTGGGGGAGTTTCAGTTTCTACTGAGATGGTGCTTGGACTGGAAGGAGTAGAGCTGGGTGCTGATGGCAAGGTAAGGACATTTATTTTTTCACCCTGGGACCAATTCATGCTGGCACAAATCCATTTATGCAGTGCTTTTCTATCCATTATGTGAGAGCTGTGGCTTTTCAGAGCAGTGGAAGTTTTAGACCCATAGTTTGAAATTGTGGCTTATGATAATGCTTCTTCTGAGGAGGCTGTTAAAGCTTGTGATCACTTCTGCCTCTGTTTCTGGAGAATTGAGTTGACTTTGCTATCTGAGGCAACATGTGAGTGAAATATTGAGAGAAATATGGGTGAAATTCATACTGCTTTAGTTAAATTCACGCTGCCAGAATTTTGCTCATGTGATTCTCGCCTTTTCTTTGCCACCCCACCAAATCTTCTACAACACTTTATTTTAAAGTTGTGGAAACAAGGCATGCCTCATCCAACTTTTCCCTTCCTCCTGTCTCACAGTTCCAAGGTCCCCACTCCCAAATCCAAATTGTAGGGGATTCTGATTTGGAAAGTCTTAGATGTCTGGAAATAAGCTTTTCAGTAAATTTTTCTCCATAACTACTACAGCTTTCTCTTCTTTAAGGTTGTGTCCTATGCAAAATTCTTGTACCCGACCAACGCTCTGGTTGTTCGCAAAGCCGACGCCTACGGTGCTGTTCCCCCCTGTCGAGCCAGTGCTCCCCGGAGTCTTCCTGGATCAAGATACAAACCTGTGACAGCAAAAACGATACCAGCAGGGACAGACCTTGGTAAGGACAGGAGCCAGCTCTGTCATCACTCATGCACACAAGCAGAAAAGGCAGAGATTCGTCTGAGACAACTGCAAGTGGTGGGTGTGTTCTTGGGATGGAGGTGCTGCAGCTCATTAGTGCAGTGCAAACGATGAGCCTTAGGAGTGAGGCTTCCACAAACTCCTTACATCCTCCATATATCTGGCTTAGTTCTGTTTATGCCATTCAAGAGGCACAAAGTTTTGCCTTGGGAATGTGAAGTTTTATATTACTCACCAAGAAACATCTGGAGTACATGGATCCAGGTGGTTCTCCCTGCCTTCTAGCACAGTTACAATGCATAAGCCAAGGAATTTGTGCCAAGAATCCCTTCTCTTGTGTAAAAGGCCAAACCTGACAACTGTGCTCTTGTTTTCTGGGTGTATTTGTAGATGCAAACTCAGTTTGCACTAAATCTAAAAAGGTGCGTCAGGAACGTGGTGGAGAAAGAGTTTGTGTGGTTTATTTAATCATTTTAATTTGTGACTGGTGCATTGATGAAATGCAAACGTGTCTGTAGCTGCAATTTGCCTGTACTGTGGGATCTGCCAACACTTAATGTTTGCTATTTGAAAACTTTTTTTAAGGAGGAAACAGGGAATTTAAAGCTCTTTATCTGGTGACCCAATGTGCTTTCCTCATTCCCTCAGGAAGTGAAGCTGGAGAAGCTGCAGAGTATGATCCAAATCTTCTGGATGATCCTCAGTGGCCCTGTGGAAAACATAAACGTGTTCTCATCTTTGCCTCTTACATGGTGAGTGACTGGCATACCTGAACACTCCCTGACAGATGCTCCTATAAAGAGCTTCCTTGAGGAAGAAAAAGTCCTCTAGGAAGAAAAAGTTGTGGCTTTTCTGGTAATTGATCAGGAAAAATACAAACAGTTGAGTTTGTTCAGTGAGCTTGTCAAGGGCCAACCTGACACCTGTCTTCATGTTATCATTTACTTCTTGTCACCATTTGCTTACTATTTTTTTTTAAGACTTTGTCTGTAGTTGGGATTCAACTTTGTGACGTTTCAGAAATGTTAAATTGTGAATAATAAAACTCAAGTTTGCCTTTGTATTAATGTTTTTGGAAGAGTTGTTTGGCCATCAGTCCTTTTCACAAGACAAATGATGAATTTTGCTTCTTGCATTTCAGACTACAGTCATAGAGTATGTGAAACCCTCGGACCTTAAAAAGGATATGAATGAAACCTTTAGAGAGAAGTTTCCTCATATCAAGTTGACACTGAGCAAAATTAGGAGGTAAGAAATAAGCCTTGAATAATGAGAACATCATCCACGCTGTCTGAGGCTGCACTTGTATGGAGCAAATACTACATCTATTAATAGCATATATGATTAAACACTAATCTCCTGTTGTCAGTTGAGCTGACTGTAGGATGACAGCCCTGTACTGGAACGTTTAGGATGCTGAGAAAGGGTAACAGTTGGTTTTTAAAGTTCCACCTAAAGGGTTTTGTTTCAGCAGTTGTGGTGTACTAACACTAGGAGCCAATTAACAGTGGAGCAGCATTAGCTTTGAAACAAACACTTGTAACCTGATTGCTTGGCTGCAGTGCAATCCCACTCCAACTGGATTGGCTTTCTGGGCCCGCTAGCTATTTTTGCCTTTCAATTACCGGACTCACTGATGACCACAGACTCTAACAAGATTGTGGGATAAAGAGTGTTAGAGCTGGGGAGCCTTGGTAAAGAAAAGCTTTTTGTGGAGGCCACACAGAATTTCTCATCCTTGAGTAAATGCATGTGGTCACTCCTCAGCAAGATGCACTGTTGCACCTTCAGAGAACTGTAATCTTGCTGACGTTACAGGGAGATTAATGCAATCAGAGCTTGCTGAAATAGCCAGCTTAAACACGATTCTGCTGAGCTGCTGAGTCACCAGGGCCAGGTGCAGCTCAGCTCCAGGGGAAGGTTTGTTTGGGCAGTCTGTTTTGCCTGAGTCCTGCATGCTCCTTTTTGCAGCAGTTCAGAGCAGTGCGTTCATGCAGAGATCACGCAGGTGCAGCCTGGATGGCAGCCCTGAGAGGAACCATCCACCTCCAAGCCTGCCTAAATGCTGAGGTGAAGGGCTGGCTCTGTGGAAAGTGTGGAAAGGAGATTGCCTTCCTCCTCACACCTGGCTCTTACACAGGGTGTGTAGTAGACAGGTTTCTACGCAGCAGCTGCTGTCATCTGCAGGGCTCTGATGTGCTTTTCTGTAGGTCAGAGTGGTTCACTCTTACGATATGAATCACAAACCAGTTTGGGAGCCCAGAAGGAATCCTACAGCAATAGCCTGTGTGTCAGTGAGGCAGCTAAGCTCTGGTGTTTATGGGCAGATGAGGAATTGTTCTACCACAGTGCATGTTGTCACCCAGGTGAAATCAGTTTGTGCATCAGCACCAGCTTGCTGCCAGCTGGGCTTTTCCACTCTAGGATAATACTTGTCATGGTTTTCCAAATAGGAGTCTTGCCCATATGCTCCTCTGAGTTGCTGTGCTGCAGTATTTCTACAGCATCTAATAAAATCTGTCGTGTCTGGGGGGTGTCCTTTCTCCTATTCCCAGTTTAAAGAGAGAGATGAGAAACCTGAGTGAGGAGTGCAGTCTGGAGCCGGTGACTGTCTCCATGGCTTATGTTTACTTTGAGAAGCTCGTCCTCCAAGGCAAACTCAACAAACAGAACCGCAAACTGTGTGCTGGTGCTTGCGTTCTGCTCGCAGCCAAGATCAGCAGTGACCTCAGGAAACACGAAGTTAAACACCTAATAGATGTAAGTACTACGAGCCTTGTTCCAGCTGTTGTCAGAACCTCCTCCCTAGCTCATAGGCAAAGATTAAAGCCAAGATTTTCAGTGGCACGTGCTTGCATGGAAGACCAGCTCTTTCAGCCAGTATTCTGTCTCACTAGGGCTCTTCCTTGCTTTATTTTTTTTAATTCATTAAAACTATCTGCCTGGTGCAGGCTAGTGTCTTACTGATCCTACAGTAAAGTTATTTTTGCACTTGCATATGTTTGCCAGAGAAGCAGTTGTGTGGGTGTCACAGCTGAGCCGATAAGCTGGTTTTGATTCTGAAGATACAGCTCAGGCCATACATCACTGACTTAATCTAACAATGCCTTGAAATCACCTGGATTAACTGATTCTTTCTCCCCTCCTTTGTTTTGTTTTGTTACCACTGTCATAGAAACTAGAAGAGAGATTCAGATTCAACAGAAGGGATCTCATTGGTTTCGAATTCACCGTCCTCGTAGCTTTGGAACTGGCTCTGTATCTCCCTGAAAACCAAGTTTTACCTCATTACAGACGGCTCACACAACAGTCTTAACCAAAGTTCCGTCCCAGCCGGCATCCAGCCGTGCTGGGATCACATCCCGGGATGCTGCTGGTGGAGGTGCCACTGGCTCCAGCTCGTTGGGAAGGCTGCAGGGTGTTGGGAACTGTCAAGGTCACAGATGCCGAGTCTGGGGGACGGTACGAGAAGAGTTATTGAACTTTTGTTTTCTTTTGGACATTTAAAGCACAAATATTCACCAGTCAGCTGTCATGGCTGCTTATTATTCCTTATTTATCTTCCAGGTTTTACTAAAACTGTTCTTCCCTATGAAGAATACTATGGTATTGGTTCTTTTTCTTTTGTTTTGTTTTAAGCCTTTATTGTATTCCTTGAAACCGAAGGAACATCACTTTCATTCCAGTGCACCATAAAGTTCGGATGTTTCTGAGAACCTTCTCACATTTTTACATTAATGAAATGCATACTTTATTTTTTTAAAGATGTGCCTAAAACTGGCTGGTCTGGTACCAGTGCTTTTTAAGTTAGTTCTGTTATTTAGTGGGGAATCCTGAATTTGTATAGCCATTTATTCTTTACCTGCATTGGCCTTGCATACAAGGAAAACAATTCCAGTATATCTGCACTAATAACATACAGGGCATCTATTCTATGATCTATAAGTAGCGAGATTGAAATTACTCCAATTTATTTACTATAAATACTTTAAAAATACACATTTTACTTAAGAAGGAAAAGTGGTTTGAAAACCTGTCATGAAGTACCACACGTTGAGTGAGGTAGCTGGGAAATGATTACCGTCCTAATTCACTCTTGAGTGGAAGATGAGCACTTGACTAAGAGCAATTTGCTGTCAAATGTATCATTGAGGGGTTTTATTTGTTTCACTGTTCCGTAGCCTGAAATAAGCACCTTTTTTAGGATGACTGTATTATATATGGTCTTATCTGAGCAAATATGAAGCCAGTGGAGTTACTGCTGCCAAACGAAGCCAATGAAACAAAGCATGCTCGGTATTTAAAATGCTACTTTTTTTACTCTCTGTTCTTCCAAGCATTGCATCACTGTGATGGTCCTCATAAAACTGGCATTTCTTGCACATCTGAGCAGCCACTACTGGCTGGTGCCCAGCAGTGCTCTAGTGCATACACAGAGCTTAAATAACTTCTCTGCCCATTGGCTGTTCCTTCCTTTATTTTTACAGTATCCAGGTTGGGAATGAATTCTTGATTAGATGTGGAACCTTCTGTGGTATTGGCTGTTGGCTTTATTTTCTGAAGCAATATTATGATACAAGTTACTGGGTCCGTTTGCAAGGAACAAAACTGATACTTGGTTATTCCGACTGAGAAATTTGTCATTTAAGTCTGACTCATAAACTACCAGACCTCATGCTGAGGTCAGGGACTTGCTATCCAATATGTAAAGTAATGTAAATTCCTGTTCCTTGTATTAAATATTGGTTGTAGCCAAAACCAAAGCTGAACTTTGCTCTTCAGCTGTGTTTTGTCTGAAGCTGATTTGGCTTCATTAGAATTGCAGCAAACTTTACTGGAGCCCCTTCCTCTTTAAGTGGGGCTCAAAGTGTATTTTTCATATATAATAATTACAGTGACTATCAAATCTTTTGTAACTGTGTTCACCTGTATGTAGCTTCAAATTACTCGTGTAAAATTTAATATGCTTGTGATTTCTCTAACACAGAAGGACTTTCCAGTCTCCAGAAGTGAGATGGTAGCTAATAGCTTAGACAATAAGCTTGCCAGTTATCTTCCAAAAGGTTTAAAAAAATTGCCTACTAGTTAAACTTTCTACTGAATATAACTGTGCTTGCATGCAGAAATAGTGATGTACTAAACATCTAGTGTGTAATGAGCCTCCAAATTAGCAAACAGTGGTGCAAACAGCTGAGGTGGTCCACCACTTCCCAAGGCACTGTGGAGGGGACAGAGGTACAACAGAGCAAAGAAATTTCTCACAGAACAGCTTGATGAGTATGAATGAAATCTGAAAGTGTCTTTCTCTGGGAACTTCTTTATTTAGTGTATAAAGGGTTTTCTGTAACAAAATTAACTTTCCTTTCTCACCATCTAAGGGAACAAAACGCACTTTGGTTTGCAACACTTTGCAGTCTCTATTCAGTGGAAGTTTGTCTAGTTCAAGTGGCCGTTTGGGCTGTAATTACACTCCCAGGATCTGCGGGTTTACGTCATAAAACCAGCAAGCTTTTATTTTCTGCCAGGAGAACAAATTGGGATAAAGGAGCATTAAATTACAGAATGCTGAATGTTGTCTAATAGTTATTCCAGAACTTGGCTTGAGCACACACTTGAGCTGGGAAGCTGCAGGGAGCACGGGCCAAGGATGACGCAGGGCAGCGAGGGCTGTGCCACCCTTGTGTGGCAGAGCTTGGGGTTGGGGTGATGCTGCCCCGAGCCTGGGGCTTGTCCGTGGCGTGCCTCGTGTGTCTGTGCAGGAACAGCCCTTCCGCAGGGATCCACCCCCACCTCCGCGTGCTTTGCCTGCCGGTTTTCCCGTCTCCGCGGTCCTGTGTGGGATTCTCTCTCTTTTCGCTAAAAGCTGCCACCATGTGGCAAAGGACTACCAGTACCTTGTCTGGTCACAAACTCAGCGCGGGACCCGAAGCCAGACCCACAGCTGCCGGTTTACGTTTGCACAGCCAAACTCCTCTTGCTCTGAAGAGAAACAGGTTTACACCGAGGGGGGGTCTGGTGCTTTGTGAAGGTGCTGCTGGGGTGGCTCAGCACGGAGAACTCTCTTGAGAAGAGCCTGTACATTTTCCTGTAAGCAAAAACTTTTCTGGTTTTGTCATACTCCATTATTTAAAAGTCTCAGTTGTAGCCTGTTTTGGTTTTTTGTTTGTTTGTTTTCTTCTGTGAAATTAAGATGCTGTGAAATAAAACCTGTTTTGGTACACGGTTTGTAACCAAATGTCTCATTTTGAAATAACAGAATGGGTGCTGCTGGAAGGGCCCTCTGGAGATCATCCACTCTACCCCTGCTGCTAAGGCAGGTCACCTGGAGCAGGTGACACAGGAGTGTGTCCAGGTGGGTTTGAAATGTCTCCAGAGATCGAGACTCCCTGATCTCCCTGGGCAGCTGTTCCAGTGATCTGCCACCCTTAATGGAAAATTCTTCCTCAAGTTCAGGTGGGATTTTTTTAGTTTATGGCCATTTTTCCTTGTCCTGTTGCTGGGCACCACTGAACAAGGTCTGGGGCTATCCCCTGGGACCCCTGGGAGATACTCGTATGGATTGAGGGGATCCCCTCTCAGTCTTCTCCAGACTAAACAGCCCCAGCTCCTCCAGAGCCTGTCCTCCTTGGAGAGGTGCTCCAGACCCCTCATCATCGCTGTGGCCTCCACTGGACCCTCTCCAGTAGCTCGGAATGGTCTTTTTGGGTTTCTGTGGGGGTTGTGGGGCGGTCTGGTCACAGAATCACAGACGGGTTCGGGACTGAAGGGACCTCTGGAGATCATCCAGTCCATCCCCCCTGCCGAGGGAGGGTCACCTGCAGCAGGTGGGTTTGGAACGTCCCCAGAGGGGCCGCTCAGGCGGGCGGCGCTGTGACCCTCCCTAGCGAGGGGCAGTCCCTGAAGGGGAGGAACCACCCCCGCGCCCCTGAAGGGACACGCCTGGCCCCAGCCCTCTCCCCAGCGGGGGCACGCGGTGCTGGTGAGGCCCTGCNCGGGAGCCATGGGAGCGAGGGCGGCGGGGCCGGGGGCGGCGGAGCCCCGGGAGCGATGCTGAGGCCGGGGGCCGCGGGGAAGGCTCTGCCCGCGGAGTCCGGGCTGCAGGGCACAGCCCGTGGGCCCGGCCGGGCTCCGGCATCACGTGACGGCGGGGGCAGTGCTGGTCGCTGTGGGCAGCGACGGGACCCGAGGGAAGGGCTGGAGCTGTGTCAGGGAGGGTTTAAGGTGGATAGTGGGAAGAGGTTCTTCCCCAGAGGGTGCTGGGCACTGCCCAGGCTCCCCGGGGAATGGGCACGGCCCCAGGGCTGCCGGAGCTCCCGGAGCGCTTGCACGCCGCTCTCAGAGATGCACAGGGTGAGATTGTTGGGGTGCCTGTGCAGGGCCATGCCTTAGACTCGATGGTCCTTGTGGGTCCCTTCCGACTCGCGATATTCCGTGANGGGCCGGATCCCCCGCCCGGAGCTGGGCCGGATCCCCCGCCCGGAGCTGGGCCGGATCCCCCGCCCGGAGCTGGGCCGGGCCCGCGCTGCCTCCCCCGGGGCCGCGTCCCGGCGCCGCCATGGCCCGCGCGGTGACGTCACGCGGCCGTGCAGGAAGCGCTCTCGCGGTTGTGACGTAATTCCGTGTCCNAATGGGCACGGCCCCAGGGCTGCCGGAGCTCCCGGAGCGCTTGCACGCCGCTCTCAGAGATGCACAGGGTGAGATTGTTGGGGTGCCTGTGCAGGGCCATGCCTTAGACTCGATGGTCCTTGTGGGTCCCTTCCGACTCGCGATATTCCGTGATTCTTCCAGGTGTTTCTGCCTAGTGCCTCAGCAGGGACCAGGACGAGATGCAGAACGACGCCGGGGAGTTCGTGGACCTTTATGTCCCTCGGAAATGGTGAGCGGGTACCGAGGGGCCGGGCCGGGGCTGGAGTCGCCCCCGAGGCTGGTGCAGCCTGTGCAAAGGGGCTTTTTGTAGCAGCAGATATCTGAGGGGGGGGGGAAATAGTTTTATTAGATTAAATCAAATATGTTTTACAGCCTGTGATTCCTGAGCATTTGCAACGTGAGTGTCTTTGACAGCTGTAGTGGCTCACAACGAAAAAGGCATAGAAATGAATCTTATTAGTTACATTGATTACGGTATTTTTTGCATTTTGGGAAAGAAGATAACGTTCTGTGTGTTTTGAAGGTCTGTACTGCCCTGTGCGCTGTATGAGGATGAACTGGGCACATAGAAACTAAAGTGAAAGGATAATTGGCTAATTACTGTGATGCTACCAAGTGAAAATTTCCTTTAAATGTACTTAAAACTGCATTTTAATCTTCTCAGTAATGAAAGCTTAAACTGTAACTGTCTTAAGTTCTTGTGCAGTTTTAATTTGCCTGTAGAATTGTCTCTGGTAGCTTTTTTTTTGTCGTTGTCACTGGCTGTTTCCTTTTGTTTAAATCTATCCTGTTTTATTCCTTAGCTCTGCTAGTAACCGAATCATTGGTGCTAAGGATCATGCTTCCATTCAGATCAACATTTCTGAGGTAAGTTTATTAACAGAATATGTGATGAGAGAGCTAAACCTTTAGACTTTTGATAAAAGTTAAGGGATAAAACAGCTTGTGATGCACCTCCAGTAACTCACTAAAGAAAGCCAAAGTAGACCTTAACTCCTGCAGGATACCAGTTAATGCACGTGGGTTCCAATTAATTTAAGCTCCTTGTAGCATGGTTTGGGTTTTTTTTCCCAATTGTTTATTAGTATTTAACTTTCAGGCATTTTGTGGACACAATGTTCCTGTAGCTTATGAGTTACAGAGCTTGATTTGGTTCTTGAGTGGGAAGCCACATCTTTTAAAAATCTGAGTCTCCTGAGTTATCTCGCCAAAAAAGAAAATCATTTTAAGAACCGTGCTGTTTTTGATTTCCTGTCGTTGTTCAGGCAAATACTTTCCTTGTTCACCACATTGCATTCCTTCAGTGATCCCTGTTTCTTGTTTTCAAAGGATCAGAGATCAGCAGAACATGGAAATTAACCCACCTGGTATTACAAGGTTCACGACACTGCTAAATTTCATAATTTATATAGTTTAGTCTTTTTTGCTGTTAAATTTCTCAGCAGCTTGGGAAAGCGAGACAATTTATGTCTCTCAGCTTGGACATTTTCCTACCCATGTAACAAGTCTGTCCCCTTCCCCCTTCAGTTCAATTGTCCATGATATGACCTTAGTCAAATGAAACGAAAAAAAAAGAGTAAAGGCAGGAAAATCCACCAGTAAACTTTATGCTGAGCTTTTCCATTTTTTCAGAGCTGAAATATTTTTTTCTTTTAGCTACCATTTCTTGTCAATCTACGTGATCCACTAAATTTTATGGCTGCACTGTGTAGCTACAAATTTGCTGTGAAAAGACCATTGTAGTTGGCTTTCTAAATTCAGTATTTGCCTTGAGATTTTGTAGTTTGTTTTTTCAACACTGCAAGTATTTTCCTGCAGTTTTTAACTTCGGGTGCTTGGCGAGTGCGAGGTGAGAA
Source organism: Cnemophilus loriae (assembly GCA_013397755.1). Classification (NCBI taxonomy): domain Eukaryota; kingdom Metazoa; phylum Chordata; class Aves; order Passeriformes; family Corvidae; genus Cnemophilus; species Cnemophilus loriae. Next base: position 1,348,021 of record VZTF01009458.1, on the reverse strand, counting down.
TGTAAAACTTTGTGAGAATCTGCGTGTGCAGCAGCTTTGCTGTGATTGCAGGTGGACAAGGTGACAGGCAGAGTGAACGGCCAGTTCAAGACTTACGCCATCTGCGGCCCAATCCGGAGAATGGTGAGTGCCTTCCTGACCTACAGAGTTGCTGTGCTGCTTTGTCCATTCATTAGTAATTAATTAGGTGTGTGTTTGGCCCTGAAAACGCAGCGCGCCCTCTGCTCGTTCTAGAGCAAGATGTTTTTGGGGGATGATGAAGGCAGAGTGAAGATGTGAACAAATTCGTAGAATCACAGAAAGGTTTGGGTTGGAAGGGACCTTAAAACTCGTCTCATTCCACCCCCTTCCACGGGCAGGGACACCTCCCACTGTCCCAGGGTGCCCCAAGCCCCGTCCAACCTGGCCTTGGGCACTTCCAGGGATGGGGCAGCCACAGCTTCAATGGGCAACCTGTGCCAGGGTCTTGGATTAACTTGGAATAATCAGTTTCTTCTGGAGATGTTTATATTTTTTTCTTTTTAAAGTGAAGGATGCAAGTGATTTTCTTTCTTTTAAGAATGTACCAAGGTACTAATCCTGGCTTTTATCTGTTGCTTGTAATTACTAGAGATGATACTACCTTGACTTAAAAGATGATGTGAGGAGTTCATCACAAGTCCACTTCTCCATAAATATATGTTGTTAATGCAAATGCATATTTTTATGCAGTTAAAGCTATTTCTTACCCTTTAAGGATGACCAAGAATTAACAGTTTATTTCGAAAACACTAATCTGCACTAACTGCTGCAGCTGCCTCTCTTCCACAAGTGTCAGCAATTATTTGGACACTTGAGAATATTTTCTCTTTTTACAGGGTGAATCAGATGACTCCATTTTGCGTCTGGCGAAAAATGATGGAATTGTTTCCAAGTACGTATGTTTATCTTATCCTCTAACTCCTGCAGGGGGAACTTCCATTCCCAAATGCAGCTTTTAGGATGACAATCTGTACATTGTATTTATAGGATGATTACACAGTTGGTCAAAGGTATTTACTTGAGCTGTTGAAGCATGCTTCAACTGATTTGTAACAATGTTTATTTCGTTTTCTTCTAGGAACTTTTAACTGAAGAAACTCCGGTATGGAACATGTGAAATAAACAGTTCAAAACTATATTGTGCCGTGTCTTTTGTTCAAGCCATAAACATGAGTGGGTTTATTATAGTTAGTCTTAAAAGACTTAGAAATGTGTCTTTAAAATATACAGATTCTGATTGTGATTTCTTAAAACAAATCAGCTCGTAAAGCAATGCCAAGAGTTGAAATTCAAGAATTTCCCCTTTACTCTTGGATTCACTGTCATTGTTCTTTTCCAGATTTAGTAAGTTTTGCATCTGTAATGGAACACTTGCAATGCAGCAATCTAACTGAGCTTGCTGCTTTTTCACTGGAGAAACTAAGGGGATTCTCCTCATTGTAGCATGAGAAAGGGTCTGTCCTTTCTTCCAGGTGCTGCTTTTGTGTTGATAGATTTTGTTTGCACACAGCAGGTTTATTTGTCAGTTTGTGGTTATCACTTAAATAGAATGTCATATATGGGTTTGGGTTTAAAATAAGGTAATAGGGTACGACTTGTATGGAAAATTCCCACCGTCAGCTGCATTTTACCAGTTCCATAATACCCACAGCTACACAGGGGCTGTCCTGGTGGTGTATCCTGACCTGCACGTTCTCAAGCATTACTCAGAGGTCATATCCAGATTTCACTGTGTTCCCTGCTTGTGATCATCTCCGGGTTAACATTTGCAGTTGTCCATCCTCAAATCTCTGCACAGGCCCTGCCAGAACCCTTCCAAGTGACAGAGGCTGTTTGGTGATGCTTTCCTGTTTATGCTGCGAGCTGTCACCATTGAGAGGGGGTTACCATGTGCTTTATTTCTGACTTGTTTGCAAGTTACTCTGTGTGCCTGTGGGTGTGGGAAACAAGGCTCAGGCCTGTCTCAGGACAGCCTGGAACAGGGATGCTGCTGCCTCTGGGCTAAGGAGAATGGCTGAACTACCCAAGTGTAGTATCTTTCTCCTTACCTGTATTTTTTTACTTCTCAGACATGTCGAAGTGCAGCATATTTGGAAGATCCTGTTGTGGCACTGTGGATACCTACTGAATACTAGCAGATCAAATCAGGCCATGTTAATGTGTAGTTACTGTGCAGTGTGGGTTTTTTTGTAATTTTAGTAAGTTTTTTTGCAAATCATAAATTAGTATTTAGAGTGTGAGCTACTGTGTAGATACAGTGAAGTCCAGAACTAAGCCTTTATTCCAGGAGCAGTTCCAGCAGAAGTCCAGAAGTTTCAGCAGAAGTTCCAAAAGTCAGAACTCAACAGGCTGTGGGCCCTTTTGAGCAGAGCCATAACCTGAAACATCTTTGGCTGCACAGTCTCCCTTCCCACTGATAACACTTGACTTTATTACTACTCCTCTGAGCTGATAACTTTTAAAAGATGAACTCCTGGATGCTGCAAGTAGAGAGGAACTCAGCTAAAAAGGCCAAAAAAATTGGTTCATGTTGCATTGATGTTGAACTTAATACACAAAGCACATGAGAGAAACCTTTTAAATACTAAAATCAAGGGGGAAAGTTAATCCATACTTTATTTTTGAGCTATTTTCTTCTGACATCTAAGTTAACCATGAAAGATGCATTAAAAAAAAAGGGGGGAGGAGGGATGACAGTGTTGTGATTCTCCTAGAAATAATTCATTTTTCCAGCAGATAAATCTGAAAACATTTTCTGGAAAGAAGAATAGTCTCCAAACCGGAGAGATTTCAGCTTGGCTTATGTCCAATCCTTATTACTTTCCTTTGTACACAGTAAGAGGAGATAAGTTTTAATTGGACTTGATATTTTTTTCTGACATATCTTAAATTAGCTGCTTCTGCCTTGGCATTAGGGTAGAACTTTAAATAAAACCCTTAACTGTTTACTGCGGATAAATGCCTGGTTTACCAAAGAGTTTAAATATTGTTGACTTGTTCCTAATCCCCTGAGACTCTGTTCATCCATGTGGATTTCAGTGGAATTCCTCCACAAGGCACAGTGAACTGACAGCTTAAAAGTTCAAGATGAACTTGAGGTCTCTCAGATGTCTTTTTAAGCATTACAACCCCATTAGTATACAGCTGACACAAATTTACACTTCTGGTTTGAGTGTTTAAGGATTATGTTGTAATTTAAAGTGTTCTGTGCTTTGTAACACTGATTGTTGCCATTTGGTTTTTGGAATTTTAAAAAACTGAAACAAATTATTCTGTCATTAATTTCGTGTCAAAATATGAAATGTTAATGGTGCCATATCCTGAAACAGTTCCGTTGGGAATGGATTAGTGCTGTGCTAAAGGCTTCCTGAAGTTCACACCGTCATCACCAGCAAGACTGCACGTGAGTCCTACCAAAATCTCTGCAGAATCCTATCAAGGGAGGACATGTGCCCCTTTAAAAATCCACTTTCAGTTGAGTTTTCTAGCATTGTGATGTAAAATGTTCTTTGTTTTCCTGGAACAGGAATAGTTCAGATATTCGAGGGCCATGAAAGGGAATGAACTGTACTCCTACTGTACAAGATGGACAGAGTTGCCCTTACATGGTTACATTGCACCAAGTTGTGAAATTCTTTGCTGTTACTTACGAGGACTTGGCAGTGGCATCCTAAAGACATCTGATTTAACTGGGGCTATTTTGGTGTCTTCAGCCAAAATTCTGCTGCTCAGACAAGAGCCTGAAACTCCTGAAAACACCTGGGGGCTTTGGTAGGAGCTCGTAGATGTCTCATAATACTGATTTTCCTTTTTAAGCCTTGACATTCTTCTAATGAACTACACGGTGCTGAAAAGCTGCTTCAGTGGGTCTCGGCTGTGAGCCTGTTGTGATCAGAGCCCCGGGTTAGGAGGTCAGTGCTGGGCACAGAGTTAAAGCTCTGATAACATCAGCCCTGCTCGAGGTGCCAAACAGGCACAGCCCTGCCAGGCCCGGGAGGGGACAAGAGGCAGAAGTGCTCCCCTGGCGCTGCTCGTGGTTCACTGCGCGGAGGAGACTGATTCAGGGCAGGAGGAAAAAAGGCCGAGAGTGTCCTTTGCCTCCGTGTGTGTCCACCAGGCTCCAGGGGAGCGTTTGGAGCAGAGCTGTCTCACCAGTGCTCCCTGCAGAAGGGAACCTGGGACGGCTCTGTGGATATCATTTATTTTCCCAAAGCACGTGCTGGTGCTGGAGGCTGCTGAAAGCCTTCCTAGAGGAGTGGGATAATCTAGTTCCACTAGATTTGGCAGCAGTTTTGTTTTCCAGTCGGGTGTTATGGAGAGCTGTGTATTCCCACCCCCTGTTTTGTTCAATTGCTGTCACTCTGAGTGAGATAAATACACCTCTGCTGCAAATATTGCTTTGAGCAGGTTAAGGGAGGTTTTGATTTTAGTTAATTCATTTATGGCTGTTTGCATTGAGGCATCCCCAGGGAGGCAGCTTCCCTGTATGTATGTTGGACTAATCAACCATGGGAAAAAACCAAAGAAAACTAATTAGGCATTTTTTTTCCTCCTGGGAAATGCACTATTGTTTAACATCAGACAGGAGTTCTGGTTGGCTAAATCCTCAACAGGAACTGCAGGTACTGAGATTTTGAGAATTAAGAACAATTGATAAGGTCAATGTGGGAGTTTTTTAATAAATTATGATGAAAAAGGTATTATTTTAACATCTGTTTTCAGATAGCTGATAATGAGTAAAACTACTGTGACCAGGCTGAACCAAGTGTAGGGTGCAATGTACACACCTGAGCATGTTAACAAACAAACCTGAGCAAATTCACTAATTTGTTAATAAATCCTGTTCCATGGTTTCTTTCTACAGGACTGAGACCTTGGAGAAGAGCAGGTATGTGCCTGTTCTGCTGAGGATTGGGGCCCCTTTGGCTGCTGTTTGTAGTCCCGGGCTGACCATGGCCAGCTGCCAGTGCCCACCCAGCTGCTCCCCACTCCCCCTCCACAACAGGGCAGAAAACAGGGTGGAAAAGCACATGGGTGACAGCAGGGAGGTCACTTACCAATTACCATCATGAGCAAAACAGGAAAATCCATGTATTGCTTATTAAAACAGAACTGGATTGATAGCACCAGGATTAGGCTGCAGATCGTGGGAGCCCCAGAGCTGTACATACATTATCTGTTAATTCAGGTGCTCTTCCAAGAGGATGGAGGACAATCCTTGTGCAGGGAGCCAAGGCTTGTGGGACATTGACTGGAGGTTCCTGCAGCGATGGAAGTGAGAGTCACACTTGCATTTTGGTGAGCCAGTTGTAAGCTGCGTGCTGGGACACAACACATCCATCAAACTTAAGGTGCTGCTTATCTGGCTCTAAACACAATAATGTTTTTGCTGTTTTCACAGGGCACCAGAGTCCAGACAAGCACCTTGATCCATCCATCAGTACCAAAATACAGTGCACTGGTGCCCTGATGTGAAGTCACTCAGGCTGTCTCCCTCTCATGACCTGCAGTGCCTGTCAGGTAAGTCAGGTTGAGCAAATATGCTAAAATGCCGTGTTTTATTTCACGGAACAGCATTTTCATAAGGTGTTTAGCACAACTCTGTGCAGGTTGCTCATCCAGCTGGGAAATGTGATATTTCATGCTCCAGGCAAAATGTTTTAAATGTCTGAGGCTGGACAAAAATAGCACTTCAAAATAAATTGGGTAGTGCACAGGGGAAGTGGCAGAGATCATAACTTGCTGCTTGTCCCTGCTTCATTCAGTTCTTTCCCCTACAAGGGCTAGAAAGGCTGGGGATTTAATTCTCCCTTTGACCAGTTTGAGGCTAAAAGAAAGGGATTTACACACCTGATTTCTGTTATGGCCAATGGAGCCATGCTCGCAGCAAACTCCCTCTGCATTCCTGGGAAAATGGGGTCAGTCGTGCCGAATCACTCAGCCAAGCGTGGATGTGTGACAGTACAGCCCCCGAGCCAGCTGTGCTGAGAAAATAACCTTAAAAAGTTGATGCTGCAGCTGAGTTCAGTGTCTGCTGATAGGTCACTTTTGCTCCTGTCTTGTGTCTGCTCTCAAGTGCCTGGAACCCTTATCCCAGTCTCCAGCCATGAGCTGGTAATCTCAAACTTGGAAGAGTTTCCAGGCAGGCTGACCAAAATCTGAGGATCTAAGACTGCCTGTACCCAAAAATGAGTAAATAAAAGGAAGCTAATCCCAGATGGTGCTGATTAAAACATGGACTACAAAGGGAGGTTGAGGAAGCAGCTTTCAGGCTGTGATGTATATTACCTGAGAGGGAGCTTGATCGTTGTGCACAGAGCTCATATATCTGGGAGCCCAGCACATCTTGACACAGCACTGCCTTTGGAGAGCTGCATCCTCCTGCAGAAGATAACAGAGCCAAACTTTGGGTCTTTTGATTACAGAGGGAATTAACATCTCGGCAGTCTTCTGGATGAGTGATACAAATGTGACCACAGTAGGGATAAACCCCTTTCAGCTAAAGGGAGGCAATTTTATATGATTTTTCTGACCTTCTCCCAAGTGCTGGACTTGTCTAGGGAACAGGAGGCTTTGCAGGTGTGGGACAGGTGGCAGTGTACCTGTCTGCCAGTGATACCGGGGCCAGTGCTCACTTCTGATCTTGGCTGAATGGTTGATATCAGATCTGCTTTGGTCTTAAGGCCCTAGGTGCTGATCTTTTGTTTCCCAAAATGTATTATTTGTCACCTATCTCTGTGGTTTTGCTTTCTCAAGCTTGTTTGAGACTGTCCTGACAGGAAGGTTAATCCTTGCCTCAGTTGAAACAGTGCTGACTCACTGCTGCAAGTCATAATTCCCTGAAAACTTTAAATATCCAGGAAAGTCTCATACACATAGCACAGCTTTCCATATGGTTACGTAAAAATCTCAAACTATGTCATTCTATCAGACACCTTGTGGCTCACGCCTGCTCTGTTACTCAGCCTTCACTGCTCTCAGTGCCTTTAAAAAGAAACAGAAAAAAAAAAAGTTCTGTTTGTCTCTGCAGAGCAGGGAACTGTTCCTGCTGTGCTTCCCATTAAGTGTGCATCCCAGGCATTCCATAAAACTACAGCACTGGGACCAAGGCTCAGGAGACTCGTTTCTGCTTCCAGCAGTGAGATTTGTTTTGAGCAAGACCTGTCAACTGCTACATCCTAGACCAGAATTCACCCATCTCTCAAATGAATGTGATTAAAACAGAATGAAGCTTTAAATCAATGTAAGGAGTGCTCCGAAAATGCAGTATGAGGTGACATAGTTCTGTAAATAACTTATAGAAGGAGGATAAACTGTAAAGATCTGCAGTGAACTCAGTAGAGTTGAGCCGAGGCAGGTGTGTTAATTTACTGTTTTAACCCCTGGTTTTACCCTCTGTCCAGCAGGGGAATTTTACACCACCAATTTTCTGGACATGCAAATAAAATAGTGTCATTTTTGTCTGTTTGAATCCAGGAACATTTATAGGGGTAGGACCCTTGGAGTGTTCTTTCTTCCTTTAGGGAGTGGGTAATGAGAGGGAGGGCCATATCAAAGCTGACTGCTGGAAAGAATTAACTCTGATTTACAACGCTCTGCAGCTTGAGATAATGCCTGTGGTATTTGGAGACTCTGAAATGCAAAATGCAGTGCTCATGGGGAGCCTGCTCTCAGTCACCCCTTTCTGGTATCAGTAGCTGGCACCCAGGAGCGCGAATCCCACGAAGGACTGCTCACTGTCAGCCCAGCCCAAGGCACAAAGCTGCAGCTGCCACGTCTGCTCCTACTGCTCTGGCCCAGCCTAAAGACTTCCTGCATCTCTAAGGTCAATGCAGCCTTTAATGCAAATTCACAGGATACCATTAGCCTTAGATTCCCATCTTCATGAATTTGCAAGAGACAACTGCGACACTCTCCAGAAGTGCTCGGAGCTGGGAACAGAACAAACCAAGAGAAATTCCAGCAAAGGGGGCAGTGACTGATTCCAGCCCCAGATAACAGTTCTTATCAGAAAAGCTCATAAATCCACCCAATTTAAACAGTGTCAGCAGCATCCCGTGCTGCTTTGTGTGTCCCCTCAAGGGATCTACATTTTCTTGTTCTGATCAGCGATTTCCATTCTATCTTGCAGGTTCCCAGAAGCCACTACTTCCCGGAAAATGCTTGTGGGAGGGCTAATTCTGAATATCTGTGTGGCCTTAGAAGGAGCAGAACATGTTGCTATTCTAATAAACAGCCCAAATTACTGTTTGGCTGTCACTTGCGATTAAAGCAGCAAATATTGGCAAAAACGACATGCCAGAAGTAGGGAACTTGTTTAAATGTTGGCTTTTGGGTCTGATTTTCAAGTGTCTAGTGGAATATGAAGTCTTCATTAAGACACAACTGTCTGTGTCTCTCCTGGGAGTTGTAAATAGACACCTGATAGCCCTGCCCTTTGTGAAGCACAAACACATGGACAACACCACCTTCTCTGGTCACTGCCACCCCTCTGGTGTCATCACTGCCACTGCAGATGAAGATTATTTGAAGAGAAGGACACAAGACCACACCATGGTAACCTATGTCTCTTAAATCTAGTTTTACCTCAAGCATTTTTGGGTTTTTAGGTACTATGGCCTGATAAAAACAAGGCAGAACATATATATTTACTCTCTGGAGAAAAGATCCCACAGCTTTGTCATGGAAAGGTGTGGATTTGGTGTTAAAGAATGATGTAGATATGAGAAAATGAGCATCCTGTCTAAGAGCTGGTCCCAAGTAAAATATCAGGCTGACACTCATGTGCTCCAAGTGATTTCTCAACAACTCCTTCCTGCTACATGAAAAAAAAAAAAAATTGTATTGTGGTCAGCCACCCCTTTTAGGGATGTGCTGCAGCAATTATGAGGAGTGAGAGGGAGTCATGACCTAGCTATTATTCTAGGAACTCTATTAGGGGAAAATCTGCGGATTTATTTCAGCCACATTTTGTCTCTTCCAGCAAACAGCCCGGTAGTTTCCAATGCACCAAAAAGAGCATAAGGGGATTTTGTCTCCAGTGTTGTGACTTTTGAATGACCTCACAGAGCAAGGACCAGATAATGAAGTGACCTTATAAAATACTCTTTTAAGAAAACACCATGTCATACACTGCTGGGACTATTGTCCAGAACAGGAAACTGGGAACAACTTTGATGCTTTAGAGGAACCTATAAAACAAAACTCTGGACTTACCCCATGAGAGAGAGAGTATGGAATGGGGAAGGTTGTTTCTTCTGCCATAGGAAAAAGTTCAGCATCTTGTCTACCTTCACAAGGGTGTAACAGTCCCTTCCTGACTTCTGTGGTGAGGAAACTTGGGTCACAAAAGCTGTGTCCTTCTATTTATCAGGTAACTTCTAAATATGCTGTTTGTACCCAAGCAGAAGGGTAGTTGTGTGCTGAGACCCAGTGCTGCAACAGCTCTGGCACCAGGGGTGACACAGTGCTACGTGGGATTCCCAAGGAACAGCCCTGGGGAGCAGCATTTAAGGGAAGAAATTGATAAAATGAGAAAAAAGTGCCACAAGTATTTTTTTTTCCTTTAATATTGTAAAAAGTCACTGGAAGATAGGAGCAGATGCAAATGTTTGGTGGTTAGTGACAGGTGAATACAGCAGCAAGCTTTTCTTACTGTCCTGAAAGGAGCTGCTCACCTGAATGCTGAGCCCATGATCCTGTGTGTGTCTTCCTGCAGTGTTTTGGAATGTGCTGCACAAGGTGCAGGAGATGCTCCAGAGCTGGGTGCAACCTTCTCCTGGCCAGGCAGGGAGGGCAGATGGACCCTAACAGAACACAAGAGGTGAGGTGTGAGGAGAGACAGAGTGGCTTGGTAGTTAGATAAGGAGCAGAGAACCATGGAGCTGCTGCCACCAGAGCAGGAGATATCTGAGTGTCTAGAGGGGGTCTGCTTGTAAGGAGGGATAAAGCAGGATAACTGCAGGAGCAATGGGCACGTTCAGGAGCAGTGGCAGAGGAAGGAGTGAGCATCCGGCAAGACTGAGGTGCTCAGTGCTCATGACTTGGGGGGAATTTCAAGGAAAGCCATAAGAGATCTGGAGGGAGGCACTGCTGCCTGCTGGAAGAGATGGGGAAGGGAGAGGTTTTGTGTATTTATGCGCTCTGTGGGGCCCAGACATTGAGATCACTGTGCGAGCACTGCACTGCCACGTGTTCTTTGTAAATGCGTGGGCAGCTGGATGTGTCCTTTTGAACCAGCAGCACCGTGTTCATCTGCCCTGTCTGGCACTGGTTAATCCTGAAAAGAAGCAGTACTTCCCTGTCTGCTCCTTAGAAATGACCTGAGCAGCAGCAGCGCAATCACTGGCACTAAACACATGGCTGGAATCCTTTTGATAAAGTCCAAGACACGGGACAGCTTCCTACAAACTGCCTCAGGGGCAGACCTGACCGTCTGACTCCCATTGTAGTGACATTTCAGAACAATTTTATTTGTTCCGGTCGGCTTTAATTGAACATCTGGGTTAATAACGGGGAGATTCCCAAGGTTGGCATCAGAGTCGGGAAGGAAAAGGAGTAATTCTGGAGTCCTTCCTTAATCCCAGCTCCTTTGTTAGAAGTGTTGGTGTTATTTAATTGACTGTTAAATCCCAGTCACATGAGCACCCTCGAGTGTAATCTCCTGTGATAAATTGCCCAGTACTCATGTCAGAGGCACATTCTGGTCTCCAGCCTGTGCAAGACTGAGTGTCCTGTGATTACAGCTGACTTTTGCATAGGGAACGAGGGAGGAATGGCTCTTATTTCAGTTTAAATTGATTTAAGAAGACAGTCAACTCCAGATTTGGATAAAGACACTGTTCTCTAACCTCCCTGAGGTCGTTGTAGATGCAGTTATTTTTTCCATGCTTTTCAGCAAATGTTTACAGGGTCCAGGTCTTATCAGACAAAGGCAGACAGCCCTAAGGGGGGGAAAACCAGACAATTGCACAAGGTCTCATCTCACAGGTGGGACAGAAGGAAGGGAAGGCCTCAGTTAGGGTTAGGGGGGAGCTAGTTATCTGTTAGAAACAGCCTGCACACAGTCAGATCTCTAGGATCAGGAAAGAGAATTCGAAGGTGGAAATGGAAGCTAGGTATGAAGAAGGAACTGAGCAGATAAGAGAAGGATGGCAAAGAAAATCTGTAAGATGTCAAGAAAACCTTTTTTGTCCTACAATCCTCGAATATTTTCCCATTTGATTCTGGTCAATCTCCCCCATTAGAGATTTCACCCTATGTCTCATGGTGTCTGAGACCAACCAGAGCCAGAGAGATATGCCAGAGGCAGAGCAAGGTGCTGGCATCCCTGAGGGGCACAGATGCTTGCATGGAGCATGCAGGGGACAGTCAGTAACTTCTGAGATGCTCCTGACCCCACTGGCACTGCTTTCCCCAAACCTTGTGAATTAGGAAGGTGGCAGCATCTGTGAGCTGCCCAGAAAGGTCTTTGCTCTCAGACCTCCATGCTTGGATTCACTGTCAGAATTCACTGTCCCTCAGATGCAGATTTTCACCCCTTTTTGAAGCCACTTACATTTACACCCAGCTGAGAGGGCAGGTTTAGCTTTGCTCAGCCAGTCTCCACTTAGAGATTCCTCACCTGATGTTTCCTTAATTCTCAGGGCACCAGCAAAACAGCACAGGGCTCCTGCCTGCCCTCGGGAAGGTGTTGATGTGCAGCAGCAGCCTGGACGTTCCCTGGGAGCAAAGCCAAGAAACCAAGGATCTGCAGCAGGAGAGGAGCAGCCCTGTGGGAAGCAGCTTGCAGCATGGACACGTCCAGGTAGGACAAGAGGTCTGGCCCAGTCTGGCTGCACCTGGGTCCAGGTGGAGGTGCTACATCTGGCAGAGGTCTGGAGGGACCGGTCCTGGTGTCAGGCATCTGTCTCCCTCCTGGAATGCGAGGCTAGTGCTGAGATCAGCCCACTGGGTGCTATTTTCTGTCATTTTAAAGCTGTGGCACTGGGGGAATGGCAGCGTGCTGTGGTGGGCTCAGGGAACAGCCTGGCTGAGTCCCTGGGCTGCGATGTCCCCGCTCTGCTGTGACAGGACCCCTGTCCCACCACACACAGCACGTCCTCTGGCACGGCCCTGCTGATAACAGCCTGTTCCCTCAGCCCCTCTCAGTCACATCCCAGCCCATCTCATTTTATCCAGATGCCATTTCCCCCCCGTGCCCATGTGTCAGTACCAAAGGAATGCCTGGTAATATCCTGGTTTTCTCCTCAGCTTTTCCCAGCTCCCTTTCAATCCAGAATAATTTGTGCTTCCTTATGACCCCAAAGGCACCACAAAACAAATGTATCAACATGAATGTAAGCACTTTAATCAGTAAAATGCAAGATTAAAAAAAAAATAATAATAATAACAGTACCCTGCAGAGAGAGAGACTGAGAAAAGAAGAGCAAATAAAAAGAAATGCTCTGTATGTTCTGGCTGGGAGCCAAAGGCCCTCTGGGCCAGGTTTGGATAAAATAGGGCTTAATTTCTGGTGTGAGAAACCGCTAGAGTGAATCTGTAGCAAACAAAGGCCAATTCACAAAGGGACAGAGGCTGGGGCTGGAGGAGGAGAGGGCAGCCTGCCAGTTCTGCCAGCTCCCGTGATTTTATCAGATATATTGCAGTATCAGAGGTTTCACTTCTAGCTTCCTTTTCCTCTTGCATTTTTTTAAAAAATGCATTTCTGCTCATGAAATCTGCAGGGCGAAACTTGAGATACACTCCCAAGACAGTACAGAAAGCAAAATGAAGATAATAAACACTAAAGTTCATTAACTTAACAGAAATTGAATTGAGATTATTAAACAAGACTCAGGGAGAGGAGGGTTTTTTTAAAGATGTTTGGGCTGGGCAGTGTGAAATGCTTTCTTGGACCATGAACAACTGTTTACATTTGAAAAGAAATGCTGTGTCAGCAGTGCTAGTGGGCTCATCGCTCGCTCGGTGACAGCATTATCTCCCTGGAGAGCTTCCAGTGCCAGAGGAGTGTGAGATCCCCCAGATCTCACAGGGCTCAGCTCTGCCCTCTTCCACACCGCCAAAACCTCTGCTCTGCACATCCCGGGGCTCACGGAGATGACAGAAAGCCAACTATGGTAACAGGGTAGTACAAACCTACCAAGGGAATTCTCTCCATAATGGGAATCTTGCCCAGTTCTTAAAAGTCCACTCCTTCCCTTGGGAGCACAGCAAAGAGCATGCACCCAGACCAGTGGCATTTCCATCTCATCCCACACTAGGGATGGTACTGATGGGAATGAGTCGTGATCCTGTTATTTCTCTGATTCTCTCCAACAAACAGAGCAGGGAGAATGGCTTGTCCTGAAAATCCAAAGCTTTGCTATTGGCTGCACGCTGTGCTTAATACCCTCGATAATTAAACGGTTGGCTGGTGGAATATACTTCTTTTTCTCTCTAATTGCTCAGATCCAGGCAGCGTGTTTGGGATTCAGCTCTCAAATAATTCAGCATTTACTGCAGCTACGGAAACCCAGGGTCATTACTTGCAGTGGTGACAGCTTTAGAGCCACTCTCAAGAAGGCTGTTGGGGATACAGGATTGCTTCCCCAGGAGTCATCCCTGTATTTTCCCATGGTATTATCTGATTTTTGAGGCCAGCTGTGGATGCAAGGATTCTGCCCACGCACATTTCTTCTGGCTGCTGTAGGTCCTGGGATGACAGTGGGTCGGCCCACACAGGGCAGCCTGTGGTCAGTCACCAGCCCACGCCAGCATAAGCTCAGTCCTCATTTTTGAGTTTGAAAACACCGTTCTGGGAGTGTACACAACCTCGGTGTCACCATGGCCACTTTGGCTTTGCCTCAGGCCACCATGACTTGGGCTTTCCCCATAAGATTTGTGTTTGAACACAAGCCACGTGGGGAGCATTTGTGGAGTGGTTTCGGCTGTTTTGAGGTTCAGTCCCAAAGGAGGCATTTCCAGAAACTCTTGCTTGAGTTGCTGCACTTCAGCAGGCAAAATAATTAAGTTTTCAGGAAGATATTGAGCTAAGGAGCTGAGATGTCATGGTGTTGTTGGTTGAGAAGAGGCTGGTGGAGTTTACATCAAACCCCAGTCTGTTACTGAAGGATTTATGCTTCATCCCAAAAGAAGGGAGGCCATATATGCAGTGGGATATGGTAAGGGATGAAAGAACACTGCAGTTTTCAAGACAGCAATCCAAAAATTTGGAAAATCCAAATTGCTCCATCCTCTTTGAGCTGGAGGGGTGCTGCCAGGCACATATGGATACAGATTTTTATACACCCAAGGCACCAGTGAGAACCAGTGGCTTCAGTGACAGCCAGTCTCGTAGCATTGGTGAGATGCATTTACCTCCAAGACAAGAGTACTGGGAGTGACTGGTGGGCCAGTAGCCCTCTCCCAGTGTTCTGGTGCCATGCACAGGTGTCCCTGGCTGGGGAAGGGAGCCAGAGCCACAGTGGGCTTGGCCACATGCCACCACTTCCAGCCTGCCCATGTCCAGAGCCCAGCCCTGGCATCGTGGGGAGGGTCCCCTCTGGGGGCCCTGCCCTGCTCGGTGCCCAGAGGCAGATGCAGGTTTTCCACTGTGGTGCACAGCCTCAATGAGACTAATGGAAGGGAAACAAGGAGTGTTTGACCCTCGTTAGTGTCATAATTTCTAGTGATGCCCACCCTTTCCCTGAAGAGTCTTTTACACCCGCGGGGCTCTGACAAAGAGGGCTGTGTTCTTGCTGTGGATGATTAACTAAATCCTGTGCTGGACGTACCAGGCTGAATGGGGAGCTGAGGACCCTGTCTGCAGAGATAAAGGACGTGCAACTGCACTGGCACAGGCAGTGCCTCTGCAGGAGTGGGTTTGGAGAGGAGAGAGAGGCTGGGTCCTGTTTTCATCTTGTTTGTAGCTGTGGCACTTACAGTACATGAAATTTGAAAAATCCCTTTGTTTGGCCGCCCTCAGGCTTCCCACATGGAAAAAGGGTGTGTGGGGATGGGAGTGCACAGGCTGTGAACACAGCGTGCTCTCTAATCGAGGCAGTGGGGGGGAAGGAGAAGTCATTCCCTTACTTAATGGGAATTGTTTGGTTACCACCATCACGCAGGAGAGGCTCTGCAGGTGCTCATCAGGGAGCTCCCCCAGGGATCTAAACCTATTCTCTTCCCTGCCTCCACCCCAGTGTTTCACACTGTTTAGACACAGACAGGCTCAGACACCACACTTTTCCTGCTGTTTCCACTTGTCTTTGTTCTCCTGAACCAAGACCACATATATCAAAATATTACAAGGGACAGGTGCTTGCAGGGTGAGGAGGTACAGAGAAGTCCCCAAGATTTCACATGCTAACTCATTTCAGCATCACCTGTCCCCTCTGCTCATCATCTAACACGGTTTTTATTACTCATAAATTTTCATATGGAGCAAAGAAGTTTGGGCAGCTCAATGTGACTGTAAATGCTTTTGGAGATTGACAGGAACAACACTTAAATTGTCACATTCCAGCATAAGCATACTTTTCACTTCAGATAAAAGTGATATATTATGATGGTTTTCCAGGTTTAGTTTCACCTACAGCATCTTGCATGGCAGCAGCTATCAGAAATGAATGATGCCAGAACCAGACAGAGCCTGTGCTCTTAATTGTAGGGGCCATTTGTGCTGTGCTGATGACAGACAGTGTCTGCCTGTGTGCTCTGACTTCACCTGCTCAAGTGTTTCTAGTTTTGCTGCAGTGTTGGGAATGGAGGCAACCGAGAATATCCCTTTTGTACCATCTGTGCTGGGTTTTCTCCCCTCCAAGTGTTCTGAAAGATCAGCGTGTACTCAGATGTCTTTGAGCTGAATGGAGAGATGCCTGCTTCAGGAACTGATCCAGGCAACACAAGTCAGAAATTAATATTAGAGTCCACCTCATCCTGGTATGGCTGTGTCTTAGCTGAGACTGCACAGCCCCTTCCAAGCAATTTCACCCGAGGGAGGAGTAAATGTGGAGGCAAACGTGATACAACAGCCTGTGCACTTCATTGCCCGAATACGAGTCCTGTGCATGCAGAAGCAGCTCAGCACGTCCTGGTGTGGTGTTCACCAGCACACAGGGCACCACTTTTAATGGGTTTATGTTGGGGTAAATATTCGGCACGGGTTAGGGCAGCCAGTGGGATTGGGACAAGTGGGAGATCTACACTAGCTGCTTTCTGAAAGTGACAGTAGGACAGTCTGTTTTGCCTTGTTTAATTTCTGTTTGCAAATATTTCCATGTCTGCGTGTGCACACGGTGAGTTTCTTTTGTAATGAATCTTCACCTATTTCCTAATTGCTGCAAGGCAAAGCCCTGCTGCATTCGGCATCTGGTTTCCTACGAACACCTTCACTTCTGGATATTACTCTGATAATCCCAACAAACCCAACCTGACAGCTCTAACCGATTGTCCCCATTCATAAAAACGCCTCTTAATACCTAATCCCCCCCCACTGCTGCCAGCCAGGCAGTTCCATTGTTAAAAAGATTAAACTATTATCCCATGCAAACACCAACCTCTAATTTTTAAATGTTAGGCTGGAGTCTTCCAATGATGGAAAATGCCAGGATGCATGGGACACTAGAGTTTCATGGCCAATGTGTTTAAAACTCATGAAATATAAGCTACTGCCTCATTCATTACTTCTGTAGTGAAAATTTTGTGTCCCCTCCCCCAGTCCACTCTCAGCTGCTTTGTAACTCAGAAATGAAAGTGAAGCATCTTTTGTTTTGCTTTTAAAATGTTTTTGTGGTGGTTTTTGTTTTTTTTTTTTAAATTCTGCTTGAGTCACAGGCTAAAATTATAGTTGATTTTGGACTATTTACAGCACGAGGATTTTAATAGCAGGCAGTCACTGAAAACTCAAAGAACAGTCCCCAGACTTGGACAAGTTAAACTCTTCACTACTGGGCCTTGTGCTAATACCAACTTTTTCCCATGGATTAGTATCAGACATGATCTAAGCGAGGTGCATTTTGAGTAAGATTCCTGCTCTCTCAGAAGAGCAGACTGCTTGGCTGACTTAGGCACCTTCCTGAAAACTCATTTTTACCACATTGGGTCTTGGAGCACTTTGGGTTTTATCAAATCTGCTCTGAAAGGTGCGATAACACCCCAGCATAAGTTTTAAATTAACCCTCTTTGGCTGACGGGAATCTAATGTAGAACAGATTTAAGTAGCTTGAGCTACAATCAGAGAGCCCCACGAGGTTGTGTTTGGCCAGCTAAACACTTGCTAAAGGATGACTCATTTAATCTTTGTCATCATGGGAGATGGTGCATGGTAAACCACACAAGAGGGTGTATGGAACAGGGAACCTTTGTGCAGGCAGTGGGGCACTGCTGTGAGCCCTGACCAGGAGCACAGGGTGGGTGCAGATGCCTGTTCTTGTGTGTGGGCAAAGGCAGCAGCAGCCCGAGCTGTGGGGTGGATCATGGGGCCGTGGGGTGGGCCATGGGGCCCTGGGGTGGTTCATGGGGTCATCACTCATTCCTGTCCCTTGCTGGAACTGCTGAGCTATTGCATGCAAGACCTGGGAAGTCAGCACGGTGGAGAGACGGTGATTAAACAAAGATACGGGGCCTAAGGAAACGCCCTGCTTAGCTGAGATTTATGAGCCATGGTCGGATATGTCACTTGAAACTGCCAAAACAGAGGGGGATGGGCACAGCTCCTTCTGGACGTGGTGGAGAGCTGCAGGCTGTCCCTTCCCATCCGTTTGTGTCCCTGCTACAACACAGCAGCTGAGTGATGCCTGCAGCTTCGGGTGCTAGGCTCTTCCTTGGTGTTTCTTGCCTTGGCTTTTTTCCACTGGTAAATGCTTATTTAACATCTTCAATTTTTAAAAATAATGTTTTCCTACGTGGACTTGGCTTTTTCTGTAAGTTTTTTACTGAGCTGAGGTGAGGAACTGAGGCTGCATGGTGGGGCTGTGCAGATCCCTGGGTTTGATCCATAGCTGCTGATGTGCTTGGGGAGTCTCTAGCTGACAGAATGCCTCTTGTCTATAGGAGAAAAGGACTCTGAAGTGGAACTCTCAGGTTTTCATAAGGCAGTGTCTCTCTGCTTTGCCTCAAGTACAAATGAGACTGGAGTTAATGGCTTGTGCTTCTGTGATTCCTGCTCCCACCTGTTCTGGAGGTGAAGGGTAATCACCAGCCTCCAGCTCCTTTTCAGAGCTAAAAAGAGCCAGTATCCAAACTGGGAAGAAGACAAAGGAGAGATGCACAGATTGTAGTGCTCTGAAGAACCAGGCGTGACCTGTGGGACAAGGATCTGTCCTCTCTCTCCTGTTTCTCCCACAGAAAGGTGCAAGAAGTGCCAGGTCACCAGTGGCAGTTGTCCCCTTTGCCACAGCTGCCTTGTTGTGCCAGGAGGTGACTGGGAAAACAATCAGCCATGAAGTATGGAAATCCCTGGAATGCTGACTGTGTTCATCTCAAGGAGGGGGTCTTCTCCTGGTACATTTTGTCTTGAAAACATTTTATTAGGGGGAAAAAACCAGAGCTGCAGGGGCTAGAAATGGCAGGCAGGCAGGGAGATGATTTCAGAGGAGAAAAATGCTCCTGAACCTCTCTGCTCCTCCCAGGCAAAGGAGCTGCCAGCCTTCATGTGGCATGTCATTCATCAAGCTGTCACCCCGGGCTCCGTGGGTTCACCCAGGAGGGAGCGTGGGGCACACCTGTAGCCTTTGCCTCCGGAGCTGTCTGAGGTTGTCCCCAAGGCCTGTTTCTGACTGCAAATGCAACCGTGGGCTGTGGGGGAGGTGGGGAGGAGCTGGGGGTGTTCATACCTGCAGGGCTGGGAGTGGGGAGTGTGTGCAAGGTGCCCTGGAAAGCCTCAGCTCTCTGTTGTAGGGGTGTGCTGTAGCCGAGGGACACTTCTCCCCTTACAGGGAGCAGCAGCACAGCTCCTGTCTGCCCTGGGAGCGCTGACAGTGCACCCCAAACCCACAGGAGATCCGTTTCTGGGGAGGGATCCCTAGTGCTGGGTTTGCTCATGCCGAGGGTGGGTAAGAGCTGTTTCAGAAGATTTCTGGTCACCTTCGTGGGATGCAGAGCACCTCCCAGATCTGCGAGCAGGCATCTCCTTCCTAAACGTTGGGGCTCTTGGGTTCTGTTTTGAAGTAACTCTTCCTCTCCCCATCAACTAAAGACGTTCAGATTTTCTATTTAATGCTGGTTTCCAGGTGTTATAGCAGCTTAGTCTCGTGGTTTATCTCAGAGCAAAGCACAAAAGAAGAGCCCCTTGCCCATTCCTGGCTGTGCACAGGCAGGAGAGCTGCAATCCCACCCCGCTGGAGTGACTGAAGGTGGGCTGGACAGGCTTTGTGCCTGCTGAGGGTATGAGCTGCAAGATGCCAACAGAAACAATAGCTAGGCAGGAGATAAAAAACACACCTGGCAGGAGAAATGAGTGGGTGCCAGCTTCTTTTGAAGTAACATTCGAGTATCTGTATAGAGGGAGTGGTCTTTAAATTAGGGTAAAGTACTTAAAGAATTTACTGTCAGGCCAGTAAGGCCCACTCTTCATGGTTATTGTATAATTTATATAGCACTTCAAAGGTATCAGGGTTCTCTGGAAGAAAATACTGGGGGAAAATCCACTCCTCAGGAAGTCTGCGCTATGACCTTAAAAGCATTAAATCCCCGACTCTCCCTTTTTGCTGTAACCTGGAACCCCCTTCTCTTCCAAAAAGTCTCCTGAGGTCTCTTTTCCTTCCCTTCATCAGTTGCTTTGTTCTCATTACACTTAAGTTTATGGATTAAAGCAGACACTGTTCTTCCTGATATTTAAGAGGATGCTGCTGTGCATCAGGGAATCAATTTCATTTCTTAGCCACTGAATATTTACAGATATTTTATTTTTAAAAAAATTCCTGCTCCTCTTTTTGTTGTTGTTTTGTTTTGCTTGTTAGTGTTTGTTTTCTTTTAATTTTTTTTTTCTTTTAACCTCTCAGCTCTACGGGAAGTGGAATCTGGATGGCTCAAGTATTTCTGGTATCAGGGCTGTAGTGTTTGCTGAAGATCAAAGGAACCTTTTCAAACATCATTGTTACCATTAAGAGGTGGCAGCCGCATCTTAAGTAACCAACCTTTTCATCCGAGGCACGGGTGATTGAGACACACCAAATCCAGCTGAGGGGGCTGGATTTCAGTTCCTTTCTGGTCAATTTGGGCAGCCCAGTTCCCTTGCAGCCGAGTTCTGGCTGCAGCGAGCCCCCAAGGGATGATCTGACCTTTAGTATGAATTTAGATCTGCGCTGTGACTTCTCTAAATTATGACTGCCAGAGGTCCTGGGGTCACAGCTTTCCATCATCAGAGCACTTCCAGCTCCCAGCACACTCCCAGAGTGGGAGAAGGGGTTTTTGTTTTGATGCTGATTTAAAAAAAAAAGAAGAAAAGCTGGATGTAAGCTGGATGTAAACTGGATGCAAAAATCACAATCTGGTGGGGCATGTCCTTGTTGTGACTGCTGTGTATTAGAGATGCTTCTGATAAAATATAAATGGCACTACCTAAATTTCTGGTGTAGGACAACAAATTAGCTCTGAACATGTCCCAGATGGTGTTTCTGCCACTTTATAAATGGTTAAAATAGAAGAGCTGCTCTCTTTGCTTAGATAAACAGGGTCTCTGTGTGAATAGCTTGCAACCCCCAGTCATAATCCCTCTCTGATCTCTGGTTATAAAAATGATAGATGGAATGTAAACTCCATAAAGATTAGTAATCACCAAAAGCGTAGAAAAAATATTGGGAAGAGCTGTAAGGTTTTTCTGCATTCCTGAGGAATTCTGCAGGGATTCCTTTTCCTTGGTGGGGCTTGTGCTGTTCCCCAGCTCATCTCCTTTCAGACTTGCTGCCTGGAGATGTTCGTGGAGGATTTTCAAGTATTTCTAAAGAAGTCTGGCACGGATTCACTGTAACCTCGTGTAAACGACTGCTGCTCGCCCCGATTTCCGCAGTTGTGAAGCCGGGCAACAGGATGTGTGTATTTGTCAAAGAATTTGGGGCTTTTACTGCTGGCTCAGGTCGTGCTGTGGGGTTCTCAGGGAAGGAGTTCTGACTCCCAAGCATTGTTGCTCTCTGGCAGAACAGCAACTCTGTCATCCTATACATTTCAGAGTATTCATCTGGAATCCTTTTTTTCCCCAGTCTTTTGCACACCAGGCAGCACTTCCAAACACAGCTATTGATCTTGTGTCTTGTGTTGCACATCTGATTTTCAGAAGTTCATAGTTTACCTTAAAATGTAACCACTTTACGGTGTACAAATGCGGGTTGAAAGTCACACCTCTCTCAAAACAACCCCAAACTCGGTCTGTTAGTAGACTTTGTGAAATACTCTGGGGTTAAAAAGTGTGAAGGTGGATATTCCCAAAAATGGAATAGTTGGGAACTGCGTTATGACAACTGCAGCCTTTGAGAAATCCAGTCCACTCTGTATGTGGAAGATTTGCTGGATTTGAAATTAAGTTTCAAATGGTGACAGTAAGGCAGTTTGGAGAAGGGGAAAATGCACTCAACAAGAGATAATCCCATCCTTTGGGATGGGATGGGGTCTTGGGGTGAAGGTCCCAAGTCCAGCTGGTGCAGGTGGTTCAGTGGGACAGGGAATATCCACTGGGAACAAACCCATCAGGCACTTGTGGTGTGGCTAAACCACCAGGGCAGAAGCCATGCCTGGGCTGTGGGCTGAGGCATTTGGGGGAAATGAGGAGGTTGTTTCACCTACACTTCTGCAGGGTTTTCCCACATACCTCCCACCTCTGCAGGGCCTTTGGACTGTGTTCAGAGCAGCTGTGTCAGGTTGAACAGCTCCAGGGACAAAGTCAGGCTTTCATTTAGTAGGAAGGTGTTTGAGGTATGTTGCCAAGATGGTGTTTTATTGCAAATTATCAATGTAAGCTGCATCAGAGACCACCCAGAATCTTCCTCGAGATCATGGCTGTGCTTCGAAACTCCTGTGAGATTCCATTGCCATCTTGTCCCTGCAGTGGGTAAGAGCTGCCTGTCCTCTTCTGATGCCATGTGCTGTTGGTGAGTCTTTTTCCTGTTATCCTAGGAGAGTGTTTTACTTCAATGTGTTTGCAGTCTGATTGTATCGGCTTTCCAGCTGGGAAACTGGGGTGCAGGCAAGCAATCTTTCTAAGACCATGTAGGAAACTCATGAAAATCAAGGACTTAATCCAGACTCCAGATAAGCACTTAAAATATTTTGGGTTTTTTCTCTTTTGCTGCTGATTACTGCAGCTCATTTATCTTTCCTGACTAACTCAGCCATCTCCATTGAAAATCTGGATTTGGCTGGAGACTACTCCAGCAAAACATTTGGGATTTTGCCCTGACAAGATCTTTAAGGCTGGCTGAAACAGCACAGCTTATGTGTTCTCTAAGAATTAAAAACTCTGCTCTAAGTGCATTGACCTGTCTCTCTCTCCTGCAAAACGGATGGATCACTTTCAGTTCTGGCCTAATGACACTCCACTTGGCCATACATCATTGCTCCTAATATTAGGAACTCCTGTCTCAAATCAGCAAGAGCTAGACATCCCTTTCAGCAGCTTGCAGTGCTTACCTGTGTTAACAGCCTAGCACAGAAATAGTTGTGCTTCCAGATGCCTGACTTGTGCAGTCTCGCAGGGAGGGCTATTCCTTAAATGGGTTAGGAGAGCTTAAAAAAATAAACTGTAAAAGAATTGTTTACACCCCTTTTTATAGCTGGGTCAGTTCACAACCTGGTTCCACAAACGGTTCTGTTGGCACAACCAGAAGGGGAAGAAGGGTGAACACTGATTGTGTCAGTGCTGCTGCCAAAGACAACATGTTGTGGAGCTACGGCCTCGGTCCCTCCTGTGTGGGGAGCAGGTCCCCTCCACTCCCTCCAGCCCCAAACACCATCAACAAACTGCAAAAGGGACTCTGACGCTTCCTCTTCCAAAGCCGGTGAGTGCCTGTAAAAATAAGGATTTGATAAACACCCCAAAGCACTTACTCTGCTTTTTCAGTGAGCTGCAGGCCAGGGAACAGCCAGAGAGATGTTAAAGAACAGAAGCAGAATAGAGTGTAATAAACTTTAAACCCCTGTGAAACTCCTGCTGCTGTGTGTGGCAGGCTCACTGTGGAACACCGTTGGGTTTAGTGCGAGTTCTAATCTTGGTATCAAGTCAAGGCTTGTCCAGAGAAAGTGTGCGTGCCTTTATTAGCATGCAAATCACATATCCTCCTTATTACACTGTCTCTGCATCCCTCCCTCTAGAGCTGTTTAATAGAAGCAGGTAAGAACTAATTAAATTCCTTTATTCATACCTCATCCTTGAAGTGCAGAGCCCAAGGCAGGAATGCCAACGGGCACACGCCCGTACCCTCTCTGCTTGCACAACGAGCGTGGCAAGCCTGACCTTCACCTCATTAGGCAAGGAATAAATCCCCTGCCATGAAGATGAGGATGTCAGGCACTATATGCATAAATCACATAAGGAGTTTCCAAATGGCTTTCATCTTGGGAGTCCTTAAGAGTTCAGAGCTATGGATCAATCCAGAGTGGATACCTTTCAGCAGTAATTCCACATCTGAAGTTTTTTAATAATGTGGCTCCTTTAAATAAGATTCTAAAAGCCCAAGCCAGCTGAAATGATAGCACACAGTCAAGTTAATTACTTTAATTACTATAAAATTATCAGACAGTGTATTTGTAATTTTAATCTCCTAATCCCCAAAGTACCTTTTTGCCTTTAGTGTTCCTAGGGAAAGTAAAATAGCTTTTGGTTTCCTTGCCAGCTTTTCAAGGATCTTTGAAAACTGAGAAGAAACCTCCCACAAATAGCCTGACTGTGATTATGGGGTTTCTTTTTTCGTTATTTAAAATATCATCTCTTATATGAATGCAAAGCATTTAAAAGCAGTAATAAGATCTATCCCAGCAAAACAGGTGTTTGAGTTTGAGATTTCTTGGGTTACCTGGACTGTACAAAGGTAATGCACAACATAAACCTTCCTTAAAGTGCTGAGGAAATTGGAGGTTATGGAAAGGGAAAACCAGTAGCCAAAGGACGAGCCCAGGGCTACTGTCTGTTATGTTTCCAGCTGCCTTATTTGAAGTGTTATGACTGGAAAACTGCTCTCGAAGTTTTGAACTGAAGGACCCCAAAGTGCTTCTCCCTGGTATGAAAAAGGGTTCCTGACCTCCAGGGCTGCAGCCATTCTGCACCTCAGCTCGTCCTCTGGGATGATCCAACATTCTCCAGCGTAGCAAGGCTGTTTGTGGAGAAACATCCCACTGCAACCTCCTGAGCTCCCCGCCTGGAGAACCCTCAGGCTGCCCTGAGATGAGAGCTGGTCACGGCTTCTCCATTCACCAGCCCTTGGAGCTGAGTTTAGGGCCCATTGTGTTTCTGATCTGTGTAAATCCTGACACACTGTCAGTTCTTGTGCTTGCTGTTTGATCTCCTGGAAGGTGAAGAGGCTGGGCAGAATGTGTGGGATTTTCACTGAAATTTATTCGACCTACGGGGTCCAAGCAGGGCTTAGCTGTTAAACCCATTTTTAACAAACTTTAAAATGCACCTACATTGGATGGTTGATTATCTTACAGCTTTTATGCTTATCATACCCCCATGACTGCTACTCCTTTTCATTCTGAGTTGATGAAGAGAAAGAAAGAAAAAGCTAAGTGATGTGTCCAAGGTCAAGCAGGGAAGCAGTAGTGAAGGGATTTGAGCCTCAGACATAATTTAAGTCCTTGGCTGTGGCACCATCTCTCTCTGTGATATCTGAAACAGGCTCATAGCTCTTCTATTGTGGAGAAAGCACCTATTTTCCTATTTGCTACCTCTTCCTACTGGAGGGAATTATTTTTAAGCACAAAGCAGCTGGCTGTTCCTATTAAGCTACTGTAGGAATAATCTGCATGGAAAAAAACTCAGATGCTTTCCCAAATAGGAAGTAATTTAGATTTCAGATTAAAGGCTGTGACAATGGAAATATATAAAATCTTTTCCTGATATGGAGCCCAAACCATGGGTTGCTCTTATCGATGGTGGACACAGGTGTGAAATCTGCCTTGTGCTGCACACGGGGAACAGACACTAAAGAAAAGCACAAATATCCCTGTTATGCAGAGCTCCCAGCCTGTGGTGTGTGTGAGTCAGCTGGTGCTGGTGAATGATGACAACTCTTGCTCTTGCAAGCCTTCCTCTCTTGCAGGCACTCTGCCCTGATCCTGCCCAGGGAAATGAATCGTCTTCCCAAAAATAAGAGCAAGAGGGAGAAGTAGGGAGGATCAGGGCATTCACTGAGTTGTTCTCTCTGGGACCTATAAATCCTCAGTCCTGGCTGTGAAAGGAGCTTCACAAAGTGAAAATTAAGGCTTGGGATGGACAGCTGGGATGGAGGGAGCCAGCACAAGGAGCAAGCCCAAGTCTGGAGCAGTGATGGTACTCTGGGCTGTCAGCTGCAGTTTACAAAGGAACTGAAGCTGAAGTTTCCCCTGCTGTCACTGCCCTGTGGGTGGGATAGTGCCAGCCTTCTTGGGGACAGCAGGGCTGTAATCCAGGGCTTTCTTCTCAGGCACCTGCTCAAACAGAGAATTTCTCTTTTGTGCAAGCCTTGAGCTGTACATGGTCAGCAGCACGCACCTGAGCACCTCAGACTGCACACAGCAGATGGGGACCAGTGTGCCTGCAGTGCCAGGGAGCCTGGGAGGGATGTGAGGGGAGAGGCTTGGTCAGATCTGGACTTTGTGGCAGAAGGGCTGCTGAGATCTGTGCATGCGGTGTTTCTTACTTTGCATTGCATGAAGGCCCTCAGCATTCCCCACGTGTTCCGCTCTCTGATAAGGTTAACAGGATAAAGAAAATGTTACCAAATGCATTTTAACAGATGACTGCAATTTGCACTCAGCTGTTAGGCTGCTGGCTTTTCTGTCTTAGAAACTGCAGAATAGGAAAGCCTAGCCTGTGTTGTCGAGAGGGGTGAGATGAAAGTGAGGAGCTGCAGAGTGAAGCTCCACAAATTCCTCTTGCACTTGGTCAAACTACAAATAATCAGATTAAGCCATAACTGTATAAATGGGGCTTGAGTGTGTTTGCTCTGCTGACTTGGTCATGCATTCAGGACGTTCAGACTGGTGTAACTACAGCCCAGGAGGTATTAGTCACGCTGGGAGGACTTCAGTGAATATAAGAGGGCTTCATCTGGGCAGTTACCAAGGCAACTCTTGCTAATATTCCATTACAATGCTTTTGCCCTCTGCAAGTCCCACGGATTAGGACTGGGAATCTCAGAAAGAAGAGTTGATTGTCAATATTGTGCTTGGATTGAATGTATCCCAGAGGAAAAAAAAAAAAAGGTAAAGCATTTCCCATAGGCAGAGCCCACAATGCGCAGCTGGAGCTAAACTCCGTCTGTCATCCAGCACTGCCTTGTGCCCTGAGGAGAGTCTTGGGTAGCAACTAATCTCCCTCTTTCCAGTTCTGAAATAAATGGAAAATGCAGGTATGAACTCATCCTCATCCGTGTTGAGAGGCAGAGCAGCAGAGCTGTGCCAGGTTCCACTCAGAGTGGCTGCAGCACAACCTGCACCAGTACAGGCTGGTGCTCTCAAACCGGGCAACTGTGCCAGCCCGAGGGGACCACCCTCACACCTCAGGGCCGTGGCTGTCACTGGTGTGTTTGCTGGCTCTGTGCACCTTCCTCTAACTGTATTCCTTGTCACTGACACAAGAGCTGTTGCTGATTCCCTTGGGGAGCCACAGCCACTGTGTGTTGGACGGAGCACCCTCTTCCTCTGGGAAAACACACATGAAAATAAAAGGGCATCTGCTGGTGGGGGATATTGCTTGAGATGTTCCTTTCTCTGGGCCAGAATGGCATTTGTAATGCTGCTGAGGTCTGTTGCTTGTTCCTAATTACTGTTTTCATTAGCTGTGTATTGTTTTTCATTAATGAAACAGGATTTAATAGGAAAATGGCAATACAACTATCCTGTCTGACAGAAATTAGAAGAGCTACTGGGTTTTTATCTGCTACCAGTAATTTCCACCTAGGTTTCGAAAAACTGGATATAATGTGATACTGGTGGAAGCCAGCAAGGATATGTCATGACCCCATGCCTGAAGAGTATTTATGTGCACATAGCCACAGGGCACAGAAACAACCCCGGGTGAAGTAATCTGTGGGAGGATGAACTTCCCGGCATTCAAAGAAGTTACAATGACATAGTGGGAGAAGTCCTGTTCTCTGAGTCAGGCTTGAGTCAGTTCCCCATTTGCAGCGCTGGATGTGTCCCACCTTTCAGACAAGGAGCAAAAGCGTGTTCTGTCTGTGTGTCTCCGGCTTGCCCCACTGCTCCGTCACACTCGAGCGGGTGCGTTAACCCCAGCACTGCACTGGTTTTCACCCCGAGCACATTCACTCATCCCCCTGCTTCCTCCGTGGATTCAACTTGACACAGCGCTCTTGGTCCTCCTGCAGTGCTAAATAGCTACCAAGGCTCACCCCAGGAGTAGCTGCACTTTTCTGGTGGGTGAACTGATCTCTGTTGACATGTCAGCTCGTTAAATCTGCAGGGCCCTTCTGGCTGAAGGCAGGGCTGTGTGGCACATTTAAAGCATGATTTAGTTATTAACATAAAAGCAGCTGTGTTCCTGTTTGAGCTGTGCAAAGAAAAACACGTAGCTAATGATGACCGAGCCCGGAGCGTGCCTAGGAGACAGCACTTATGTATGTTTTCCATGTGCCCCAGAATAATACAGAGTTTAGGCTTTAAAAGAAAGTATTTGGGTCCTTGCCAGGTAGACAGACAGTATGAATGAAACACCTGTTCTGGCTTTGGGAGGGTTTTGGAACCATTTGATTACAGGGAAGGTACAGGCTGACCTTAAAGTGAATTGAATTCTCTGGTGTAGAGTAACATGTCCTGCTACATTATGAGTCTTCCTGATCTCTTAGCGAAAATGTCCACAGCAGACAAAACACAGATGTCTGCTCCTTTTATTTTTTAACTAAAAGGTGCTGCTTGGGCATGGCAAATTGACCAGCTCTGTCTAAAAACAGTCTTTTTCAATTTTGAATACATGTTAAAGGAGGAACACTATAAAGGAAACAAAGATAAAACACATTAAAGTAATTCTACTGAGAGAGGAAAAATAACCGTTCATTCCAGATGTGTCCTAATCCGGTTCTTGCCAACGCTCCTTGGTACCTGGCAGTTTTAGCGGGTTGCATTTTCACGTGGTGTAATTCAATTCCAAAAAAGATACAAAGAATCATGTCTTTCCTAGAGTTGCTTCCTATTGAATCACATTATCAGTCTGGTCGGGTTTGTCCAGTCTTAACTACTTCTGTTAATATGGCAAAACCAGCACCAGGAATACTTTCATAAAAAGCAGACTGCAGCAGATGGTAGTGTGATGAGTTTAATCACCACCTCTGGCCTTCGGCTTTATATGTTCATAAGAATCAGTCTGAGAAACTAAGGCAGATCCTGGTCAAATTCCTCATAGCTTCAACAAAACCCTCAAGTTCTTTCCCAGTGTAGATTCAAGCTGTGCCCTAGCTCCCCTGATGCAGAAGGGTTTAAAAAGCTGTAATTGAGCTGTCAGTTTGAAGAACAAACAGGGCAAATGTACTTTGGGTCTCTGTTTGGGGGCTGTTTGCAGAACTGTCTGTATGTGCATGTGTGGGAGTCTGTGTGAACGGGAGGGGAACTCCTTTCCGAGCCTCTGTGAGCTCAGCAAACCCAGTGCAAACCTCGCACGGGACCTGCTGATGCCTTTTGTGGGTTTATTTTACAACTTTCGCAGGCAGAGCCTGTGGACACTGTAAAATTACGAAGCTGGAGATGTGCTTGAAGGATATTGATTGCATTTCCGGCTTGTGTTAGTCCAACTCCAGCTCACGTGGAATTAGTTCTTAGCCCCGCGTAGCTGCTCCTGACACACTTGTGTCAAGACACAACACGCTTCTAAACGGTGAGCTTGGCGTGAAGTTCTTGGGTCAGCACAGAGCACAGCTCAGGAAACACGTTCCTCCACACAGCCTGCAGCAGGGTAGCAGGAAGGTGATTAAATCTTCCCTAAGATAACATGTTCCTGACCCTACATCATACAAGAACCATATGCTCACTTATTTCTCTTGGCTGAGGCCCTGCTCTCAGTGACAGCTCTGACTGTGGCGGTGCCTCGGTAGGAAATACTGCAAGTGAAGGAAATGGGTCTTTCTCCGTTGGCCATGTGTTGCTTTTCCTGGAGCAAGGAGAACTCCTTTCATTTCTCTGTATTTTAGACATGATAAAACCAGAGAATTTATTCACAGCAACCAGAATGTGTCTGTGTCACCGCTGAATTACTCGCTTCTGGCTGTGGGATACTTCCCTGTGCTCCTGCTGTAGGTTAAAAGGGTCTGTGTAGACAGGAAAGCTCTCACTTGTAACTTGCAGAATCTTTGTTCAGATTTAGGAACTGGGTTCCCTCATCGAGATAAGTTGTTTGGAGCCCACACACTCAATTTGTTCTCAGACCTCCTTTATGCTCTTCCTGTCCCTCCACGCCCCCAAGCCCCTTCTGTCACTCTACAGCTTGCTTGAAGAGAGAGCTTGTGGTGTCTGGTGGCAGTCTGGGCAAGCTCCTCATGGTCCTGCAGTTTTTAGGGAGGCAAAGTAAAACCTTCAGCGGAACTCGGATGCCTTTAGCAGATGCAGATGGATAACAGCATGGCTGAGGTCGTGTTACTACATGTAGGCTCAGAGAAGACTGGAGTAGGAATGCTACAGGCTGAGTTCTTTTTCTCCAGTTCTTTCTGCATTCACTGCTAGTGGATTGGATTTAAAATGAAAAGTCTCTTCTGCTTCAACACCCCTTATTTGAGAGCATGTCAGTGTGACCAGCTTTGTGAAGCCGAGCCAAGAAGCACCACTGCAAGGCTCAAGAAATGAGTAAAATTCAAAGAGGGATCAGAGCAGTAAAGGAATGGCAAACGTCCAGGGATGTTGAAATTTATGCTTAGAAAAACCTCTTAGATGGAAGAAAGGCTTCACTACTCAAGCTAAGTTCTAGCTGTTATAAACCAGGCAACATGTTATTTGGAAGCAGAGTATTCCTTGCCCACCCCGGGGGTTTTCACTGGAAGTGTTTGCTGCTGATGACTCTCAGATGAGATGTTAGGCCAGATGGGACTCGTGTCCAGTCCAAATTAGCAAATATGACTTTTTTCCTGAGTGTGGCTGAAAAGAGATGGCATCAGGGAAGGAGGTCAAGTTGTTAACCTCAACTTTTTGGTTAACCTCTAAACTGGACGTTTAGCAATGTTAGAAACCCTCTGTCCTTTTATTCCTGTGCTGGAAAAAGATCCTCAGAATGCTCTTTCTTTAAACTATTTCCATTGCTTCTTGGAAAACTTCAGATCCCCTCAGTTACAGGTGGCCTAAGTACGGTTTCAGTCTTCGAACTGTCTTTGAAAGAAGCTCTGCAGTCGACTGGAGGCCAGTTCAGACTGCAGAAGGGTCATTTTTTCTGCGTGGTGCTCCTGAGTCTGTGCCACAAAACCCACGTGCTAACTGTGATTTCACTTTCCTTAATTGCATTTTGGAAGGGAGATTAATTATATTACCACTAGAGGGATTACAGATATTAGACTGGCCCAAGTGTTTTGCCCTGAAACTCTTGTGGGGGTGGGAGAAAGTTATTTTCTTAATCTGTGCCCTGCTTTCCTTGTTAACTCTTTTTACAAATTTACAGGTGCCGTGGGGTGTAAGTAGCTAATTAAATACAGCATTTGATAAAGTTTAAGGAAGTTTTAATTCCTGTCCTGTGGAGTATTGGTCTCCCCTACATAAACATGTTAGTTAACGATTACTGCAGGGCACAAGTATTTTCAAAGGTGGCTGTTCCCAGAGGAACCTACCCATTTTCAAGCACGGTTTAAAGGGCAAAGACTGCCTGTTCTCTTGATAAGAATTTGTTTTTAAAGGTTCTGTGTAGCTTTTAAAGGATACATTCATCCGCGGAGTGATAAGATCTTGCATTAAGTGGGCAAACCAGGGGAAAGGTCTCCAAAGAGACGGGCAAGCAGGAAGGGGTTAAAAGATGCCTGAAAGCGCTTTAGGAAGCCTTCCTAACTGAATGGGTTTGGCGGCCGTGCTTCAGTGCTCCCTCACCATGTGGAACCAGGCACCTCTCACCGCCCTGCGTTCACAAGTCCTGATGTCACGATAATGTGATCCCGGTGAAACAGCTGGCACTGGATGGCTCCCGATGGCGTGGGGACTCCTGCACACCTCCCCGATGGCGTGGGGACTCCTGCACACCTCCCCGATGGCGTGGGGACTCCTGCACACCTCCCCGATGGCGTGGGGACTCCTGCACACCTCCCCGATGGCGTGGGGACTCCTGCGCTCCTCCACCTCCCGATGCTGCGACCCACCAGCGCTCCCCAGCAGCACCTGGCCGGAGGGCTGCGAGTGTCCCACTGCCTGCAGCACCCCGTGGAAACCTCACAATAAATCGATATATACTCTTATATACATTTACAGTGCTCCAGATACAGCAAGAGGGGTCTTTCAAAAGCCCCTGAAGGTGCTGAAATCAGTGTAATTGCAGAGCCCGGCCGGTACACGCCATATGCGAATTCAGTTTGTTGAACTACATATTTGAACCACACACATCACAATGCGTTTTTGGGTTTGTTGTTTTGGGTTTTTTTTAAAGCTTTTCATACTTAAGACAGTAACTTTGCCAAGAGGACTGGTACCTCCTAGGCTGCCCACAGAAAATAAGAAACAAAGAGGATGCTGTGATGCAAAGAGCAAATGCCCAGCAGCAGCCTGTCAAGACCTGGACACGCTTAGGAGCTTGTTTTGCTTCCTGTGAGGTTCAAATACCGCAGCGATCCAACTGTTTGGAGTCCGGACCTGGTCTCTTGGTATGTCCTAGTTTAAAGAAGCAGTCTTGTCCAGTTCAGGCACAACATTTTGTGTGTGTTATTTAATTCTTGGATTTAAAAAGAGTCTGTGTTTGCCAGAAAATCAAAGCAGTTGTTTGATGAGTTAATTTATGTGTTGTTATATATTTATGTTGAGGTTTTTATCTGTAAAGTGTCTTCCCTCCGGCAGCATATAAAGACCTGACAGTGCGTGTGCCCTTGCGAGTCACACCACGGAGGGATTGTCCATGGGCAGCGGAGGGATGGGAGAAGGTTGGGTTATCGCTGAGCTGCTTCCTTCCCCCTTAGGTGAGAAGGTAAAGTCATTTCCCCAAAGCCATCCTTTCCGGGGAAAGTGGAAGTAAAATTTTCACTGCCCAAATTAAATGAAAACCCACATCATACCTCGAGGAAAGCGAACCGAGTTTGGTGGAGCCTTCCCGTGTTTTGTTAATTAGTAATAGAGTTTTTCCTGTAGATAACCCGATCTATCGGTTAATGGAGTTTAAAACAGCAGCGAGCCGCCGCGGGCAGCGCAGCCCCGCAGATACAATGGGCACATTGTTCCCGGGGGATCCCGTCCCCGTTTATTTGGAAGGGGGGGCATCACTTCACCCCACTCGGCCTCGCCTCGCTCCAGCGGGGCCGGGGGGTTCCCGGGGCGAGGCCGGCTGGGCAGAGGGGGGTTCCCGGGGCGGCAAAGGGTTAATCGGGGCGGCGGGGCTGCCGCGGCCCCTCCCCGCCGCCGAGGCTGAAGTAGCGCGGCGGCGGCGGCGCGGGGCAGAGCCGAGCCGGGGGGAGCGGAGCCGNCTGCCGCTGCTGCTGGCGCTGCCCGCCGCCGCCGCCCGGCCGCCCGCCTCCTTCCCCAGCGATGTGAACGGGCACAGCCTCCACCCGCCCTACTTCAACCTGGCCGAGGGCACCCGCATCTCCGCCA
The DNA here is from genome assembly GCA_013397755.1 of Cnemophilus loriae. Lineage (NCBI taxonomy): Eukaryota > Metazoa > Chordata > Aves > Passeriformes > Corvidae > Cnemophilus > Cnemophilus loriae. The sequence goes on along the minus strand of VZTF01009458.1, from coordinate 1,315,120 downwards.
CCGCCACCTGCGGCGAGGAGGCGGCGGGCGCCGGCAGCCGCCGCGC
>VZTF01009458.1:1186922-1314819 GCA_013397755.1 Cnemophilus loriae | reverse complement strand
GGGCTCAGGGAGGGCTGGTCCCAGGGCATCCCCCCGCCCGCAGCCCCCCGGAGCAGTGGGGCCGCGGGACGCACGTGCTCGGTCTTTCTCCCAGCCTTGCTAGGAGCTGCTCGCATGAAACGCGGCTCGCTGAGTGCCCGGGGCATTATTTTTAAAGTTGTGGGCTCTTTGTGTTTGTAAAATCCCGGGTAAACCAGCACCCAAATTCCCTCTGCTAGTCAGGGAATAGTTATGATAAATGTGATAATGTTTACCTTGATGTGTCTTGAACGTGATAATATTTACCTTGAGGTGTTTTAACTGCGCTTTTCCCCGTGTGTTTGGTGGGGTTTTGTGATGAGCAGAGGGGAAAGTTACGAGCGTGGATTTTACAAGCGAATGTCAGGTGACTCATCTCAGGGGTCCCATTTTAAGCTGCCCAGAGGGAGCTTGCAGCCAGGAATGTAGACGGTAAAAGCTGCAGTGCAGTGTAACAGCTATGGCTCCCTTGAAGGGAGGAAAGAACAGTTGTAAACGGGCTTGTAAAACACCAGGTTTAGTTGCAGGAACTCCAGACCCAGTGTCCCCCCTGAGGGCAGCCCAAGCCGGGGAGAGCAGCTCTGATTTGAAATGCTCTTGCAGCCCGAAGCCCGCCGTGGAGCCACCAGCTGCTGCTCAGTGTTTTCTGCGTGCTGCTTGCGAGGGTTGTGGTGGTTTGCACCTGTTGCAGTGGAGCAGTGGAGTTGTAGTCCTTGTTGTATGTAACAATAAGGACGAGCACCTGTTGCAGTGGACTTTCTCGGACCGAGCCTTTCTCGGCTTTTGGTGGGGGTGGCTTTGTTACAAGATGATCTCTGTGAAGCGTTTTTCTCATTCTGGCCACATTCTCCTGAGTTAGTGCTGTACTAGGAATTTTCCGGCTATTGTGTGGTTATGACATGGAATTTTGCTGTCTATGTAGTATAAATGGTTGAAGATGTCACTGGATGGCAAAAACCTGACGTATCCTCTTCTGAGTTTTGCCACCTTTTAAAGTGATGTTTCACTTCACTGCACTGTAAAATAGCGTAACTCGAAGAAGCTTTGCCTCAAGTCCCAGTAGCAGGAGGCTTACAGGGACCTTGATGTAGTAATTGTGCCTCCAGTGAGGCAAAGGAGTAAGGAAAGGTGAAGAAGTAACTGCTGCTCTGTGCACTTGCAAACAAATATGTGAATGATGTGCCAAGCAAAACTGGGAGGATAAGGCTGCTTGGAAGAGCTGGCAAATGTGGGTGTGAATTTATCACTCCTCATGTGTCCATCTTGTGCTCTGGCCACCCTGCTAGCTCAGCATGACACACAGCACTAAGGATGCTGGTGACTGAAAGAAACCTTTCAGGCTGTACCAGCTCTGGGGACAGCCCCAGCATCCTCCTGCTGCCAAACACAGCTCCTGAGCTGTGGAATTCTGCTGCGACCCCCTCCTGTCCCCTGTGCAGCTCTGGCACAGGGGGAGCTTTGATCTGAGCACCACTTCCCAGGCCAGCGGGCTTCACTCGGTCTGAAAGCTTTCGAAAAATCCTTTTGTAGTGGCTCCTTTCCATGACCACAGGCAGCACCTAAAAGGGAGGGGAGGAAACAGGAGGCATGAGAGCAGAGGTCAGAGTTCCCAATTCATCCCCTTTAGGGGTCTTGGCACCATCCGGTGACTAAAGCAAGGAGGGAGGTGGGAGGGAAGTGTTCAATTTGAGCAGACTGAAACAACAATAATGAACCCCACATGCATGTCCTCACTGCCTGCGTGTCCCACCAGCCCAGAGTCCCTTCCCTTCTCTATTCACCTGCTCACTACTGCTTATGTGTGATGTGGCTGTGGCATAAGGAGTTTTCATCAGGAATAATGGAAAAGTGCCACTTGGGACCCTCCAATAGACATCCACATGCTGTGGTGGTGAAGGGACATTGGCTTGATTAAAGACCTAGGATAAACATTAAGACAATCATTTAATAAATCAGTTCGGTCAGTTCTCTGTTTTCTGATGGTTTAATTTGACGTTGTAGAAGACTTCAGAAAAGGGAGTTCACTGACTTTTAAACGTGATGGTCTTAAACTGTCAATAATCATTAAGTTTTCTAAGTAATGTTGCCTTAAAGACACTTGCAGTGGTTTTGGCACAGCTTGTGGGAAGGCTGTAAACCTTTTCAAGGAGTTTCCTTTGCTTTATTCAGGGCTTTTTGGCAGAAGACTGCATTTCCAACTGTGGGGGGCTTTTCAGTCTGGAAGGATGTGAGGCACAGCAATGCTGAGGTGTGCTTAAAGGGACTTGCCCTGGAGGTTTGCTTCCCTTGTCAAACTCACACCTCAGTGTGGGCAGCCCTGCCTTAATGATAATGTCTTGAGGATGAGGCAAAAGAGAGATCACAGGTTTCTTCTTTGGTTTAAGCTTTACTGGAGGTGCTTGTAACTATCTGTCTTCCAAGACAGACAGCTCTGCAAAGGCACAGCCATGTGCTCGTGTTCCCCATCCCACCTGTGTGCCTGGGGGCTGTTCCAAAGCCAGCAGGGATGGTGCACTGCTGGGGTGGGGCAGGCCTGTAGATGATTATTTCAGATTAGGAGTGTAACAGTGAGGCAGGTTACTGGCATTAACTGAAGCAATTATAGACCTCAGAATTTAAGAACATGCAACAAATTTGAATGATTTCAAGTCAGTGCTGCTTGTGCCTTCCTCTGAAGCCTGTCTTCACCCCAGCCCTGTGTTCAGAGCTCTGCTTTGCACGCTGCATTGCAGCCCTGAGCTGTCCTTGCCTGAGCAGTGTGGGCACTGACCAGAGCTCTGGCCCTCTCACTCTTCCAGGTATTGATAACAGATGAAATCTGAAGGTGTTTCATCCCTGAATGTCCCAGAATTAAGTGGCATTGTCTTTTGACATCCTGCAGGGTCGGTGACCGTTTGTCCTGGTGCCTCTTATCCCATGCCATGTCTCTGGTGTGTGGCAGAGGGAATCTGGCTCAGCCCAGGGCTCTCAGTGCTCCGGAGCTGCACCTCTCTGTACGTGTCTCTTCTGTGTTTACATCTATGACAGTGTTGGATTTCAGTGGTTTGACTGTGGCTGAAAACACAGTTTTGGAACAAGTTGTTGCCCACAGAAAAGACACCTGGTGAGACAGCACCTGCTTAGCTCCCTGTGAGCAGCTCATCTGCAGGGACAGCCCTGGGAGCAGCTTGCAGCCAGGCACTTTGCATGAAACAGTACTTTTTACACCCCATTTCCTGCCCTTTTTACCTCATCCCCAGCAGCCCCATGCTCCCTGTGGCTTTCTGATAAATCAGGTGACGGGAGCTGGTGTTGGGTCATGGCAGGGCCAGATAAGCTGGGACAAAGCCACCTGCGTCCCCTAAAAGTGGTGCCAGCAGGGTGCCCAACTTGTCTTTGTGCTCAGGGGAAACTTCAAAGTTCCCACTGACCTGAGCAGGATCAGGCCTTGCAGGTCTCTGGAAGCTGCCCCTCATTCAAACCTCCTCCTTATCTCTCCCTCTCTGCAGTTTGCTCTGATCGTGGCAGTTTTATGTTCTCTGAGCTGCCCTGCAACTCCTTGCATTGCTGAAGTTCTTTCTTTGGCTGTACCTTTGTAGTGTCCACGCCTCTCCTGCTCTGGCAACCTGCAGTCTCTGCTAAGCCTGCAGCTCACAATTGCTTTTTAATTAAAATCCTCTTGCTGATGTCAGAACTTCCCTGTAGAGACCCTGACACAATGTGCAGGAGCCTGGGTTGCTTTAAAATACAAATAGCTGGAAGTGATTCTGGCTGTAATGAAACAACTAATGAGCAACTGGTGCATCAGAGAGGCTAATCACACTTTGAACAGCAAACCTGGTTCAGCTGTTGACGTGTTCCGAGCCCAGCAGGCTGCCCAGGGAGGGACAACAGCAGCATTATAAATGTGGAGCAGCTGATCCTAATTTTTACTCCCCTCTTACTCAGCTGAGTTGACTGTCTCCCATCATTGTGAACGTTGGGCTCAAAATGCTTTTTACATCTGTGGCAAGAATTTAAAGTATGAAAGCACTTTATTTTTTTGTTATTTATCCCCTGTCTTGTAATCTTGCCTCGCTTCACCCTCTACCTCAGTGTTGTGCAGCAGAAATTTCCACACAACCTGTTGCACCGGTTCCCATTAAAGGTTTGAGCTGAAAAGTTGGGTCAGTTTTATCTGGTCTGTTCTCCCTCCCGGCTCAAAGCATGTCCAGACCAGCCTTGTGACCTCTCTGTACAGCAGGTGCCCCCTGCATGAATGTCAGGGTTACCTGGATGGTTTTAGCTCACCTTTTCTTTGGCCTTGTGCTTGCCCGTCTCTATTTTCACATCTCTAGAGGAATTAATTTAAAAGTGTTCTTGTTCAGGATAATTTGTATTGCATAATTGCCTGCAAGTAACAAAGCATGTGGTAGTGGGGAATAAGGCTGTGAAAATCTGTTTCCTTTGAGAACAGAGATTCTTCCAGGGTTTGGAGCATCTGGAAAATCACATGCTCTGCAGTGGCTCTGTCTTGCCTCAGCCCTTGTAGGGGCAGGAAGGGGATTGCCCGTCTTGGGATCTTGTACCTGGTGTAATATTAACGCTGGGTGCAGCTGGGACAGGCAAGGGCAGCATTCCTGCCTGGGGATAACTGCGCCTTTAAAAGGAAAACTGCCTGGAACACAGTTCCCTTCCAGGCTGTTTGTAGCAGCAATTCAAGTGACACAACAGAGGCTCCACAAAACAATTTGCCGGTTTTCAGGGCGCTTTGCAGGTTTCTTTGAGCGTGGGTCAGATTCATTTGTCCATTAATGAGAGAGAAAGAATTGCCCCTAACAGCTCAGGTCTTTGTCTGGTCCTGCTCAGGAGGTGCTGTTAAAGTTGCGGGGTTGTTTTCTCTGGCAGCGTGTCCATGGAGCTGCCAAAACCACCCGAGCCACAAAAGCAAGGCAGAGAAGTGATGGCAGTCCCTGGCCAGCTGACAGCTAGGGCTGTCCCTTGCTGGCCTTGCATTGCAGCATCATCAGCAAAAGGAACTTGGCTGCGAGACTGAGCTTGAAAATGTAGCTGAAAGAACTATATTGTGAAATGAATAGATGGACAAGAAACAGACTGCAGGGAGCTGGGCAGAGGAGCTGCCAGTCTGAGTCCATGGAAATGACTGAATGGTTCAGGTCAGGATGTCTGGGCTCGGCAGGGCTGGGTGTGAGGGGCAGCCTCAGCACAGGAGCTGCTGGCCGTGGAGTTTGAGCCACTGCTCTCCATTGCACTGCAGCTTCTCCCTCAGACACTCCTGTGCCTCTGATAACCAGTCTTTGCGTGTGGCATCCTTTGTCAATGCTCGCTGCATATCTGAAATTCAGAAGGGATGCTGCTTAGAGCAGCCCAAATTCTACACTGGGTGGCTGTGGGGGTTTTGAGCCTTTTCATGTACCTTTTTGCATCCACACTTTAAACTGGTGCAAACAAAACTGTCTGTATCTTGATTTGCATTAGCAGGCTCACACCCTGTGTTTTCTGAATTGCTGTGATACCTGTCTGCTTTGTACCACGTTTCTCTGGCCAGAGTTAAATGTTGTTTTTGTGCTTTCCACCAGGGCCAGTACTGCGACATCTGCTCCTCTGCAAACAGCAACAAGGCCCACCCCATCACAAATGCCATCGATGGGACAGAGCGCTGGTGGCAGAGCCCCCCTCTTTCCCGGGGGCTGGAGTTCAACCAGGTCAACGTCACCCTGGACCTTGGCCAGGTAACACAAATCCTTTCTTCATTATGTTGTGGACCATGCTGGTGAGGAGCTGCTGCTCTCCTTCTAAAATCCCTTAGTGGACCTTGCTGGAAGTGTGGAACAAAATCCACTCATTTAATGACAGGGCAGGAGGCTTTGGTTAAAATAGGGAAGGGAAAACCTCTTGCCTGTTTGTAATGTTAACTGCATTGTGCTCTTTGTTGTTACTGTTTAGATTTTCCCTAAAAGTTGAGTCACTTGTGGAAACTCACCACATTATGTGGGTGCCATTCCCCTTAGAGGGTACCTGCCTCTCAAAGGGGGACACTTAGCAAGGCCTCACCCCAAAATGGGAAAATACAGCCCTGAGAAATTCAAGGTTGCGCTCTAAAACTTTTAACTGGTGCGTTTAAAACTCTTTAAAAAACAGCAAGTCCGAGCTGAAGGCCTTCCTTTGAAAGACAAAGGGTGACAATGGATGTTTGGTCTCTAACGCTGGCAAGTCAAAGGGAATTACCATTGTAATAGCAGGGCTGCCAGCCCCCCTCTCGGCCACCTCCTCTGCTGCTCCTATTCATCTGCAAAATGTCCCTCTGGAAATGGAGTGTTCTGTCAGACTTTCCTTAGCTTAGAGGGAAACAGCAGCAAAGATGTCCTGGCTGGAGCTGTGGAGGCAGGCATTGTAAGCCTGAGGAGCTGTGGGTCTGCTCTGTGGTATGGAACTGCTGCTCCAGCTGTTGGATGGGGCAACTCCTCAATCCTTGGGACAGGGCACGTGTGAGGTCTCTGCTCCCTGGCAGCCTTAACCCTTGTCATTCAAGGTTTGGGACATTTGCTGTGTTAGTCTTCAGCACTTTAGCAGTGTCTACTGAAGTGCCCCCATGAACAGGTAGGGATGGGCTCTCACCTCCCAAGAGATGCTTCTCCAAGCTCTGCTACGAGTCCTGCAGCCCCAAAGCCCAAGTCTGGGACCTCCTTGGCTGGGAAGTCAGTGGGATAGGGCAGTTTTGGAGCTGTGGACAGCTCACCTCCACCACAGGACACCTGTTTGCTGTGACTGCTCAGCAGCAGCCTTTTGGGGGCTGAGTCACAGCCCCTTTGGGAGTTTGCTTTGTTTGCAGAGATTTTGAGATTTTTCAGGCACCAAAACTTTACAGTGACTTCACAGGTGGCTCTTTCACTCTCTCTGCTGGAGTAAAGGCTCATTTGTCACTGCAGTTTGCAAGGTGCCTGACTCCAGATTTATATCTGTAGATAGCCAGGTGGTATTGATGATGATACCCTTCTGTTAGATGCCTCAAACACACACTTCACTCCCCAGCATTGGCTCTGATCCGCTCCCAGTCTTGCTGCAGCACTCATTTGGAGTCTGCCAAACACCCTTCATAAATTTGTTCTCTCCGTGAGTGCCAGCTGTCTGAAGCTGTGCTGTACCAGCAGCAGTGAAATATCTGCTACTGCCCAGGGCACAAGAGCTGTGTGGGCAGAGCCACGCGGGGAGCTGAGCTCTCACCAGCGTAGGTGGCATCTGCTGTGTCTCTTAGAAGCATCCCAGCTGGCAGGGATGTGCTGGTGGGTGGATTGCTTTGCACTCACTCCCCCTGTGACCAAGGGCCAGCCTGCAGTGTGGCTTTTCCATCGCTCACCACTTCTCTGGAGAGGGAATTTCAAAGAGCAGCTTTCCTCGGGGGCTTCTCCTCCTCTTTGTCATTCTCTGTGGCAGCTTTCTGGCTTGAGGCCAGAGCTAACCCAGCTGCAGTGTGTGCCTGCAAGCTGCTGAGTTTGGCTCACCTGGGGACTTGCAGCCTTCAGAGGTGCTGTGCTGGGAGCCAGAGCCTGGAATAATTTGGGAGGACTTCAAGACTGTTAAAGCTGAGCTGGTCTAAGCTGACCTTCTCTCTCCTGAGTTTCTTTGCCCTTGGTACCCAGGGAGATGGGATTGCACTGTCATTTCTGCGGGATTGGTACCAGAATTTGCAGGTGTGGTGCTGGTGGCAGGTGCTTCACCTGGCGTGGGTTTTCTCTGTGCTCACAGACCCTCTGCTTTCCTGTCACCTTTGCGATACATCATAAACCCAGCTGGTCCCAAGAGCAGCACAAGCCTAAAGCTGCAGCTGGTTTTAGTGGCTTCTCCTTTATACATGGCCTTATTGCATGTAATTGCTATAATAACTGTTTATGCTCCTGGTGAGAGTCAGTTCTTTGCTTTTAACTCCTTTGTTTTGGTAGGTCGGGCAATAGAAACAAGATTAAATGTTAGAGAATCGCTAATTTCCTCCTTTTGAAGTTGGCTCTGGTTGAAAGGATAGAAGAGAGATAAATTCTTGGGACCCAGTGTGGTCAGCAGGGCAAGTGCAGGATCAGGCCAGTGTACCTGGCAGCCAGGCTTGCCAAATTCCTTGGATACCAGTGACAACAGCACAGGTAGCAACACCCTAACAGGCATGTCTGACAGCAGGGCTTTTTTTTGGCTGGCAAACAAGGCCTTTCCTTGCTCTGTGTATCAATCTAGAGAGCTCTTGGACCAATTAAGGTTTAATTTAAGGGACTCACAGCCACTCAAAGCTTTAGTCCCTCTAGGGGCTCAGGAGTGCCTGGAGTGCTGATGGCATTGGGAACATGGCAGGGGTTGGCACAGAGGGTTGTGGTGTCAGCCCCTTCCTTTGCTGCTGCGCTTCCCTGCTGGCTCTGTCCCTCTCCAGCCATAAGTGCTTAATTACCAGCTGGAATCGGGTTTCTCCAGCGTTTGGCGAGGCTGTGGCAACTGGGAGAGGGTCAGTTAATTAAGCAGCCTGCTGGTCTTTGCTTTTTGCTGGCTGGGAGCTTGCTCTCCTCACACGGGTGTTAAAATCCTGTGGGAAGGAGAGAAGGAGGAATATTCGCAGCCAGCAAATAAGCTCCAGATTGGCTTGGGCTGGCCACCCAGCTGGTGTGAGGATATTAAACACTCTCCTCACGTCATAGTGCCAGCAGCAGCCTAATCTTAATGGCTTCATCAGCAAGGTGGATCAGGGCTCCCACCATGGCTTGGGAAGGGGCTGTGTCCGATTATCTGCAGGGGGTTGGATGGGAATTGCTCATGCTGGTACCTGGTCTGTTCCTGTCTCCTTCGGGAGGAGTGATTTTTCTTTTCAGGACTGGTAGGGGAGACAGGCTGCAAGAGGAGGAGAAGTCACTTGAAGGTTTCAATGTCAGACCCAGGTCTGAGCGCCAGAAATCTGGCAGACAGCTCCAGGGAGGAAAGTTAAATGGATTTTAGGAGATGCTGAGGAGTATGGAGAGGGAATTTTTTTTTTTTTTCTTTTAGTCATGTCCTTGTACTTAATATATTTAGGATGAATGGCTGAGCCACTGCATGAATTTGGTGTAAAATACATCATGGCACCATATGAAGCACGGCTCGGGTTTTGGAGAGTAGAACTGAGAGTGCTGTGTGCTGGGAGGACGCTGCAGGACATTGCTGGACAATTCAGACTTGTCAAAATCCCAAAAAGTGGCTGTCCTACCTGGCTTGGAGGGCAAAGGTCCATGTTGTAGTAGAGGCTCTTAAACCTGCTCTGCTGCTGCTCAGCTCCAAGCTCTTCCTCTCCTGCCTGGAGCCTCCAGGCCGGCTGGAAATGGGAACGTGCCTCTGCTGCAGAGGGGCTGTGCAGAGAGCAGAGGGACAGGAGACCATGACTCACAGCCACCATGGGAATTGTCCCCTGTGATCCTGCTGTGATTAAGTGCCACAGTGGGTGGAGGGGGAGGAAGGGGTGTGATGGAAGATTCTTTTTTTTTTTTTTTCCCCAAAAAGGTCGTTTGAGTCAGAGCTGACAAGGTTTAAAGAAATTTGAATGGCTGGCTCCCTGCCAGAGCCTGACATCTTCCTTGCATGAAGGTGAACCCAGGCCAGCCCTTCCTTGAGATGTTTATGGGTAGTTGGTGCTTTATGATAAACTCTGGAGGAGGAATGCTTGCAGTCATGCAAGAGCAGGAGCTTCGTGCCAGTGCTTGCTTGAGGTTAATTACTGCAGTGAGAAGGTGGCTGGGTAGCAGCCTCCGTCTCCCCCTGCGTTGTCTGCTGGCCCTGGTGACGCTAGAGAACAGCAGGATTTCAGACTGAAGCTTTGCAGGGAGCTTTGATTTACAGCCCAAAGGTATTTAGTTGGGCAGCGCCTGACAGAAGCACCGACATCCATTCACTTCTGCTGAGAAGAGAAGAGAAGCCTCCTCCTTTGGAGACCTCCAGAACTCCTTAAAATGCACTTCCCTTTGGGGTTAGAAGGAAGAAAAGTTGCATTCATTGGTAATTCACAGAGATGGAAAGGAAACGAAAGGAATTGTGAGCCAAGCTCCTGGGCCAGTGTGAAAGGTGCGTTTTGTAGTCAGTGTGGGATGTGTATTGGCAAGGGAGTAGATTGATCACTTTTGGGGTGCTTTGAGAAGCACCTCTTTGAGTTTTCTACTAATTACTATGGGATTTGCCAAAGCTGCTGCTTTTTCTGGCCTCTAAACTGATTAATTTGTGCTTGCCAGGCTCTTCCAGCTCCATAGTAAGGGTGTTGATACACAAAACACACGAGCTGCTTCAACCCGTGGCCAACAGGCTGCTGGTCTTTCAGTGTGAAACTTGGCTCTAAAGGAGCTGGGTGTTTTTCCCATGGAGGATTTTCAGGGCATAAACCTACCTCCTTTCCCTTTTGCACTGCAAACGTGACCCCTCAGGACCAGCTTTGCACCACGGTTTGATGTGCAGGATGCCTGCAAATGTGTGAGTGTAGCTAAATGCCTGACTGGCATGAACAGCTCAATCCTGGTTGTGTGCACTGTGTTCTTGTTAATGGGTATTAAATTCTTACTCATCTTTGGAAGATTTGGACTAGGTTAGATCTGGCCTAATGCTAAAGGAACACCACTGATCCAGAGCATAGTATCTTGTGTGTAACAACACTCTGAAATCTTCTTTTGCCTCAGTCTCTCAAGTCCCATTTATTTTCATTTAATTGAAATATTAATGGGAGGGGCTGGTGGAGGTCTTCAGGAGCACTCTGAAAGGCAGCTGCAAGGAAGTCCCTGCAGACTGATGGGCTGAGGCTCACCTCCCTGTTCTCAGCAAAAGCCTTCAACATGAAAATGAATCTGATGTTTATTCCCTGGCTTAATTAATTGAAAAATCCCTCTTGAAGGAGTAAACTCATGAAATCCCAAGAGAGCACTCAGGTTTCTTCATGAATAAAGATGTCCTAGAGGCTGTTTTCCCTAGGCTTGATGTGGGATAGGGGTGATGGTCATCCAAGCATTTTCAGCTGAAAACCATTTAAATTTCTCCCTTTTTTCACCTTGTTCCTTTTGCAGCTTCATTTCCGTGGCTGTGGGAGCCCATACTGCCTCCAGGCGATGAAGCTGCTGCTTGCATTTCCCTTGAGGGCACTCTTCATTCTTGCTGTAGACAGGGGGAGAGTTGAACCGAGTCTCTTCTTTTCCTTCTCCTCACTGGGGATGTCTCCTGCAGCATTTTCCCCAGCACACATCCCTGGAAAATGCACAGTGTCCATTTCTGTTGGAGCCACAGGCTCCTTACCTGCCTGGTGTGGTTTTCGTGGAGCGTTGCAAGAATGGGTGAGGATTTAAGATTTTTTTTTTTTTGTACATGGTTTTTACTTTTCTTAACTTCCCTTACTGCTGAGGAGTAACTACTTGGTAATTACTCCTACTTGGCTTTCACTGTGCTGAGGCACCACTATGGGAAAGGGGTAGGAGGGCTTAGTGACATTTATTGTGAGCTTTTGCACCTTAAATAAAAGGCTGGGGCGTAAAATCTCTAACAAAGACGTTCTTTCTCCAAATTGTTCTCTTGCTCTTGGAGCAAAAGCAGCATTAAAAATAAAGCACATTAAGTAGGCTGAGCAGAAATCTTTTTTACTTTCAACAGCTGAGCCTGTGGTCTTCTCTCCTGTGTAGAGTCCTCTGCAATTGCCATAAAATCCTTCAAAAGTAGATCAAGATCTTTGTCTGTAGGCTTCAGAACTGTGGTTCCCTGATCTGAGATGGTCTGTGGCTCACACTGAACTACAGAGCCCATGCAGTGCTGCTGTCCTTTGCCATGGCTGTGGAATGGAAACAGGCTGCATATTTTTAATGCTTCTCTGGGAAAAGCAGAAAAGGTGTGTGACTGGGAGAGCGTGCAGCACGGGGAGCTGGCACCGAGCCCAAGCGGATGGATCTTCTCTCCCAGTTTATTTCACACTTTATTGTTTAAATTAACTTAGCTGTGAAATCTCCTCTGTTTTCTTCAAAGCTGTGGTTCCCCGACCGGGACCAGCAGCTATTTAATTTTTTTTTTTTTTGTGCTGATAAAGTGAGATTTTTGCTTTCACTTAGCACTGAAAGGTCGAGAAGGGCCATCTGCCAACTCCCACCAGATTCCTGGCTCCAAGGGCTGTGTGGGAGCCGCTCAGGTGAGCAGGAAGGGAGTGTCTGGTTGTTAATCAAGTGGGGATCTGTCTCCTCTGGCAGCAAGAGCAGACCCATCCTCTCCTTTTCTAACAGCCTTGCCAAATTGGATGCCAAGCTCCAGGATCCAGAGCAGCCAAGGCTGAAACTTCTTTCCTCTTTGTTGCTGCTGCTGTTGGTTGCTGTTAAGGGAAAAGATGTGCAGAATACTGGTGTAGGTAAATCATGGGTGACACGTGAATTTTTATTGTATGTTATGTTTATTCAAGTCATGAACCAGTACTGCTTAAAATCAGCCTTCCAGGGCTGCAATGAGTAGAAAGGATTTCACTTGTAACATCTGATTCCCGAAAGACCTGCCTTGCCTCACGTCTGCCAGGCTGGGAGCACAGGGAAGAGCAGGAAGCTCTGGGCAGGTCACTCAGCATTGTGGCACCTTTTGTGGCCTCAGGGAGGTTGTTTCTGCCTGTCCTTTGCATTTTGTACAAATGGCCCTTGTGCTTCAACAGCTTAATCTTCCCAGAGGCTGTGCTTGCTGTGCCTAGACCTGAACCAGGTGTTAAAATAAGCCTCAGCCTCCCCCCTGCCCCCCAGGACAGCTCCAGGTAATGACTGATGAAAGGATAATTGCTGGTTCTGAGAAATGCATGCAAGATTTCCACTCTAATTTCTCCCTAGGTGTTGTTGCCTATTTATAATGTTGGTGTGATGAGAAACAAAGAGGCTGACAGTGAGGTCTCCTGCCGTGGAGCTTCTTATTCCCTCCAGGCTGTCCCTTCCTTCTCAGCTCCCTGGGATTCTTCAAAGATTAGGAGAGAGCCTCGGGCTGAGCGTGGGCTGGGGAGAGGTCAGGCTGGCGTAGGGGAGGCTTTAGTTTGTAATGAATAGCTGGAAGGCAAGCCTGGTAATTTCTTGCTGTTCTCCTGGAAAGTGTCTGCTTGGCTGGGCTGGAAAACAAGAGTGTGCCTTGCCTGGGGTGTGTGTGGGTACACGTGCTCCGGGGTCAGCTCTGTCCGGGCCGTGCGTGGCTGTACCAGGCGAGTTAAAACAGAGCAGGACTGGCTGGGTCAAGCCCCCGTTTGTGTTTTGTTTTCCTCCCTCAGAGAGATGTTACAGGGAGCTTTTTGGGAAGGTCACTATACCCAGTGGAAGCAGAGAGGTTCACAGCTCTGACACAGAGCATGCTGGCATCCCATTAAGTGGTTTACCATTTTCTGTGCTTTGGCTTGTCCCACTTGGAGAATGGGAATACTGTATTTTATCTCCATCATTTTCTGTGCACGGCATGCGTGCAGGAGCCTGCACAGCACCAGACCAACGACTACAAAATCTGTTGCAGAAGGGAATGATTTCTTGAGTCAAGCTCTTGCCTTGGCTCTGTGCAGCCCTTCTCCTCTGTCTGTCACTTCTTCCAGCAAGTGAGAGCATCCCTTAGCCCTGTGGGTGCTCGTCTGCCCATGGACTCGTGTCCTGCACGTGCCCCTGAGTGCTGAAGCTGCTGAAGCCGAGGGCTGTGAGCCTGGAGTCGCTGCCAGTCCTGCTCTTCGTGTGGGACTGAGAGACAGGCTCACCTTGTGGCATCGCACAGCCAGTTCAGTTCTTGACGCTTGTCCTGGTCAGGATGAGAAGCCCCTCAAGTGAGCTCTTCCTGCTTCCTGGGGCACAATTCCAGGAGCCGTCCTTGCCCTCCGCAGCTCCAGCACAGCTATGTCCTGGCTCAGATCCACCGGGCTGGCAGGAAGGATGCTAAACACACTTTTGATCATCTGCCTAGTCAGCTTCTCTGCTCTTTCAAGCCTGTTCTAGCCCCCTGCACCTTTCTTTTGATGCTTTCCCAAGCCTGGCTCAGCCCTGTGTTCATCTCTGCCTTATCCTTTTATTATAGTCATAAACATGGGCCTTTGGGCTGTGCCCAGCCTTGATCCTCAGTCGTTTCCTGTTTTCTGGATTCAGTGCTCTTCAAATTCCAGACCTCCCCTCCTGTGTGTAATGCCAAGCAGTGCAATAAATAGTACACTGCTTCCCGTTTGATGGAAAAGAAAAGGGAGATCAGTAGGGAGACACAAGGGGAGAGGCACATGCCTGTTGTGCTGGGGTGGAAGAGTCTTCCTAAATGGTTTAAGAGCAGGCTGCAGATCAGTGGCAGTTGGTTAGGGAAATGTGGCCTATTCACACAGACCTGGTAACTGAGGATTTGTTTCTGGAGGCATCCTGGAGGTTAGAGAGGAGAGATGGGAACAGGGATGAGTCCTACTGAGAGATCCAGGGAGGAAGAGGACAAAGCCTTGAGAGTGACACATGGATGACTCTGCACGAGGCAAGGACTGAGCTGTGGTTTGGGGCTTCTTTGGCCACCAGACACTCTGACAAGAATGAGAGGAATGACATTTTGTTCCCCACAGAAGGACTTGCCAAGCATAACTATGAAAATGCCTTTGTTAACGTGAGGTCACTGCTAATGGAAGGTGGGTCTGGATGGTGCCAGCTCCTGTTTGTGTAGTGGAGGAAGCCACGTTGCCTGTTTCCTCCAGGCACCCCAGCCTGGCCTCAGTGCTTTGGCAAGGCAGCTGTACAGAGGCAGGGAGAGGATGAGCAGGTAGCGGGGCCAGCAATTGCTGCTGCACCAAGTCTTGCCAGGACTTGTCAGTCAGAGCTCCTGGAGGACAGTGTTAGGATGGTAGTTTGACATTCTTGTCCTTCTCTCTGTCAAACAACAAAACATTCATGGGAGATGGTGTGGCAGAAGGCATCACGCCTCTTGTTCCCAGCCACATCTACCTGGGGAAGCTGGGGCTCAGCCAGCAGGGTTAAAACAGCTGAGCTCCTCTGTTGCCTGGTGTACATGGTTATCTGGAAGTTAGAACAGCTTCCCTTAGAAGAAGTTGCCTTTATCCTAGAAGATTTGCATATCACTGATGGCTTTTTCCATTAAGCTGTGTGCTGAAAACTGCATCTTTGATGGAGCAGATTTCCCGGCAAAGCTTGTGTTTGTAACTTGCTCTAGTTGGTGTGCCCTGCCTGAGAATCACTTTGCATCTTCTGCTTGGCATCCTGGGTCTTGCCAGTGGTTGTTTGTGTAACCCACACAGCGACAAGCAAACAGCAAAACTGAGAGTTGCCACAATTTTTTTTTTTTTTTTTTAGTTTCTCTTTCCCATCTTTTTCTCTGCCTGCTTTGATACAGAGCTCTCCCTCACACACACACAGCTGAGCTCTATTTATGGGTTCCTGCAAGTTCCTGTCACTGTGGATTGGAGCGTACCCTGTGCCCAAAATCCAGCTGGCATGCTGCTGTAGGCATCTCTTGGATCTAGTTAAATGTGCATAATGCCAAGCCCGATGGGAAGAGGAAAAGAATGGCTTTCTGGTATTTGCACATAGCTGCAAACTGTAAACACAGACTCATGACTGCAAACAGAAATCTGTATTGCTGGCTTCATCAAGACTTCACTGTTGTTGTCCTGGCTGTTTGCTAAAGCTGTTCCTTAATCCCATTCCAGGCTTTTGCAAAGTCTGCATCCACGCAAACTTAGTGGGCACAAAGATTTTGGCTGGACTCCAGGAAGGGGTTTGGTTATTTCTTTCTCTACCAGTCGTCGTTTTCTGCCTTCGAGCAGGCTTGCTTCAAGCCTCTGTAAATGGAGCTGGAAATACGAGGGGGTCTTGGGGGGATTGTGAGGACAAACCCCGTGTTCTTGTGAGCCTTGTAGGTCTGAACAGCAGCAAGAACTCCGCACAAACACCGTAGCTGCAGATCTGTGCTGGTGTTAGCAGTGCTGTTGGGAATGTTAATCCCGCTGTGGCCCTGGTATGTGCTGCTGTTGGGTCAGCTCCCCCGGCTGTGAATGGCAGTGTCATGGTGGGGAAACTTGCTGACAAATGCTAACGTGGTGCACGGCTGGGATGCAGATTTTTAGAAGAATAAACCTGCTTGCGTGTGCCGGGTTTGGCTTTGTTGAATTCTGCTAACGACCAGGCTTTAAACCCAGCGCTGTCAAGGCTTGCAGGAGCCACGCAGAGGAATTGCAGAAAGGCAGTGCTGCCTGGAAGCTGGGTGCAGTTGGGGTGGGGCAGGGACCTAATACGAGGTGCAAGGGAGACTCTTTTCCTGTTGGGTCATCTTGGTGCATGTGGGATCTGGAGCCTTGTCGGGTCCAGAAAGGGGCTTTCCAAAACCCCTTGGCTCTGGGAATGGTGAAGTAAGAAAGACAGGGAGTGAAAAGTGAAAAGGAAATGGCATTTGCCACCTTCTAGACCTGGGTTCAGACAGGAATAAGGTGACAGAGCTTGAGCATCCGTAGCCCCTTCCAAATTCAACGGAGGGAGGATTTAGGTATCCTCCTTTTGGGTGCTGGAGAGCTTGGGGTTCCTGAGGCTTGTGTGAGTCATTCATTGTTGGCACTTGGCCATTTAAAATGAAAAGCCTTTCGGGGCTTTGGTGGCAAGCTGAGACCTCTCACGTTGTGCCAATTTTTAGCTAATTCGTCCTCTTCCGTTTCCTTCCGCTCCTCACCCTTCCCATGCGCGCAGGTTTGTGACAGGATATCCACTTCATCCCAGGGAACTGAGGGAAATACTTTCTTGTAGCGTGTCCTGCTGCCAAGATTGCTTTGTTCTCCTTGTTGCTGAGAGAACTGCCCAAGGAAACCCTTGGAGCTGAAGCTGGCATGTGACTTAGAGTGGATTTCCTGCAGCTCTGGAAGTGAAGTGATTTACATGGTTTGGTTTTTTTTGTTGGTTTTTTTTAATCCCATAAATGCAAGGAAAAAGAGGACTTGGGTAGATTACAGGCAGGCTGGGTCTGAAATCCTCTCTTTGAGGGGAAATTGCTGTGTCACGGACGTACAAGTTGTGCCTCGTCAAGGTTAAAAACGGTCTTGGGGTTTTTTTATTTGAATTAAGAGCTGAGCTTGCAACAGGCCTGGGGTTTTTAGTAGAATTCATTTTGTGGTGAAGATGCTGGTTGACCATGCACCATTCAGTGTGTTGTAGCTGGAGGCTCTGCTTAGCAGTTCCCGAGTGCTCCATGAAGGCATAAGTAATTTTTGTCACAAATTCAGAGCTGTATTGATAATGGCAGGAAAAGTAGTGAATTGCAGTATTTGGGACTTAACTTCTTGCTGTGGCCAAAGCAATGATGTCCAGGGCCCTGGGGGGTTGTATGGAGAGGGTGAGACAGCTCTTCCTCATTGTGGTGGGCTGACACCTGGGCTTGTGCTCTAGCACCTTGCTCTGCCCACTGTGTCCTGTGAGACACAGAATTTGGCTCCTGTTTGTCATAGCAGGTCAGGTGGCATTTATCTGTGTATATGCTGTGTTTGGATGAGATCCTTACATCCCTGCCCAGGACCTCCAGAAAGCTGGGAATGTCACAGAGATCTAATTCACTGTTGGCCACAGAAGAAGCAGATGCTCTTTCAAGTCTCATCCAAAGCACAAAATCCTATTTGTATCCTATGGAAGGGGACTTGAGTGTTTCTGTTTTCAGCCTGTGATTTAGCTAAGGGCTTTTTGAACAAACTTAGCAAATCAGCAAGTCTTTGGCAGTGCTGAAAAGGGTCTTACTATAGCTCTTTTATGGTATTTTTTTAATTTTATTTTTAGCTCTGCAGAGCCTAGGATGTCTGGATGGACCGGGTCCCAGATTTGTACAGCTCCTAGCACGCTCTGGAGAGCCCGTCCCAACAAGCTTGTGGTCCTGACTGATGGAGCTGTGCTTGTAAAACTCTGAGTGTAAAAACCAGCCTGCATGCTGTCTAAAGCACAGACAAGTATTCTTTTGTCTGGCTTCTCCCTTTTAATTCTAAACTGGCCCAGGAACTCCTCTAAGAATATTTAAATACCTTGTGCAGTGAACCTGTATTGATCTTACTTGCTACAACTCAAACAACTCATAGAATGTACAGTACGGAACATTTGTTTGCTCTGGATGGTAGGAATGTCCTCTTGAAAATGTGCTATGCTTTGGTAAGAATGAATAGAGGGTTTTTCCACCCCCTCTCCAGGTTTCTGAAGGCCAAAGTCTTGAAATGGCTTAGAAAGGCTGCTGAAGCTGCTGATAAGATACACAGCAAATGTGCTTGAGAGCCTAGTGTAGGAACAGAAATGTCTGAGCTGTTTGCTTTCCCTTAACAGTGTGAAAAATTAGTATGTCTTATGAAGGAGCCTGGGGACTTGTGTGCTCAGAGTGAGGGCTGTGCAGAGCTGTTACTCCTGGCTTGTGTTATCCCTGGGGCTGGCAGCTGAGATGCCTGGTTCGGAGTTGCTGGGTAGGAGAGTGGAGCTCATTTGGACCCTGCAGAGCCCCAGTTTTTGCAGTTTTGTTTTTTGCAGGCTCTCCCTGGCTCTGAGCTTGCTGCAGAGATGGGACTGCCTCTTGATACAGCAAGCCCTGTGTTTGGAGGTGTGATTTTTCTATCCAGTTTATCCTTTATTTTCTTCCCCCAACACCTTGTTGTTCATGTGTCTCATTGCTGAAGGAGGCTTTCCAGCAGTTTTGGTAGCAGGTCTGTGCACCTGCGAGAAGAGTGTGCTGGCAGCTTTTGGTGAGGCTGGGCTCCCACACCATCAGCCAGGTCAGGGGGAGGATGCTGCTCTGCACTGTGTATTTTATACCAGTGCTGCTTTTTGCCTGAAATGTGTGAGTGTTACCCCAGGCCAAGGGGGCAGAGGAACAGGGCACTCATTGGTGCTGCGGGATCCCACTCTGCCCATGCTGGGCTGCTCTGACATCCACGAGCCATCTGGAGAGAGCCATTTCCATGAAGGCCAGTTGGACGTATTTCTTAAGGCTGTGGTGCCATGAGAATGTCAATGTAGCTATTGCTTAAAAACTTGTTTTTTAACCTCTGAAGTCAGACACACCTGTGCTGTGCCCCCACCCTGGACATGTGCCATCCCATACGCCTGCCCTTCCTTCAGCGGGGGTCTTTATTTCAGTGGCGTGTTCTTACTCACCCAGACCTCTTATCTCCTCTAAATCGGAGCTTTCTTAAGCCCTTGTGTTTTCTGTAGCACTCTGCTTATCTCTGTTCCTTCCCGGGGCTGGGCAGTGGGAGCAGGGAACCAGGAGGGGCTGAGTAAGCTGTAAATGCCTGTTTGCTCTGCAGTGATGCTGTGGGGCTTAACAGCAACAGCCAAGGCTGAGAGCACCTGTAGGACAGTTGGGTTTTCCCAAATTGCTGGGCAGCTGGGGGTTCTGCAAGATCATTTTATTTTTTAGGGTCTGAGGCAGTGGGATTTGTAGTGTGTTAACGCAGTCCAAAGTTGCAGTTTCTCCTGTGGTTTGCAGGTCACAGAAAAAGACTGAAAACTGTCTTGCAGGTTGCTGTCAGGTGTATCTATGGTCTTGTGTCTGCTCTCTGTCCCCTTGTCCTTCTTCCCAGTTATCAGAATAAGGACCCTGTGAAATCCTGTGGGAATTTGCCATCCACAGGGATGGGCAGCAGCTCCACAGCTCACCCCACCTTTACCCCAGTCTGTAGCCAGAGGTGCAGGTTTGGGCCATGACACCAAGCTGCATCTGCAGGTGCTGCTTTGGGGAAACCTGTGCGATGTGGTGCAGGCAGCTGTGCGGATGTGCATATCCTTGGAGTAATGTCTGGATAGTTGTACAGCCCTGTCAGTTTTGATGTTTGTAAGGCACCTGACCTTTCTTTTGCTAAGGCTTTCAACAAGTCAATTTACAGTCTTGGAAGGGACCACCCAGAGCCTGGTTTTGTGGCTGGGGAGAAGGAAGGGAGGGAACTCTTCAAAGAGCAGAGGAGACGAAATTACTCCCGTGGCCTGTATATTGATTTCATGAACCGTGAGGCTCCGAGGCAGATGCCAGTCTGCTTTGCTGTGATCTTGGCAGAATGTGACCCCTGTCCCTCAGCAGCAGAGGAGTGGAGGCGATCACGTTTCCCCAGGCAGATCCGATTTCTGGAGGCTGTGAGGGTGATGTACCCTGTGCCTGGGAATGGGGCTGGGAGGCATTGCAGGGGAGGCTTTGGCTGTGCCTGGCAGACACACATCCAGTGCAAACACCCACCTCAGCAGCTCTGGAGACGAGTGCCAAACTGGATTGCTTGTAGCTGTGCTGTTTGCATGAATGGCTTTGACTCTCTGCCTTTGAAGATGATGATTCTTTTTTGAAAACAGGAGATCAAGAATCTGGTCTCAAGACGTGTTGAAAGACACTATTTACAAATGTTTATCCTGGAAGATATTTATAAAGCTCCCCTTGGGAGCAGAGCCTTACAGTACAGTGGCCTCCTATGGGCTGAAGTACAGCTGTCTGACAGCTCATGAGCCAGACCCGCTCAGGTTTGTGTCCTGCTGAGATCCCACTTCTTCCCAATAGCCACTTACTGCAGACCCCATGGTGTTTGTGTCACTGTTAGACACAGGCTGTATTCAATGCTAAATTGCACTCACAGGGCTCTGTCTCTAGAAGGACTGCGAGTGTTTAGCAAAGGGTAGAAGTTACTTGCCTGCTCTAACGGTATTTTGGGACATTCACAGCAGTAAAAGATCGATAAAAGCTTCCTGTTAATCTCCTCGTGGCATGATGTGCTACAGTGGTGCTACTGCCATCTCCTCGTGTCCTTGGTTCTCGCTCCAAGGAGCAGCACCAGTTCCAGTGGTGATCAGCAGCAGTGTGGGGTAGCGTGCACTGTCCCTGCCTGAATCAGAGCAAATCCCAGAGCCTGATCAAGATGAACTCCGTGTGCCTGGGGTGCTGATGGTTGCACGCATGTCCAGTGAGGACATGCACTGGGTGTTCCAGGCGTGCTGAGTTTGTAATCCCCTGTTTATGCTGTATCCATAACTAGTACGTGAGTTCCGGTCTTTTTATTTTCCTTGTGTTGAGGGATAGTAAATCACCCCTGGTGATGTTATTTTCTGGGCAGGGAGTGGGGATAAGGACTTGGATTTCTGCAGTGGGGGGACTGATCAGTTATGTCCTTACACTGCAAGGAAGGAGGAAACATGAGATGGCTGGGGTGTTGTCTTTGGTGCTGGCATTGGAAAGGCTTTGGGGTTTATTTTCCCCGCATCCCAGTGTCAGCAGCGAGCCTTGGTGCGGCTCAGCGTTCCTGCCCTGCGTGCCTCAGTGTCCCCGGGGCTGGGACAGGATGTGGGCGCGTTCGTGGCGTGGTGGCCCTGGGTCAGGTTGCTGAAAGGGAGAGGGGTGACAGGTGCACAGCCACAGCGCGGCTCCCTGTGCTCTGCAAATGAAAACCGCCCGGGGTTTGGAACTGGGTCAGGAGCATGACCTGAAACACACCGATGGATGGGCTCGAGGAGTTCTGGGCTGCGCCGCTTCCTCCCATCCTCGGCTGCTGCCTCCGCCAGAAATTCGGTGTGAGAAATGTGAGCAGGTGGATTAGTGCTGCCGCTGGCTCCGTGCTGACTGAGCAGAAGCACTCACAGTGACGTGGTTTGCAGTTGGCCTCTTTCTTCTTTGTGTGCCGAACCCTTTCTGACCAGCGTGGCTGGAGGTGTGCTGAAAGTGTCAATCCTCAGCGAAGTGAAGCTGTTGCAGTCGGGCTGGGCTTCTCTGTTAGCAGCGAGACCTGCTTTGGGCAGCCCTGGGGCAGGTCAGAGGAACATGGGGCTTTAGAGGGAGCAGAGTAAAGCTGCTGTGGATGTCTGAGCCGCGGGGGCTGGAGAGCAGAGTGACCGCACGTGTCCGCAGCGTGCGTCGTCTTAATGTGTTGTTTATTTGATGTGCTGTTTGTTCTGGCACAGCCCGGGCGCATGCTGGGGTGGATAATGCTGGAGAACAGCGTGATCTAACCCTGCTTCTCAAAGAGGAGGCTTGAATTTGCCAGAAGCATCTTTTCTCTCAGTGGCTGGTATGTGGAAGCCAGGGATTTGGGAGGGGAGGGGAGTCTCTTTGCCCGTTCCCAAGGCAGGGGATGTGGCACGCTTCATTTCTGGAAGTGCTGTTGGTGTTCAGCATAGCTGCAACAAACCTGGACAAAGGCTTCAGCCTTCAGTTGCCCCACAGCTAGAGGACACAGAGTGCATGGGATGGGGCATCGGGAAAGGCTTTGGCACTGGATTCTGCCTTCCCTCTTCCCGCACACCTTGTGCTGGTCCTTTGAAGGGTGTTCGGTGCTTTCC
Organism: Cnemophilus loriae; assembly: GCA_013397755.1. NCBI lineage: Eukaryota > Metazoa > Chordata > Aves > Passeriformes > Corvidae > Cnemophilus > Cnemophilus loriae. Next base: position 1,292,563 of record VZTF01009458.1, on the reverse strand, counting down.
GCAGGCTCTGCTGCACAGGCAGCAGTGACAGCCAGCACACAGGATATGGCCATGGGGGGGACAGTCAGCAGCCCGCCCCAGGGGGACTGCCCTGTGTCCCACCACATAGGGAGCCATCAATTTCCTGTTATTGGTTACAATAACACAGCGCGTGTTTAAAAACAACCCGCGTTAGCCCTCCCTCCGAAAGAATTCGAACCTGTCATGAAAGTGAGAGGAGAAACATTTTCCCAGACATCTCATCCAAAGTGGAGCCTTTCTGTTCTTGTCAGCTGCCTGTGCTTCTGGGAAAAGCTCTTGGTGTGTCCAGAGCAGGGATTTGCTGAGGTGTGGAGACAAGGAGCACTGACCTGGCGAGTGCCCATCCAGCACGACCTTCTGTAGCCTGGAGCAGAGGCAGATTTGGACAGCCCGGCATCAGCTTTAGGTGGTGACTGAGCCATGGCACAGGGCTTTGTTAGCACATAATGTGTAGCCCTGCAACATCATGGATGACTGGCTCCAGACCTCGAGGTGCACTCAGGGTGTGGAGGTTAATGCTGTTAACAGTGCAAGGAGAGGAATAGGGGTCCTCTCATCATTTGGCAGGGTTAATGTGTGGCCCTGGCCTGGACAAAGCGGTGTTTTGCTTGCAAGCATGTGTGCCGGTTGTTATTCCCTGTGTTCATGCTGACACAGGCTGGAGGAGTTGGTCCCAGGGACAGCTTGAAGCTGAGGGAGTAGAGGGACCTCGCTTGTCATCCCAGGGCGTCGGGGACATGTCAGCATCACCCAGAGTGTATCAGCTGAAGCGATGTGGGGTGGAGATAAACAAATTCCCTGATGTTTCAGTGGCTGATGAAACCACTCTGAAAAATCTCTGCTTGTGTGAGTTGCTGCATTTCATTGAATAAAAACAGCCTCTCTTCATCCTCCTGGAGTCGAGCTGACAGGGGCAGACAAAAACCACGTTGTTGATATCACACTCGCAATATGATCTTATCAGCCCCTGCCTGTAAACTGTGACCAAGCTTGCCTCTTTCCTTGGTTTGATTTAGGAAGGCTCCTCTTCCCCAGAAATGAGTTTTCCAGATGCTTACTTTAAAGAGAAAAAAAAAAAATAGTTAGGGATTTTCTTTGGCCACCTTTCCAGCTTCCAGCTGTTAAGCACTGGAAATGTGTTCTTCATTATGTCCAAGAGAGAAATGTTTCTTTCTTCCGATCGGGGAGGCAATAAATATTTCACAACATAATATGCTGTGGACAAGTGAGTTAGTGTGGTTTGTTCTCCGGGCAGCAGCCCCGGCGGCTGCCGTGGGGAGCCAGCGCCAGTGTGATGGACGGGGCAGGGATTGAGCTGTCCCCAGGCTGTGCACGGTCACTTTCTCGGATTATAGATTCAAAAACCAAGTGTCTGGTTCTGCCTTCAGAACCAAGCCCCACAGCAGAAAGCAGCAGCAGTCCTTAGCAGCCATTGCATTAACTTTCCAGCACTGGCACTTACAGCCAACACGCTGCCTCCTACGATTCCTTTCCCCTCATCTGACCCCAGAGCAGTTGAGAGCCTGATGAGCCGGCAATGGGGCTATTTTGGATTAAGAGGAGGAGGGGTGGATTCCAGCTTTGTGGATTACTCCATCCTCTGCCAGCACTGGCTTTGCTCCTAGCAAGGGTGCTCCAGCTTGCTTCTAGTGGTCTTAGCCAGCATGGCCTGGGCACTTCTACAAGTTAGAGAATTGCAGGATAGCACCCAGCACTCATTCCAGCTAATGCTAGGCAGTTAAGTCGCCAAAGTTTGGCACGTGCTTTCCTCTTCGGTCAAGAAGGTGCACAGGGTTAGAACAGATCTGTTTGAACATTTGCAAGAGTTTCTGTCTGTAGTCACTGCGTCCAGCTTGGTGATGCCAGGGACAGCTGTGACAGTGTCTAGATCTGAGGAGATTCTCTTGGAAAAGATGTAGAAAGGGTGCTGCCATTAATGGTAACAGCAAGCCATGATCTGAATCAGCTCATGGAAGTGGTATTTGTAATCAAGGTGTATCCATGAAGGAGCCCTGGGAGCAGAACAGCAGCAGCTGAGCCTGTAGATGATAATTCGTAGTGTGAAAGGCAAAAAGATGAAAAAAAGCTGTGGGCTGATCAAACTTTGACGGAGTATGAGCCAGCATGAGCCCAACAGGGAGACGACATGACTGAAAGAGCTGAGCTGGAATACAGAACTGAAGAGAGTCTCGGACAGGAACTGAAGGAGCAGCCCAGCGGGAGGGAAGGTGGTTGATTCACAGGGTTGGGAATTCTCCCGGGTCTCTGCTGTGATCCCTGTTCTGCACCTGGCATGGGCAGCTCTCCTGCAGCCCATGTGTCCTCTGGGGACTGTCAGGAGGCACAGGTATCCATATGGGAATGTCGGGCAAGTTGCTAACTGTTGGTGTTGTAGTTGCATCTCTACAAAGCCTAACTTGGAGTGTAAATTACCTGTTGTGCTTTCTCCTGCCTATGTACCTTTAAAAATTATTCCATCCTTTTTGCTTCTCACATTTTCTGTGGCAACAGCCCAAAGCTAATGGGAAAGGCAGGATGGGACTTTTCGAATGTTTTAGACGTTTATTCCCAATATGGGAAATGCTTTAAAATATCTGCTTTGACCACAAAAACTGCAGCATATTTTCCCTTTAAAATAATGTTCAATGAGATTTTTTTAAAACTAATTAAAATACCCATAGAAGCAGGAGAGCATAAGCCAAGCATTAAAAAAAAACCCTTGAGGATAAAATGAGTTTGTGAGCAATTTGGTCTTGAACTCTGTGGGAATGGGACTAAATCTGTGAAGTCTTCCCGGATATCCCGACATGATTCGGAGCCCTAAAAATAGCCCAAAATGTGAATAGCCTGAATGACCTCAAAGCTGCTTTTCAAGAGACTTTTAGTGTAGTCAGAGTAGGTGAACACCCTGCAGCACATCTAGGATTCAGGAACCCCTGATGAGTCAGTTGGGGGATTGCTAATTGGTTACTGCTCTTCGTTAGCATCAGGCTTTGATGGATGGGGCTCCCGGGTTTGCTCCTGCAATGAGCAAATTGTGGTGGGGCACAGTGGCCCCTTTTGGAAATGTGAAGCGAGTCTAAAGGCCCCAATTAAGCGGGTCCCAGGGAGGGCTGTTTCACACAACACCTCAGCCCTCCCTGCCGCGGCTGTGCTGGCCCAGAGCCCACTCCAGTGATTTATTCCTGGGCTCCAGTGCTGACCCACAGGGCTGGGAGGAGATGCAGGCTATGCAGAAAGGTGCTTACAAGGGAGCTCTGCTTTGAAACAAAGCAGCCAATTTCCTTTCCGCACAGACAAGCCTTTGTCTCCGGAGATTACGCTGGTCTCCAGTGGAGCCTCTGGTGTCATAACCGTGCTCCTCCTGGGCAGATAGAGAGGTTTGTGCAAAAATCCCATAGCAGCAGCCTGGGATATGATGTAGCTGTGACTGAGAAGCCCTGGATTGTGTGGGAGGTGCTGGGACCAGGCAGTTTGGGGCTTTTTGGTTTGTTTTTGTGTTTTGTCTTTTTGGTTTTTTTTTTTAACTGGCAGCTGAGAAGAGCTGCAGGACCTATTGTCCTGGACATTGTAGAGAGAGACTCAACTCAGGTGTGTTTTGAGGCACCTCACTGATGCCTGACTGCTGTTCTGGGTCTCTGCAGATGTGTGGATCCTGCTGGGCTATCAGGAGAGGGCTGCCCACCACCTGGGATCTGTCTTGCTGGTCTGACAGGCACAGGGATTTTTCCCACTAGTCGTGCATGGATGTTGTCCAAGGAAAAGGTCTTCTTTGAGACATGTTCTCCTCAGCCAGACAAAGAAGGTTGTTTTCTCCAGCTCCTGGGAAACACTTCTCAGTGCACTCTCACAAATACAACTGCAGGAATCTACTGCTTACAGGGTCGTTGTCCAGCAAGTTTGCAGTGTGAGTTGTCGATAAGCTGCTTAGTCCATCATACCCAAGAATGGACTGTAGTTTGTGTTCCTGGCACAAACATAGCTGAGACGTGTTTGCCTTTTTCCCTGCAATGGATACTGCCTAACTTGACATTACTGATGGGCTGCAAATAGGTTGGTCTGGGGGAATTTCGTAGTTACCCTGTCCAGAGATTACTTCTCCTCACGTCTTCATGCAAAGCCCCATCCTGCCTCTGCAAGTGTGCTGGGTAGCCAGGTTGGTGAAGATTTTGGGCTGGTGTTTATACATATATATTTTTTTATTTTATTTTTTTTTTAAGCTCATTCATATTGTTCTGTGATGCTCAATGTTCTTTTTGAAGCTAGGGCAGGAAGAGGCTGGAGATAAGACAACAATAAAAGGCTGGAGTAAACCCTGCAAGCAGAGATAATGTACTTCAGAGAATATGGGTGAACTGGCAGACTGGAAAGTTCAAGGAAATTTGAACTTTTGGCCAGTCAGGATGATTACTTTTCCCACCCACTGCTCTGCACAGCCTTGGCTTGTGATGCATCTGAGACAGCTTTTAGTTTAACTGGGACCTGTTAGATACAAGTTCATTATGTTCAGAGGTGTATGACATCATATCTATTACTTCACTAGTTTGTTTTTTTTTAATATAGTCCATTTAAAGGATTTTGCTCTTAATTCTTAAGAGGTTTCTCATGTACCCTCCTCAGCTTTTCCTGCCCTGCATTCTTGTTCCACGAATCTATCTTGTGATATCTGATGCTTCTACAACGAGGAGAAATTAACCACTGTGCATTTTGTCTTGATTTTGCACCCTGCCACCCCAGTTTTTTGGGAAGTTGGTGTTATATCAATAGGGTTTTGCTAACCCTGTGGAGAGAGGTCTTCTTCCTGTGTGCATTGCAGGTTTCTCTCTCTCGGTGCCTGGGTTTGGGAGGTGTTGAAGGCAGAGTGATGATGGGGAGATACAGTGAGCTACAGGAACCGGTTGCAGGGTCATGCTGGCTCCAGGGGGTTTAAGACAGGATTTTTGTCTGAACATGTCTTGAAGGATATTTTTGAAAATTGCTGGGTATTACATCTCTCAGGACCTCGGTTCTCAGGTTGAACCTGAACTGAGAACCAGGCAGACTCCTTTCTGACTCTGCCAATTCCTTTGCTTGGCTTGAAATGCTTTCGGGGGTTCCATATTTGTAGGCTCTCCATCTTTATTGGTGTGTAATTTACCCACAGGCGGGGTTTGCTGAGTTTAGACATCAGCAGTACAGTGTAGGTGCCACATAATCTGCCACACAGATTTGCCTCAGTACTCCCAAATCTTCAGCAGCCCACGCTGCTTCCATACAGAAATGGTGCAAAAATTGATGTCTGGGCTGTGCCCCTTTTTAATTGCAGAGCAGAAGAAATGAAGTGGTATGAAAGGTCAGACCAGATTTTTTTAGTGAGGAGCTGTTTGGAGGAAATTGAGGAATTTTGGCCTGTGCAGGCTGAAATTCCTGCTTGGTTGTGTGGGAGCTTCAGCCTGGGGGAGGCAGCTCCACTTGCAAATCTATCGAGGCTTTGCCTGGACTTTTATTTATAAGGGCACGAATGGCTTGGACCTTGCAGGCTGTGTTGTGGTGGCTTGTAAGAATGGGAGTTGGAGGAGATGTGCAGAAGAGCCCCTCTGCCTCGTTCCAGGCAGGCTTAGGGAGAAGGAGGAGAAGACCTGAGCACACCAGAGGGTCTGAGCTCTGCTGTCCAGGCGTGGGCCTGCGGTTTGTCACAGCTGTGCCCATCTGGGTCTGGAATGTGCCATGGTTTAATGCCTTGGTTTCATCACATTCGCTGCCAAAGTCACGGATTCCTCCTATATGTTTTAAAAGCAAACAATCCGTGACTGCGGACACTGTTCCCTGTGTGTCAGCACGCAGGCAGCTGGGGGAACACTTAAACTAAATTAACCCAGAGCTGTTAAATTATTCTCCGAGGAGATGAGAAAGATGAACAGCAGTGACTGACGAACTCGTGGTGAAATCCTCTCACGGTGGTGGTGTCATTGGCAGGTAGAGGAATGAACATTGACTTTTAATGGAATTCTTTTTCTTGTGCTCAAGGTCATAGTTTCTACCCTGTTAGAGTGCACGTTGATAAACAGAAGGTACCAGGCAGGGCTGTCGTTACTAAAAGTATTACAGCTCTTGACTTCGAGCCCATTCTCTCTCTGTCCCAGCAGCAGATGCCCAGGGAGGCCTTACAGACAATATCTACAGCTGCTGGGATATTTGGCTGTAGGAAGGGCCTGAACTGGGCTCTCCTCCCAGCTGTGCTTGCTGTGCAGCGATGGCCAGTCACTGGGGAAGAGGGACAGGTTTTTCTCTGAATCTCTACTTTCTCCCCATGAACTGATGGATAGATCAGGTTTTTTTAGCCACGTGGGGAGAGGCTCTGGCAGTGCCATCCTCTCCTTCTCGTCTCCTGTCTGTTGTTCAAGTCTTCTTCACAAAGCACCCAGTTGATGTCCTTGAAATACAGGTGTGAGATTGTTCCCTGAGCAAAGGCAGCATTGGGATCAGCCGCTCTTGAGGAATGTTGGCCATGGGAACAGGGGCATTGGAGGATGACCCAGGTGGACTTAAAAGGTTCATTTCCAGATCAGTGCCATGCTGGAGCTCAGTGTGAGGCACTGAGCCCTTTATCCTGGACACAGGGACTGGTCATCTCCTTCCAGGACAGAGATGTGCTCCTTGTCTAGAATTTGCCATGGTAGAATGGGGCACTCCAAGAACATTTTTTTTATTTCCTTTCAAAGTCTGTCTGGCATCAAAAGCTGAGTCAGTTCTTTCACATTAGTTACAAAAAAACCTACTCTCCCAGTGTGTGGAGTGACAGCTCCCTGAAGAGACGCTGCTTCTCGCAGTCTCAGATAACTGCAGTCAGATGACATCCCTCAAGTCAGGCTTTTTCTTAGCAATTTGAGATTTAGGCTGCAAGCACACCAGTTAGTATTAGCAAGCTGGAATTCCCTGCTTTTTCTATTTATAGGAAAGCACTTTTTTCTGTATGTTCTGGGATTACGAGAGTTTCTACTGTGGTGTAGTTTTCATTTTGCTAAAATTAGTCTCAAACTCCTGTTAGTTTAAGGGAGGAGAATTAAGGCGGTGGACCCAAGGCCCTTTGCAAATCAGCTTTGAGAACCATGTGGATTTTCTTCTCTCTCATGGAATAGGTGGCTGGATTTATTTAGCTGGCTGTATTTGAGTGACTTCCAGTTAAATTCCTCCAGAATACCAAGTCTTCCTGGGACACCTGCTTATCACTCACCTGTCTGCATGAAGCTGCTTTGGCTTTTTCACTTCTGCACATTTGACAGCACAGCACAAGCACATGGTACTTCACAGTGAGGGCCATCAGGGCACTTTGTGTCTCTGTAAAAGAGGTTTTTTTTCTTTTTAGTCACTTTTTTCCTTATCCCTCTTCTCATGTAATACCATATTTTACTGGGAGGAAGACTCTGGTATGAACAGCCACTAATCCTGCCAGCTAATTATTGATGCACATATTTTCCCAGAACACACCACTTGTAAAAGAACCCGAAAAAAACCCAAACAAACACATTCTCAGGAGCTTCCTAGAAGCAGTTAACCATCAAGGACAATTGACACCTCAAGGTAAATAGTCTGAGAATCTGAAATCCTGAATGTAGTTATAGTGTCTTATCTCTGCAGCACCAGGAAGTTTTAAGGGCCTCTTTACAGCCACCTCTGTGCTGGGTTTCTGATGGTGTTTGCAGGAGGATTAAAGCCACTGGAGAGGGTGGGAGTCCTTGTGGCAGGGGCACCGGATGCTCTCCACATTCTCTGGCCTCGGTCAGCTCCTGGGCTGAGCTGGCCTTGCAGGGCAGTGCTTGTACCCCTTTACGGGGTGACCAAAGACAGGAGAGTCCACTTAGCCATTCCCTGAGGGTGCAGTAGATAAAGTTTGGCCTAAAAGACAAATATTTAAGTCTTGTCTTTAATGGGTTACTTAACGCTTTTCCCAGCAACCTAGAAAGTTGCAAAGGCCATCTCAGTCAAGTTCAGGGAATCTCCTACTGCACAGTGAGAGGCTGGAGTGGGCAAAGTCCTTCTCTGTAAGTGCCTGAAGCCTCATCCCAAGGAATTCCAGCCACCCCCTCTGTCCTGACCAGTTTTGCTCTGCTGTGATGGCTCTGGTTACCCAAGTCTGGCTGCAGTGACACTTGGATGGCTGTTGGGCACAGAGGGCCGGTCTGAATTCGGAAGGGACGCCACTCGCTGGGGTTTAAGCACAGGCTTGTGTTTGACCACGTACGGGTTGGTGTGTCAGCATCCCTGAACGCTGCACCTGGAGCTGTGTGGCATTTGCTGTTTGCAGCTCCGGGTAGGCAGGGATTTACCAGGATGTTCCTCCGTGCCTCTCCTTAGTGCCAGCTGGCTGAACCTGCTGCGAATCAGGGTCTTGCTGCTGCCCTGCTGGAGGTCATTTCTAACACTTGGCTATCCAGATCTTCAGTTCAGCACTGTGCAGGCCACAAGTGATGGCAGTGCTCTGCCCTGCCATGTGCCAAGTGCTGCAGATTTAGTCCCCCAAGGATTTTTGGCAGGAGGTGTGTGTGGCACTGGCAGGGGAAGGACAACTGGCGCAGGAGGATGCTGTGAAGATAAAGCAGTGCTGTGTGTGAAATCAGTGGATGAGCCAAATCCTTCTCAGAAGTGGTGTTTAGAGAAAAAATCCTTTGTGGAAAGTGCTCCATCAGCTGTTCACCTAAGCCAAGCTGCTTAGGAAGGGAACAGGCACTGTTTAGAAAATAACATCATAAAGTATTGGGTTGCTGCTGCTGCTTGTTATGACACTGAGCAGGTTTCATGCTGGCTGGTAGCTCTGAATCTGTGATTTCCTGGAGAGTGTTTTCTTTGATCTCTCTCAGTTAAACTCTAGAGTTTTGAGAGAAAAACTTGATAACAGGTTGGTGCAAAATTGAGTCTGAGTGCTCTCCTCTCTCCCCAGCCCTACCGAGGTGTTTTATAGCTGCCACTTTGCACCTCTGTCCTCTCCCTGGGGTGAAAGGGATGGGTGGTTGTTTCTAAAGCTTGGCTGTCAAAATCTTGAGATACAAGCATAGGGAACCTTCTCATTCAGAACCCTGTAATCCTCCATGAATATCTTGGAAAAACATAATTTTTAGGAGTGAGGATTTGAAACCCAGACATACCAGAGCAAGCCAGGAGTTGCTGTGAGGAAAAGAGCAAACTGGGGGCAAAGCGTATTTCAGTGCACACCCCTCTTTCAAACACTGACTTTTGTGCTTTTATATGTGGGGTTTGTTTGCTCTCAGGCACTTGAATATTTTATAAAAAATGACTGGATAAAAAGCCGTGCCCACTTGGAGGGGAAGCGCCTTTGTTTGCTGCCTGGAAGGGTTGAAGTAGTTCTTGTGTGATTGAAAATAAAAAGCAGGCACACACTAAATGTGAGAGATTTTATTAAAGGATTCTGATGGATGGGCTGTGGAGAAATAAATCTGTTGTAGGACAGCAGAAGCTCAGCAGGGGGACAGTCAGTTGTTAATGAGGAAATCCACTGCTTCCATGAGAATAAATGATTACAGGCAAAGGATGCAAAAGGGGCAGATCACTGACCTAGAGAAATTCCAAGTGAGTCAGAAGCGCTCTGCCTTTCCAGGGCTTTTCCACCTCCTGCATATTTGTTTGTGGGGATAAAAGGTGCACAAAAAAGGCACCTTATTTGCTTTAGCTGCTGCCAGTGACATGGTGCCAGCACTGCCGAGCGTTTCCAAGGCTGATTCATGGCAGCTGGGCAGCCACTCGCCCGGGCTGTGGACAGAGCTGACCTGTGCTCCCAGAGAGCTGTTTTTCCCTGGCACTGTGGATTGATAACCCCATCCAGGCTTTGACATCTCCACATTTTCCAGGTGGGATTCTGGCTGCGGTGATGGACCAGGCAGTGCTTGGGAGAGAGTAAAATAGTTTGATTTTTGAAGCTAGGGAAAGATGAATAAGACTCTGTCACACTTTCCATAGCAGTTCCTTTTCTGCTTTCTCTGCTTCTAGGTTTTGCAGGTGTCTGGAGCTGCTGTGCAGTGACCCAGGCTGGGGTGCAGTACACCCCAAAACACTGCAGGTGCCTGCTGAAGGTGTCCTGTGGGTATCCAGGTGGTCTCATGTGCCCCTAAACAGTGGGATTTATTGCCCAGGTACTGGCGTTGAGCTGCACCTGCTCAGCAGGTCCATCCCGTCCTCCCAGGAAATCCCAGGCGGGATGAGCAGTGCTGGTGATGCTATCCACACACATGCTCCACGGGGTATGGAGCAGTGCTTAGGGAGAGATGAACTGCTTTGTTTTACATGGTGCTATTTTCATAAGTCAACACCAAAGGTAATAAATCTGTCCTGTGGAAAATTAGTGAGGGGTTTACTGTATAAACTCCTCCTGCAGGGTCCGGGGCCGGGAGCAGAGCTGGGTGTACCTCTCAGCCACCACAGCCTGCTCAGACCTTTTAATCCCTGAGCCAAAAAGAGCCCCTCTTGCTGTTGGTGAAAATGTAGTTGTCAATACTACAACAATGTGAAGATTTATTTTGGTTATTGAATGTTTCTGTGTGGCTTTGGGGTGCCTTGGAGTATCAGTGAGACTTCCTCGGAACTCCCTCACCAAAGCAACTCAGGTTACAAACCTGGTCCAGCTTGTTGTCTTCTTCCCACATGTTACCTCCCAGAGCTGGAAAACTGAAGTCAGTGTCTTGAGGGAAGGAATGGAGAAGAAATGTGTGCGTTTGCCATCCTGTGCTGCTTACACAGAAGGATGGACGAACAGACGGACGGAGAACGTGCTGCTCCAAAAGCAGCTGAGTTTCTCTTGACTCTCTGGAATCTGTTTTTCCTCTTAAGTCTTTGTGCTGTCACACTGGGCAGTAATCAGAATTATATTTTAATGGGATTTTGGTGCAGGCTGGATGAAGCTGCCCACCGTCTAAAGACACAAAGGGTGGGAGTGTGGCACACAGAGGAAATGCCCTCATCTCCATCTTCCTCTCCTGGCTCCGGCACTTGCTCCATCCTTCCAGGCACTGGGGCAGCTGCAAGTGATTGTTACTAAGGAAACTTACTTCAAAACCACTAACAGCAACATCAACTACACGTAGAGATGTTACTATTTTCAAAGAAATCTGGTTGCTAATTAAAGTAGTGTCAGAATTTCCTGGCTGGAAGGTCGTTTTATGAAATCCCAGAGGCTGGTCAAAGGTTGAGCTGTACCTGGCATGTTTTCAGAGGTGGGGAAAGCAAAGGATCTGCCTGCCTGCAGACAAGTGTGTGCATCAAGTCTGGTGTTTCACCTCTTTTCTCCATGAAGAAGGGGAAAAAATGCCCTAAGTGGCTGGGAGCATAGAGGTTTTTATTCATCTGACTGATAATAGGAGCTAAATAAAGGCTTTGGAAAAAAACCCAACCATTTCTCTTGCAATATTGGTTGGGCAGAACCGTACTGGAACTAACCATGGAATGAAAAGTCTGGCTTTTCTGCCAGCTCTATTTTTAGAGCTACTGCTCCATCTTTGCATTTTTTTGAGTTTTCTCAGCAGATGCACTGGAAGCAGGCAATTTGCTGTTATTTTTTCCGGCCAGGCTGTGATACTCTGCAAGATAAGGATGTTGGATGGAGGGGCAGGGGACTCGCCAGACTGGACAAAAATCCTCCTGAATACCAGGACATGGATCTTGTTCGAGGTTTGGGGTCACTGTGGTCGCAGACTCCTGAATATTTTCTGTGCTCCATTAGGAACGACCCTTCCACTGGAGGGGAGTGGTTGTGCAGTGTTGGCTGGCTTCTTTGTGTCCCAAAATTGCGGTCATGGCTGGAATAAAATTCAGCAGCAGCAGTAACAGCACACAGCAGTGCTACAGATGGATTTGGGTATGGAGAGAGGAATTGCGTTTGGCTTTGAGAGCAAATGTCTGCCCTGGGCTTCAGCTGAGGTATTGCAGGTGATCCAGACACTTCCAGCAAGGACTCAGAGGTTCTTGTGCTTTCCTGTGAGAAGCAGCACTAGAAGATAAAAAGTGTGCTAGCCCCAGTCTGGGACATCTAACCCTGCCAGTGGGGCTGGGACTGGCCTTGCAGAGAACCAGCAAGCATGGACACAGGTGTCCCTAGTGCCCAGCGTGTGTGTTTGTCTCCCATGACTCAAAATGTACTGAAACCATGTCTACCTTCTTTCAGCTGGAGAGGGCTCAGAGGGGCCAGGAGCCTGTGGCTGCCCGACCCTGCCCCTCCCTGCCCCAGGGGCGTTTACACCAGAGCTTGGAGCCAGCAGCACTGGGGTTTTTTTTTCTTCTGGCTGTTGCTTTCACTTTTCACTGTTGTGAATCACCGAGCCCGAGGCTTGGTTTTGTGTCAAGTTTCACTGTTTGGGCAAAATCTCCATCAGTATGACTGCATGGTAATCCGTGCTCTCCAGAGGGAGGGGACTTCTGAGAACCAGAAGCGTGTGAGGAGCTGGACTCCAAGACATTTAATTAGGAACACTTTGTTCCAGCATAAAGCTGAACAAAGAGGAGAACCCCCCAGAAATTCCATGGCAATTCCTGGCAATAAACTCATTACCAGCTTTGCAAAAAGAAAGGCAGAAGAGAGGGATGGCACCTCACATTTCTAAATTTGTGTTTGTGGTTGCTGTTCATTCAAAGCAGAGAATCCCCTGTACCTGAGGCTAGAACATGTACAGGTATTCTGGAGCCACGGGGAATTTTGTCCAGCTACAGGCAGTGCTAGATTCCAGCAGTAGCATTAATTTATTCCCTGCAGAATAAAGCTGGAGGAGGGTTTAGAGTAAGGGGAAGGTGTAACTTCACAGGCTGGTGTTCAGTCCTGTTCCCATGCCAAGAGGCAGATGTTGAGCTGTGAGAACTGGTCCTGCAGAGAGAGCAGCTGCCTGAGCTGAGGCCTCTTGGGCCTCACTATCAAATAACAGCTCTGCTGAGAGGGTAAGCAGGCAGAAAACACTGCTCCTCTGAAAAAGCTTAGTCTTGTATGCCTTGAGAACATGTATGTTGCAGAGGGGAACTAGGGCAGCGCTGAGGTCTGTTTTCCCTCAGGTTTTGAAAAGGATGCCTGTTTCCCCCTCGATTGGGCTTGAAAGTCTTTTGGCAGCAGGGAACTAAGTTGGGCAACCACTTTGGTTTCTTCATTCTGGATGACGCCAGTCCTTACCAGTGCAAACCCTGAGAGTGGTGACAAATCCTGCCCTCCTGCCCATTCCCATCTGGAGAACAGCCTCTCACCTGCTGTGCTTGATGTTCTTGTGGATTTCCCAGCTGGATCTGGTTCACTCGTCCCTGAACATCTCCCTCAAGCCCCCTTAGCTTACACCCAGGTGTGGTTTCAGGAGCCTGCAGTGGGAACCAGACCAGTCCTCCTGGTGAGTGGAGGAGAGGCTGCCCCAGAACCAGAGGAGCATTTGGGAGTATCCTGAGGAGATTTTTGCCTAAATGGCCTGCTGAGGGGAGGACTGAGCTGGTGCCAGTCCTCAGAGCTGCCCACATCCCCTGGTTCCCTATCTGCACACCAGCACTTGGACCACCCCTTGTCTGACTGACCCCAACAAGATTTGTGCTTTATAGATGGCTTGGTAGATTTAAATACCTCTTTCTTGTTTCTTCTGCACTTCACTTGCCCAATCTGTGGATTGTCAGGGCTATTTTGGAGGCAGGTTATTATTAATATATGTCCTCTGGCTCAGCAGTGCATGTGGCCGGGGCAGGGCTGAGGTGCTGGCTGCTGTTCTGGCTCTCCTGCATGGCTGAGATGGGCACGGAGCAGTCCTTCTCCTCCCCTTGCAGAAGTGTCCCTCTGGATACCTATCAGTCTTTAGGGGGGGTGTATGCTCATACAGCCCCAGCTCTGCATAAGGAGGGACTCCTGGGCTATAAATCTCTGCCTTTCAAGCACTAAACTCCCTTTTGGGTTGTTTTTGACATTAGGAATTTCTTCTGATAAGAGAACTTTATTTGCCTTTAAATATCACTTTGTGACAGGATGATGGAGTGTAGATTCTTGGAGCGAGCCTGTGCCAGCCGGGGAAGGGAAATTCTGCTGGGGCTTTTGTTTCTCTCTAGCACTGACATTGTAGCTCTTTAAAGACCGCGTTTATTTTATACTTGGCAGGAGTGTGCCTGCACATGTCAGTGTCCAGACAAATGGGAGCAGCCCAGCGTCAGAGCTGTGCTGGAGCCAAGTGGGTCTCCTGCTCTCCCCTCCCTGTGGCACCTGGGGAAGAGGAGCTATGCTGGGGTTTTTCTGGAACAGGCTTCAAAACACAGGTTGTGTTGGGGAAGCAGGGCTGGTATGTGGAATTCCTTAAAAAAGCAGAAGGATTTTGTGGTACCGTCTGCAAGGTACAGTTGGGTGTTCCCTGGCTGGCAGGCCAGTGTGTCGCCTGTTACCCCAAGAGCAGCCCGAAAGCCAAGTTCCCAGGACAGCATCGTAGCTGGTTTATAATGCAGCCTGCTCAGGCTAAGCCTGAGGTGTCTCCCAGCACAACCTGAGTACAGCCTGTAGCCACAAAGTCTGAGCTTTGTTTGCATTCAGTGGGAGCTGAGCTCCCTAATCTGGCTCTCTGCAGCAGCCGTGTTGTATCACCATCCCTTTAGATACGGAGGATTTCGCTCCACAGGCTGCTTGTGAGCAGCAGGAGCTGCAAAGTGCCAGCTCATTTATTCAGCTTGGATCCCACGAAGTTCTCCCTGCTTTTCAGGATGCCTTAAGCAGCCAACTAACTCTGTGTTCCTTTCTTTCAGCTCTTCCACGTAGCGTATGTCCTGATCAAGTTTGCCAATTCCCCTCGTCCTGACCTCTGGGTGTTGGAGCGATCGACTGATTTTGGCCTCACCTACGAGCCCTGGCAGTATTTTGCTTGTGAGTATGACAAGAGGCTGCAGCTCAGTGCCAGGTAGTGAGGCTGTGGTGAGGATAACTGTGCAAATACAAGGCTGGGTTTGGAGCTGTTCCTGTGTCATTGTTGTGATGCAGCACATGTCCTCTGTTTCATCTGCCCAACAAGGCTGCAAGAATTGAAGGTTAAATGCTCCTCAGGGCAGGAGAACTATTTTGCTCTCAGGTACTAAATGTATTTTTTAAAATGCTGCCATGACATGTACAGGGGTGCCAAAGCTGACACCACTGTCTGCAGTTGGGTGCTGTCGATCTAGGTCTGAAGGTGAGATTTCTTATCATCTCCTCCCTGCCTTCCTCTCTCTGTCTCTTCCCTGTACCATCCCAGACTGTATTTCAGCTCCTCCAGAAGCCAAGCAGCAGCTCACTTCCAAGTGGCTGCTACCACAGAAAAGTCTGGCTGCAGAGCACATTCCCTTGTGCTTATCAGTACCGGAGATTGGATGCAGCCTGTGCAGGGCAGGGAACCGCTGTCCTGCTGCTGTGCAAGGTGGGATCAGAGACAGCTGGCTGGAAAGGAGATCCAGTCTGTGCATTTGGCTTCCCCATTCTCTGATTAAAACCTTAAGAAACAGCTGGTTCTACAAAACTCTTCTCCCAGAGGGTCTGTGGGGTAGCCGGATGCCGAGGAACTTGTTAACCACCAGCTCCTCCCAGAAGCAGCAGCAGTAATTGGGAGAAGATGTGAGTTAAGATCTACAGCCAGAGCTTAAAACCTGGCAAGAAAGGACCTGGGAGCACTCAGAGGCCTTGCCCTGGGCTGTCCCTAAAGGCTCATATTTCTGGTTTACCTGTCAGGCTCTGCTTTGGATTTCTGGCCTCTTCCTGTGCAAGAAAGAGCTGCGGACATGTTACTGCTGTGTTGCCTTAGCGTGGTAGCTCCTCTCCAGGGCGGATGTTTTTCTCTCTGCTGTGTGCTAGTAGGGAATTACTGCTGTCAAATTCCTGCTTTGCTTTTTTCTGTCTTCTCTGAGAATTTCTTTGCCAGCTCTGAAGCCTCTCCTGGGGCCCATTACAGTCATGTTCCTGCGTGGTCTGGAGCTGCACAGGGAGCTCGTGCCCCGCTGGCTCGTTCCTGTGTGTAGTGGCAGTACTGCAATGTCTGGAGTCCCCTTCCCTCCTCCAGCATCAGGCCCCGTTACCACTCCCCTGGAGAAGTGACATGCAGTGACACAGCCCAGTGGAAAATTCCCATGGAAATAAAGAGGTGGCTGCTCCAAAACCTGCCAGATTTGCTAGCACAAGAAGTCCTCTGCAGAGGTTTATTTTTGTCGTGGGGAATTCTGTAGGTGGTCTAACAAAAACACTGCCAGGTCAGTACCAGGGTTAAAAGCAGCTGGCAGAAATGCAAGGTTTCTTCAGAGCTGCCAGTGAGCCTTGCCAGGGTGACGCTGTGGCACTGTCCACCCTGGCTCAGCGCTGTCCCTTGAGCTGCTCATCACGGGAGGTGCCAAGGTGCTTTTGGGCTTATCTCTGTGGGAGGAGGGAGAAGTGACTGCTGGGTGAGGCTCCGTCCTTGTCTGTTTCCTTAAAGCACTGCTAGGGTTTAAGGCCAATGGGTTATTCTGTTTTAGCTCAGATTGCCCAGCTTCTGGCTCAGATGGTTGTGCAGATTTTGCAATAACTGGAGGAGTTCTTTGGTTTTGCTGAGTAGCTCCTTGGGCTGAGCGTCCTGTCTCCATGCAGCCATGGTGGTGCTCTGGAAATCAATCATCTCGAGCCAGCGGTGACAGGTTCCTCGCCTGGGGCTTTAAAAATAAATTGCCTTTAAAAAAGCACCTAGTGAAGCAAACCTCGGCAGCCAGAGACCTGATTTTAAATGTTTCCACATCTTCCTGTGGATGCAACTGAGCTCTTGCTGTTGCCAAAACAGTGTTTCCTGGAGCAAGGCCACGTTCTGGAGACAAGGTGTGTGTGGGTGCAAGCCAGAGGTGAAGACAGGGAGGCAGAAATTCTCTGCTCCCTCTTTGCTGTTCCTTCTGCCTGGCTCAGCCTACCCATGCAGCACATGGAGTGGGGGACCTGCCTTCTGGAGGCACACTGAGACAGATTTTGGAGGATTATTCCTGTGAATTGGGTTAACGTTTCCCCTTCAGTTTCCTGTGTGAGCTGAGCAGCTCTGGCAGGAACAGCAGGTTGTGTTGGCTGCCTTTTCTTTCTTTTTCTCCCAGTGGAAGCACCCTCAGGAGCACTGCAGTGGCACTTCAGCACGCTCTGCTGTGAGCTCCTGGCACAGGTGAAAAGGGAGTGGGAAGGAGCAGCAGCCTTTGTCCAGGCTCTGCCTGGGGGAACAGTCCCTGAGAGTAGCACTGTATAGATTTTTGCGTGGGTAGATGTAGGTGCTCACCACCCTGCACAATCAGGCCCTGAGCTGCCCCAGCAGTGGTTTGGTTGGCTCTGCCCGCACAGGGATGTCACACATCCTGGGGACAAGGGTGCTGGACTTGCAGGAGCAGTTGTACAGGGAGCCAGGCCATTCCTGTAGCTGCGAGGAGTCTTGGCATTCAGTGTCCCCAAAGCAGGTCACCAAGCCAGCAGAGTGGCTGCCTAGTGATGCCTGTCCCCTGACTTTATCCAGCCTTGCATTGCCACTTAGTGGCCGGAGCCCTTGTTTGCTGTCCCCAAGGAGTGGTTCTTGGTGGCTTTGGCGTTTCTGGTTTGTAGCACTGGTTTAAGAGCAGAGTTCAGAGTAAGGTGTGAGGAGGAGACATCCTGCAGGCCGTTGCTCTGCCTCTCCCAAATTCTGCAGGTCCCTTCCCCACACCTGCATGTCCACCCTGCCTGGTGGGAGATGTTCCAGCGGTGGCTGTGGCTTGTGGTTGCTCCTGCTGTGGTTCTGTGCTGGCTTCAGGACTGACCCAGGAAGTTTAGGAGCCACGTGAAATGATGGTGCAGCTCCTACATCAGGAGCAGAGCCCTGGCAGCAAAGGGCCCTTCTGCAATTCAGTGGAAGCAGTGTAGCAAATCTGCTGCCAGCAAGGCAACAGATTGAGACCAGAGTTAGATCTCAGGCTGGTTAAACTGTGAGCTTAATGCCAAAATTGGGGGGTAGGTTTCTCTGCAGGTGGTGGCAGTAGGTACAGTGGCTGTTGTGACATTCCTCATTTACTGCAAGGAGGTGATTTGGGGGGTTTTCTGCCTGTTACTGTTAGAGTGACACCCTCCCTTGGTGGAGGACATGTATTTAGTCATGGCAGAGTTAATGATACAAAGCAATCTCTATGTGGTAAATGCTTAACAAAGATTGTGCACCCTTCTCTCCTGTGGTCAGCGTGGGAAAGTCCAGAGAGGGCTGGGAGTTGTTCCTTTTCTCTTACTGCTCTCATCTCTGGTTGATGGACAGCTTCCAAGAGGGACTGCATTGAGAAGTTTGGCCAGCACACCGTGGACCGTATCACCAGGGATGACCATGCCATCTGCACCACTGAATACTCCCGGATCGTGCCTTTGGAAAATGGGGAGGTGAGCAGTTGCCCCTTTTCATCCCCTGGAGTTTCCAGGGTTACTCAGTGACTGTTGGTACTCCTATTAATTGGCTCCCTCTCGATTTTCAGATACCACTTAAAGTATTCAGTTAAACCAAATGAGATTGGCAGAGAACTCATTCAGTCATCTGGATGACTGGGTTCAGCTGAGGGAGAGATTAATTTCATCCCATGCCACAGAATTACACAGACTTGTTCTCATAGATTCACAGGATGGTTTGAGTTGGAAGGGACCTTAATGACCAACCAGTTCCAACCTGCTGCCGTGAGCAGAGGCACCTTCCACTAGACCAGGGTGCTCAACACCCAACCCAACCTGGCCTTTTCCCTCCTCCCATTCACAGATTGTTGTCTCTCTGGTAAACGGGCGCCCAGGAGCCATGAACTTCTCCTACTCTCCTCTCCTGCGGAATTTCACGAAAGCCACCAACATCCGACTGCGCTTCCTGCAGACGAACACTCTGCTGGGGCACCTGATGGGCAAAGCTCTGAGGGACCCTACGGTGACAAGGAGGGTAAGGCAGGCCTTGATACCTCTTGCTGGTGAGGTGGAACTGTTTGAAGGCTGTGCAAGCCACCTCTGGGGAGAACACATCTCTGGGTGTTGCCCGTGGGGATTTTCTCTCTGTCCTGCACCCCCTAAAGCTGGAGGCGTCTGCAGCGGATGCTGCTGTGGCTAGAGCTGGAGGCTGCTTGAGAAGGCACCAAAACTGTGAAACTGGGAAACACCTCTTGGTGTCACATGAGGCTTTCTGGCTGTGCTGGGAGCCCCTGCTCATAATGGGCTCTGTTAGAGGTGGTGGATCTTACCATAGACAGATACTGCAGCCTACAATGTCCAGCTTGTCACTGTAAGGGAAATACCTCAACACATCATTTTATTGGATAGAGCCCTGCTGAATCCTGAGTAGAATGGCTATGAATCGGATTTGTAAAAATAGTAATGGCCAACTTTTCTTGTGCTTTCCAGTATTACTACAGCATCAAGGATATCAGCATCGGAGGGCGCTGTGTCTGCCATGGCCACGCAGACGTCTGCGATGCCAAAGACCCCAACGACCCTTACAGGTACCTTTTTCAAAATCCCAGTTCTGTGTGAAAGCATTTGAATTATTGTTCTAAGAATGAAAGATAATACCAGTGTTAGTTGTGTCCTGTCCTGAGCTTGTAATGGTGCCATCACTGCTGTTTGTGTCTCTGCCCTGAGAAAGAAGCAGAAACCGCTCCAGACAAAGTAGCAAAAATTACTCATTTTGTCAGACTATTTTTCAACCAGATCAGCTCCCTGGTCAAGCTCCTCTGTCCACAACTTTGCCATCCCATTGGAGCAGAGTGTGAGAATGAGATGATGGGATACTGACGTAGAACATGGAGGTTTCCCATCAAAGTCCAGGGATCATTTCTGAACTTGTGCAGAGAAGTCTCTTGCTTCCCATATGGCTTCTTAAGCACTGGGACAATGCTCTCATAGATAGATGGTCTCCCATGACACCAGAGACTGCTGCCCATTTCTGCTCATAAGAACCATAGATGGGTTATGCACATATCTGAACAACTCTTTGCAAAAGAGCAAGAGTGTGCAGAGAAGTTACATTTTGGCTTATGGGACTTCCCATCTGCCTTGGCAACTTGGAATGCCAAAGAACTGCTTCAGACCATGGAAGTGTAGCTTTTAACCATCTGTTTGCACCTTGAATGCTGCCTTTATGAAAGGGATGGGTGGATTCAGCTGGACGAGGGGAGCTTGTATTTCTTTCTCATCAGGATCATGTAGAGCTTTTGGATTGTCTAAAATAAAATTCCAGTGAGTCCCAGCCAAGGTTAAAGCTGTTAAGTATTAAAACAAAGATGTATTGGTAAGCAAGCCTGCCTGAGTGTGCCAAACTCTCTGAGAAAAGGAAGTTCATAAATATTTGGATGTACAGTTCCTTGTTTTTTAGACAATGATGTTGCTGGATGCAAAGTGCACCTGTGTGCCGGGGCAAAAGGCTTCATGGAGCCAAGTGATTCTTTAACATGGAAGTGCCAGGACCTTTCTTGGGTGTATCAATGGCTTGGGGCTCTCCAAGAAGGGAGGGAAAATTGAGCAAGGAGAGATACGTTGGATATCCTTGTTCTATGCCACTTCTGCTTGCAACCATCTATATCTCCTGAAATTCCTCTCCTCCACTCTCGTTTGCATGCATTTGGCATCTTCACTCTTGGCCCCAGCTTGTTCTCTGATGTTGCAGCACATGTTGGTAAGCAGCAGCTGTTGCATTTCACCCAGAGCAGATCACGCTGGCCTGAGGCAGAAAACATTTCCTACTTGGGCGCTTTGTGCAGTCAGCACGTAACAGCTGTAAGTCCTTTGGGATACAGCAGGAAGAGGTGCTGGATAAATAGATCTTCTTGTGGCATTGCTGTACCCTTTAGCAAGCCCAGGAGCGCAGGCAAGTCAGCAGAAATCTGATACTTTCAGTTGAGAAAATGAGTAATTGGTGAAATGCTGCTGTTTTCCAGGCTCTGGGAGCAGCTGTGTCCAGCCTGCCCATTAAAGTGGGCACTGCTGGGCAGGATCCCAGCCCTGCTGCCCTGACACAGCACAGAGCCAGCTTGGGGATATCTGTAATGCCACATCAGCGGGGGCTCGGACACACTGTCCCCTTGAGGCACAGGCCCAGCTACCAGAAACCTGTCCTGTCTTCAGCCATCTGTGCAGTGTGTCCCTCTGCACGTGTCCTGCCTCTTCAGATGCTCGTGTGTGACAGCAACAGGGCAACGGAATGCAAATAGAGGAATGTGGATTGGCCTGGCCCTATTAAAAATCCCCACAATCTCAGCCTGTTGGGGTGGTCTCTGCTGCTTGTTTTAACTCCCCTCTTCTGCACATCCCCATGTTTCTTGTGGCCATTGCTTGGAAAGGCAGGATGAGCACTTTGATATGGGTGAGGTGAGCTAGAAATTTTGGCAAAGACTTCAAGACGTGATGAAGCATGTCCATGAGCTGACTTCCTGGCCATAAGTGATAATATTTGTGCAGCTTTGGAAAGTTTGTGTGAAGTGCCAAGCTACAGAGGCTGCACATCCAGCTGTGTTGAGCTGGCAGCACATCTGGGCCCTGTGTGAGTGTTTGCAGGGGCCTGTGGGCAGGTACAGCCTCCTCAAGGCTGTCTGCACTTCTCACAGCTTTCTCTCTTTGTAAATTGGATTGGGCTGAATTAAGCAGAGGGAGGGAATGTTCTCCTGGTTAAAGGTGAACACCAGCAGGATGAGGCACAACCCTTTCTCCTGGCAAACCCTGGGAGCAGTGAGATAAGCATCAGCGGGAACCTGGCTTGGAGAGCCCAGACAAAATAGTGTATTAACAGGCTGAGTGAGCTCAGGAGAGCCCTGCAAGGGTTCTGCATCTGTCTGATAAGAGCAACTGTTTCCATGGCTTCACTGCCCTGTCACAGATGCCACAAGCAAGACGGGAGGCAACCAGAGAGTCCAGCTGCTGCCCTGTGCCTGATGCTGAAGGTGACCAGCAAGACAGCAGCAGCCTGGCTGGTCAGAGGCACATCCACAGATGAAGGATGCTTTCCCACTGCTGGATCCTGAACTCCAGCTTCCCTTTCCCATTTGGAAGGGAAAGCACCATGTGTGCCGGTAGATTTGTGCCATCTGTCAGTCTCTTTTTGCAGGTGGTTTTTTCTCTGTGCAGTCAGAAACAGAGGAAGGGGCTTTTTTTTTTTTTCTTGATTGTGCTCCTCAGATGTCCCAGCCAAATCCAGATGCTGTAGTGTTTGTGTGCTGCTCTCAGTTCTGCCACAGCTGCTCGCTGGAAACTGTTTAGTCTCTGCTATTTGAGCATCAATTCCAGCGGGAAGACTGCGGTTTCATTTCTTACAGCAGGATGACCAGGAAATATGTGCTATGTGAACACAGCCGCTCCCTCTTCTTCCTTGTGTATACTCAATCAATGAAACATGTAAATATTGTGGTTTATGTGCATTTGCCTGTAATTCATTAGCAGCACGGACTCGGCAAAGGTGCAGTAAAGCCACGATAGATGAGCTCTCTGAGAGGTCATCGCTAACTCTGAGCAGCAGAGACTAAATAAATACCTTCTCCATCTGAAATGAGCATCTTTACTCATGCAAGTGCCATCTTTTTGCATTCTGGGAACTGAACCAGTACTTTTCAAACATCTTGAGCATTAAAGAGCCTGGGGTGTGTGGCTGGAGCCACGTTCTCCAGTCAGGGAGATTAACACTGTTCATCAGGTTTACAAGTTCCCTGACTCAGTGACCATCTTTCTCCACACGTATGTGTATGGATCTTAATCTTGATCTCCAGCTGCTGCCATGGAAAGAAATGATAAAATTTTGTTTCCTTGAAAGTGCTGAGTGGTAGTTGGCCAGGTGAGAGGGCTGTGGGTGGTTGCATTCCAGAGGCACGGCCAAGGTTCGCCTCTCACTGAGTCTCCCCCTTGGGTCTGCAAAACACTTGAAGAACAAAGTTCCTAGTGAATATTTCAGGGCTGTTTTCTGCCACTTAAGCTCCAGCCAGGGGTTCAGTTTCATGCCTGGACTCTGCCAGCTATAGCCCAGCCTGTGAATGTGGGCAGGGACAGGGCACGACAAGTGCTGAGAGAAGTGACTGTGGCCAAGTGGCATGTCCCATGGCATCTGCAAGGGAAGGGCTGGGAGCAGCACTGAGACCTCCTGCCTCTCAGCCCTTCCACCTGAAGCAAATATGCTGACTGTGGATCCTGCTTGCATTCCCCCAAACTTTAAGATCATCCCATATTTCATTAAAGTGAGGTCACTTGTCCAGTGCTGCTGCCTCTATCTGGCAATTCACTATATATAGACTTGCAGGTCCCACGTCTTAAAATTATATGTAGGTGGAAACTGTGGCACTCAGCTCACTGCAGAGTGTCTGCACTCCTACACTTCACCCTGAATGACTGCTCCTTTTGTTTCTAACAAATCTTTAAAAAATTACATTTATTTTTAAACACACTGCTTTTGAATGGAAAAGCATTGGAGGAGGGAGAGATGGGAGTGGCAGACTGGCCCTGAGGGGACATGAGTAATTGCACAGATAAAAGCTGGAACATGCTGTATTATCCATAAGTCTAATACAACAGAAAGCGTTTGTGTTGGATGGGAATGGCCCTGTGCTAAGTGGAGGTTTTGGGGATGATGTCACCGACGTTAATGAATCACCGTTGCGGTCGGGCAGGGACGAGATCCATCGGGTGCCTGTCGAGATTCCTTGCCTGGCGCCTCCGGAGCCGCCTGTTTACCCAGCACAGCCCTGCCTGGAAAGCAGGAGGTGCACTGCACAGGAAGCGTGGGGCCAGCATCTATTAAAATGCTTAATTCAAATTTCATGCCGTCTTCCCTGCAGCATGGGTATAGCTGGAGGAGCAGATAGCACCTGTGTGGCCTCATCCCTCTCCAGCTTTGGGCTATCATTTTTTCCTTTCGTGCTGCCCCTTCACAGTGGTGGAGACATCTTTGTATCCCTGCACCATGCCACACTCTCTCAAATAGTCACCTTCAGCTTAGTTTCTACCATTGCCACCTCCAACCATTTCACATTTTATTCTCTGCAGAGCTGGCTAGGCAGTGGCACACTGATTTTTGTCTTATCCTTGTCTCCCTGTGAAGAAAAAAATGAATGATGGTGGAGGAGAAGAAAAGGGGAGAAGAGAGCTGGAATAGCAAAGTTTGGTGTTTGGCTCAGCAAAAAATAAATCAATTCAAAAGTTTGAAAAAAAAGCCTTAGAAGCCTCTTTTCCAGAATATTCAGATTAGCAAATACCACTTGTTCATGCAGGAGATCAGTGACACTGATGCACAGCAGCGTCACACAGCAGCTCCCCATCCCACACGTCCCTGTCATCGCCCCAACCCTGTGTGTGCCCCGTTCCTGTCCCTGCAGGCTGCAGTGTGACTGCCAGCACAACACCTGCGGCGGCTCCTGCGATCGCTGCTGCCCCGGCTACAACCAGTTCCCCTGGAAGCCTGCCACCGCCGACAGCGCCAACGAGTGCCAGCGTAAGTGAGAGCTGGGCTTTTCCTTCCTTCCTTTCCAGCACAGCTCAGTGCTGTGGTGCAGAGAAGCTGTTCACTGGACTGGCGGGGCTGGTGCTGTGTGGGACTGGGTGAACTGGAGGGCGGTGACACAGCAGAGAGGGCTCTGCGCAGCAGGTGATGATGTTCAGGTGAAGCTCGCACAGGGAGGTCTCCAAGGTCCGTGTGGGTCTTAGACTCTGCTTGCATTCCAGTTCCTCCTGTGTGTCCAAGGGTTCGTGCAGGCAAGTCTCATTGCTCAATTCTGTCTGCAAGATGAATTAGGTTTGGATGTGTTTACATACAGGACATCTTTATTTGTCTAGAGAAACCTTTGGTCAGTGCCGACTGTGGAATTTCTGCTGCGCTGGGAGTGCAGAGCACAGAGCTGCACCACACGGTGTCTTAGAAACACAGGGTGGCAAAGGATCTCAATCCTGTGAGTTTGTAAAGCCCGCTCACCAGGTGCAGGATTTTACAGCTCACCTCTATCCAGGGTGGGATAGAAGAGGCAAGAATGTTGCTCCCTAAACCAGACTACTCGAGGCCCCACTGTGTGGTAATTTTTCTTTCTCATCCATACACGCCTGCACATATTTTACTTGTGATTCTGTGCCCGCTGCACTCTCCTGGTTGCAGACCAGACTTTGTGAAGGAGTTGCTGCTTCTGTGCTTTTGGACTGAAATACTTCAGAGAGCTCGGGAGATCATGTAATCCCTCAGATGCATTCAGGCATCTTTCCTCATGGGAAAGCGACCCATCCAACATCAAACCCAGGAGGGAGAGTTGACATCTTGAGATCCAGCTGCTGACCGAAGGACCTGAGAGGACGGGTGGTTTAGCTCCTGTCTCTTTGTGTTCCAGCCTGTAATTGCAATGGCCATGCCTACGACTGCTACTACGACCCGGAGGTGGATCGACACAAAGCCAGCAGGAGTCGTGAGGACAAGTTTGAAGGGGGAGGTGTTTGTATTGACTGCCAGGTAGGCCTGAAGAGCTCCTCCGGAAAAGGCTGTCGCAAATGTTTGTGTTTGTTTCTGCTGTCAACCTGGAGTTCAGCCTCGCTGGGACCTCCACCAAGCCCCTCTGTTATCTAAATTAGCTCTCTCCCTGGAAATTTAGTCTCTTTGCCGTGGATTAAAGCAGGGTGCACCAGTAATGAGAACAGCACTTGGGTTTCTAGCTGTCCCCTGGTAGTACCACAACCTCCTAAAGCTTTAGTTTGCTGAGACAGTGGAGTTGGGAGGGACAGGTTGCTGCCCAGCACATTGGGAAATCCCTACCTAGTTCACAGTGCTCTGGCATCTTCCTGAATTTCTCTGCTCACCAAAATGCCAGTCTTCAGTCTCTGTGAAAGTGGGAAAGTAGCTTTGCTCTTCCCAAGATGATGGTGACTGTGACGTGGTTAATTTATGCACTGGCATGAAACTTCTGGCTGTGCTTCCTTGCTGGGAGGAAACAGGTTGCTCCTATCCTCCAAGCACGAAGTGGTCAGGACATTTTACCATCTGAAGGAAGTGAAATGGGCTCAAGGTCACATATGAACCTGAAACTCACACTGTGTTTGTGGGAGGATGCAGTTTGCAGGAAATGCTTTGTTTCCAGGTCGGTGTATGTGGAATTCTGAGCAGATTTAGGTCTTCGGTGTGCTGATGCTCCTGAGCTCCTTCCTCTGTAACCTGGAGCTGTTAGTCCATCTGGCAGATGAATATGAATCCTGCGGGCAGGAGGGACTGATGCCTCTCTAACCCACTGTCTTTCAGCATCACACCACTGGCATTAATTGTGAGAGGTGCATCCCAGGGTACTATCGATCCCCTGACCACCCCATCGACTCTCCATACATCTGCTACCGTGAGTGCGAGCTCCTCTGCAGTGACATCCTCCTGGACTTGGTGACACTGGGGAGGGAGCTCTGGAGGGTTGGGCTGAGAGGTTTTCCTGCTCTAGGGAGTTTGAGGCCTCAGTCAGTGACACTGCTGCTGGCTTGTCCCTCTGTGCAGGCTGTAACTGTGAGTCTGACTTCACCGATGGCACCTGTGAGGACCTCACCGGGCGCTGCTACTGCAAACCCAACTACACCGGCGAGCACTGCGACGCCTGTGCCGAGGGCTACCTCAACTTCCCCCACTGCTACCGTAAGTGAGGGGCTCACGTTTGGGAGCCCACAGACCCAGCAGCTGTGGGAAGGGCCAGCAGCTCCAGCTGTGGCTCTTGGGGTGTCTTTTCCCCATGCCACGTGGTGCTCCAGTCCCAGGAGGAGTTCTTTCAGGTGGGCACAAGTCCACATTTGGTTTGGGTGGAAGGTGGACCAGAGCTGAGCTGCTCTGAACACAGAGTCAGCGGGAGCTTCCCATTTGGCTGGAGTTTCATCTCTCGCTTTCTTATGAAAGACCGGCTAAAAAGGGCTGTAAGGGATCCTTGTTTAGTGGGACATCTGTGCTTTGTTCCACATTCTGCATTTTCATTCAGCTTGTTCAGCTTTGGGGTTGTCAAGTCCTTGATACTCATCAGGATTTCTCTGAGTATGTGTGATGACCTGTACAATGTGTCTTTCTCTGCACAGCCATTCCAGCTTTCTCTCACAACGATACTGGAGAACAAGTGCTTCCTGCAGGACAGATAATAAGTAAGCAATTTTCCTTGATGCTTTGGTAATGCTGTCATTTCTGTTATACCTCGCATCCAGTGCAAGATCAGGTCTTCAGCTTACTGGGCACGTACCTTGTATGAGGCAGCCCTGAGTGGTTTTGAGAGAGTACAACCAGCAGCTGAGTGGGGGGAAAGGAAGTTTTACGATCCCCTTTTTATAGATGTGGAATCTCTAGCCTAGAGTGACAGTGTGATTTTTTTCTGGGGTCCAGGCCGTGTGGGGATGTCCCTTCTGCCCTCCCTGTGAGGAGCCTTCCCCAAAGGTCCTGGAGGGGCTGTGGCTGAGCTGGGAGCTCTGCTGTGGGCACCTCTGAAGGGTTGTGCACAGGCAGCCACTCGCTCTGTGTCACTTCCTCTGTTGTTTAGAAAGCTCATCCATGCTCTCATCCCTGCTCCCCTCCACCTCCCTTCTCTCTCATGCTCACTCCTCTCGGTTCATCTACTCTCTTGTGTTTTTTTCTGTCTCTTTTCCCACCGAATCCTCCTCTGTCTCATGCTCCCCAGCACGCTCCAGATAACCTTTTCCTTCCTTCTGATATTTTGAAGTCTGTATCTTCCAGACAGGTTTTTTCTTTCCTGAGCTGGAATTTCTCACTTCCCTTCTCATTTTCCCACCTCCCCCTCCCTCTGGTTTTTGGATGATGTTTGTCCTTCTCTCTCCCAGCCCAGCACCCCACAGCACTGCTGTCAGTGTCAGCAGAGCTGGCTTGGAACCTCAGCACTGCCTGCCTGGAACACCCTGCCCTGGCAGTAGGAAAGTCTCAGGTGCAGCTGAGCAAGGAGTGACCAGAGAGAAAGCCCAGAGCTCACCCTGGTTAGCCAAAGGCTCTGATTATTCCCACACTACACTGAATCAGCTCTGTCTGGGCTTCTGGAAGCAGTGTTTGCCTGCCCTGTGCATTGCCCTGCTGCCCACCCTGCACCTTCACGCCTGCGTGGTGCTGAGGCCTCCCAGCCACCCCGCGAGCCAGGCGTGGTTTGGTTAAAACATTTTCATCTGATAGGAAGGTTATGGAGGCGAACGCTTGAGCATTTGAGTTGCCTCATGGCAGCTCCTTCCTTGTCCTTGTGGGACCTCAGAGCTCGACTGACAGCCGTGTGTGGTGTCGCCTGTTGTGTGTCCCCATCCAGACTGCGATTGCTACGCGGGTGGCACGGAAGGCAACGCGTGTCGGAAGGACCCTCGGGTGGGGATGTGCGTGTGCAAACCCAACTTCCAGGGAACACACTGCGACCAGTGTGCCCCAGGCCACTACGGACCCAGCTGCCAGCGTGAGTACCCGGCGGGCAGCGTCCCCAGGCTCGTCCTGCTGGGCTTCTCCTTGTTCTCTACCCACGCTGGGAAGGAGGAATTCCACAGCTCCACTTCCAAGTGACAAATTCCCATGACTTCTGCACTTTTGCTGTTGTTTTCCACCCAGCCCTGACCCTCCAGCATCCTCCCAGGCTGTGGGGGGGCTCTTGAGGAATTCCCTATGGACATGAGCTATGGGCCAGGCACGCTTGCTGTCAGCTCTGTTCCCCGTGCTTTTTCCAGCAACTGCTCTTCTACCCCAGAGGAACAAGCACTCTAGTTCCTTTCCTGGGAAGGCTAAAGACAAAAAACCTGCTTATTTACTAACGCCGTTGTTGCTTTGCAGCCTGCCAGTGCTCTGGCCCTGGTCAGTATGATGGCACCTGTGACAGCGAGACAGGGCAGTGTCTGTGCCGGACGGGATTTGAAGGGCACTTGTGTGACCAGTGTGCTCCAGGCTACTTCAACTACCCTCTGTGCCAGCGTGAGTGTCTGTCCTTCACGGGCCTGGGTGGGGACACACAGCCAGAGTCCTCTGGCAGGGGGCTGAAGGACTGGAAAGTGGTTTTGTGGGTGTTTTGGACAGTATGTGCCACGGGCAGAGATTGATGGCTTGAGCGCTTAGAGCAGCACCTAACGCCTATCTGAGAACCCCAGGAAAAAGACGTTTTGCCGTGAGCTGTGCCACAGGCTCCCTGCTCAGGGCGGGTGGTTTCTGTGTGTTGCAGTGTGCGGCTGCAGCGAGGTCGGGACGCTGCCGGGAGGCTGCGACTCCGCCGGGAATTGTTTCTGCAGAGCCGAGTTTGCTGGGCCGCGGTGTGAGCAGTGCAGCCCTGGGTACCACTCCTACCCCCACTGCTACGGTAAGCACACCCGAACCTTCAGCTCCTGCTGCTCTAAAAAACGTACCTGTTTGTGCAAGACCTTGGTGTTCCTCAAAATCAAACCCATGTGGTTTGCACTGTGAATTTGGCAGGCTTGTTCTGCAGGTTGTGGATCATGACAAAGCCTGGAACACAAAGCAGTTTTTATCAGTCACGCTTCCTCATCACAACCCTGCTGTGACCTGGTGTCTCAACTTACGCCTTTTTTGTGTGTCATTTTAGTGCATTAACCTACTAAACTGCTGGGGAACATTGAGAGGGCTGTAAAAACCCCTCAGTGGCATTTTCCTGGTATGGCTGTGAGAATACTGCATGATTCGCCAAGGGATTAAGAAATTAATTTAGTTCTGATGGAAATGGCTAATTCCTGGGGGGCTGAATGATGGTTCAGACCAGCAGTGCTTGGCTACAGATGACAGGAATCATCACAGTCCTGCTCTTACAGCTTGCGCCTGCGATTCCCGGGGTGCAGTGGACAACAACTGCAGCCCGGCGGGGCAGTGCCAGTGCCACGGGAATTTTGCGGGACACACCTGCAACCAGTGTGCCCTGGGCTTCTACGGATACCCCAGCTGCACGCGTGAGTAATACCTTACAGCTCTCTACAACCACCTGAGAGGAGGGTGTAGCCAGACTGGGGTCGGTCTCTTCTACCAAGCAACAAGTGGCAGGACAAGAGGAGACGGCCCCAAGTTGTACCCTGGGAGGTTTAGGTTGGGTATTAGGAAAAATTTCGTCACCAAAACAGTTGTCAAGCATTGGCACAGGCTGCCCAGGGCAGTGGTGGAGTCACCATCATTGGGAGGATTGAAAAGCTGTATAGATGTGACACTTGGGAACATGTTTTAGTGGTGGGCTTGGAAGTGCTGGGGGAACAAGCTGGATGATGATATTAGAGGTCTTTTCCAACCTTAATGATTCTCTGATCCTACCCATTTCCCTGGGCACTGCATCACTCCTGGACTATTGCTGCTGGTGCCAGGACTGAGCAATGCCTGTGGCAGGTGCCTGCAGCCCCAAATCCTCTGACCAGCCCTCTCCAGCTCTGGGCAGAGCGTCCCCATCTCCCTCCCTGTCAGCAGTCCCGACTGGAAGCCAGATGTACTCTTATGTCTCCCAGCAAGAATTTACTGCTCATTAAAAAGTAATCCGTGATACAATTTCCCTGAAGCAACAAAAGAGCATCATCACCCTCTTGCTCAGTACTAAATGTGGACTCCTGAGCCGTGCCAGCTGGCAGAACACTCCTCCCAAATGCTGATGTCGGCAGTATGCCTTTGAAGAGGCTGGAGGCAGAGATGAAATGGTCTCACAGGAGTTCAGTAGTCACTTTTTTTTTTTTTTGTCTCATAAAGCCGTGGCCACATTGCAGAGCTGTAGAAGAAGCACAGCAAGGAAAGAAAAGAACCACCTGATTTTTATGGTTTTTTTTAAAATCTGTTGTTTCCTGAGCAGTCTTTTGCTGTTAGCCAGTGTGGGTGTCAGCCTAGAGTGTCTCCTTCGGCAGGGATTTGAGGTGTGCTGGCTGAGGGAAAGCATGGGCAGCTCCCTGGCAGCTTGCTGACCTTTCCTGTGATAGGGCAGTGGGATCTCTGCATTCATGGGCAGCAGGTCATGCAGAAGCTGTGGAACCGTTGCCCTGCCCTCACCCCGCTGCCCACATCCCACACCCACAGGGCAGACCCTGATGGCCAAATGCTGCTCTTGGGTGTTTGGGATTTTGTAGGGTCTGATACGTTACTGGCAACTGACTTCGGGGGATAAGATCACACTTACCCCTTCTCCTCAACCAAAACTCTTCCTTGCCTCTGAAATACACACAAGCGTATATGAATGGGTGTGATAAACATTGAGGCTTCTATTGTTTTTCTTAAAAGATTGGGGTGGTTTTAACCAAAAGCAAAGAATGAGGATTTTATTTATAATTCGTATTTCTGGCTGCTTTTGGTGAAGGTCAGGCAGACAAAAGAGGCTGCTGCTGGGAAGCCCTGAAAGCTGCTCCAGCAGTTCTCTCCCCTCTCTTGCAGCTTGCCAGTGCTCCCGGGAGGGGTCCCTGCACAGCACCTGTGACCAGGACACGGGGCAGTGCAGCTGCCGGCCCAAGGTGACGGGACTGCGCTGTGACAGCTGCGAGCCTGGCGCCTACGGGTTCCCCCACTGCGAAGGTAGCCCCTTTTCCCTGATCTCTTGGGACACTCCAGCCTCTTGGGCGCTGGTGCATGCGTTTATCATCCCCCAGAAGCTTTGCAAGGGGAGAAATGACCCTAGTTAGGGACAGCCAAGGGGTGAGCTAGCTCTATAAATCTGTTCTCGTACCCTTCTTTTCTAGTGGGCTCCTGTAACCCAGCAGGGTTGGAGAATGCAGATCCCTCGCTGGCCCCGGTGAGTATCAAACAAACCCACCACAACCCCTGCAGGTCATTTTGTATGATCCACTTTCTCTCTTTTTGGACCAAGTCCTTCCTTAAGCTTAGCCTGAAAGCAACCAGAGCAGCAGACCCCACATTCAGCCACTGTGCTGCAAATTCTCACCTGCTCTTTTCTCCCCCTGCCTTTCCCCAGGGCTCCTGTGCATGTCGGGCATATGTTGAAGGCCCAGCTTGTGACAGATGCAAGCCTGGATACTGGAACCTGACTCCAGAGAACCCCTATGGCTGCCTGAGTAAGGAAATGGTGTTTGCACTGCCCACAAAAGTCACCTTCATGGTGCAAGAACCAAATCCAAGCACCATCACTGCAGGATTGGAAGTGATGGTCTTCCTTCCATCTTCACCCAGAAGTGATGTGTCAAAGCTAGAGTGCTCTGGGTAGCCCTCACGTGGAGAGGGGAAAGGGCAGAGCCTGGAGCTTTTTGCTTGGGATGAAACATAAGGCTATGCAATGAGTTGTGCCATTCTCAGCCCTCCCTGGAGACACTTAATTTTTCATGGCCAAATATGCAGAAAAGGCAAATGTCTTTGGTAGCTGTGTCCTCAACAGTAGCTGTCCAAAATGAAATGTGAGCCCTTGTGCAGGGCTACCTTCTGCTTGACCAGTTCCTGGCTCCTCTTACCCCAGCCAGTATCCTGTGGTGTGGTGGGTGCTGACCCCATCAGGCTTCTTCTCAGAGGCTGATTGACCTTCTGGCTTTCTCGTTCATCTCCCTCTCCTCAGGCTGCAAGTGTGACACCAAGGGCACCATCAGTGGAATCGCAGAGTGCCGGCAGGTGGGTTTGCTCCTCTGCTTCCAGGCTCCTCTGAGTGTGCTGTGTTGGGAGCGTTCAGCTCTGTCTCTCCCAGCAGCTGCTGGAGAGGCCTCGACGCTGAGCTCTCCGCGCTTGCACCGCAGTCTGGGCTCGCATGAGAATGTGGGATTAAGACCTGTCATAAATTAGGCACCTAAATATTTCTGGGTCTGTCCCAGGATGCCTGGATTTTTGTTTGCCTGCATTGTTGGGTAATTTAAGTTATCTGGCCCTTATCTGGCCCACCCACGCACAGGAAGCCGTGTGGAGCATGAAACTCAAAATGCTTCTGCAGTGTCTCAGACCAGAACCCAAATAACTGAGGGACAGCTTAGCCATGACAAGCAACAGGAGGCAATGAGTTTCCATGCCTGCTTCTCTCCCAGGGCGACGGGCAGTGCTTCTGCAAAGCCAACGTGTGTGGGCAGTTCTGCTCGGCCTGCAGGGACAGCTACTTCAACATGGAGAACGCAAATTACTTTGGCTGCCAAGGTGAGCCCCTTCTGCGCTGTGTTTGGTGAGTGAGGGGGGCCACAAGAACTGACCCCACTGCACAGACTGACTGGTTGGTGACCTTGGAGAACAGGGGCAGGAGATGTCTCACCTTCTGTTCTGGGTCATCATTTTTGGGGTGATGTTGCTAAGTGCTTTAAGGGTTACTGTGGTAGTGCTGGGTTGATGGTTGGAATTCCATGATCTTAAAAGTCTCTTCCAATCTTGATGTTTCTGTGATTCTGTACCATGGCCCAGAGCATGGGCTGGGAATTACTGTGGGTCTGGAGACTTTGAGGTCGTGCTTTTCCACTACTGGACACAAGTCTGTCAGGCTGGGGAGCAAACAGCCAGGTAAGGTACCCCTTTGGGTACCAGAAACTGGTGTGCTGGAACCACTGGTCACATCCTTGCAGCTGTGCCCCTTCCTTCTGCTGGGAGAGGGCGGGCATGGATACGAGGGGTTGGCCACCCTCCACCATGTCCATGGGAAGAGGTAAAGGAGGAGATCCGGCTGCTCTCATCCATCCCACGCAGTGCTGGCAGGGCTGGCAAGAGGGAGCGAGGCTGCGGCTGGTGGCAGGGCTGTGACACCCGGCCGTGAGGGTTTGCAGACCTCGTTCCCTCAGCCGCCTGGAAATAGCTCTGCGCTGAGGTGGAACAAGAGTCGATCCAAGTGGGGCCGGGGCCAAATATGAAAACGGATACAATGGAATAAAAATAGTGGCCCCAGGCTCCCTGCCCGCTGGGATGCGCCTTTGATTAGCGACCAGGAGCTCATTAGCACGGCGGCAACGTAAACAGGCGCTTCCTGCCCGCAGGCTGCCGGTGCGACGTCGGCGGGGCCCTGGGCCCGTCCTGCGAGGAGCGGAGCGGAGCCTGTCGCTGCCGGCAGAGCACTCGGGGTCCCACCTGCACCCAGTAAGCTGCACCTTGGCGTGCTCTGCCTCCCACGGTGTCCTCTGCGACCAGGGGGATGGGCACCTCATCGTCTGGGCTGCTGGCACATCAGCCGTGTGCCTGGCGGAGGTGTCCTCTTGCCGCTCCCTCCGGGTAGCCCGGCAGGTAACGGTGCTCTCTCTTTTCCCCAGACCGGCACGGGACCATTATTTCCCTGACCTTCACCACTTGAAATTCGAGCTGGAGGAAGGCACCACTCCGGCCGGCCGGGCCGTGCGCTTTGGCTACAACCCCCTGGAGTTCGAGGGCTTCAGCTGGCGAGGATACGCACAGATGTCTTCCATCCAGGTACGCCTGGTGGCTGCAGCCCAGCCCAGCTCCCCCTGGGGAGGATGCGGCTGGTGGAGGACTGATGTGCTTTTGGCACACATCTTTCACCCTGAGTGTTCCTGAAACCCCCAAAGTCACGTGATGGCCAACGTAAACAGCGCAGTGTATATATAGCCTGTTTGTGCAGATATTTCCTGTAGTGCTGGGGGTGGCATAGACTGACGAGGGGAAACATCCTAACCTGGGAATCCTGTGACATCCTAATCCATTTAGGCAAAGATGGTAGCATGGTGATTACTTACAGGGGTATCTATAAACACTGTCTCAGTTTCCTTGTTCTTCTTTCAACTGACTCTGCTCTTTCCTATAACTCTGCATAACCTTTCCTCTCTTTTCTGAAAATAAGTTATCTTCTCCTCAGCTGCCATATTCAGCTTGAACTTCTTGTTACCCTTCAGTCTTTGCCCTTGCTGTTAGCTGGTTTGCTGTAACAATGGTTTATACTAACCTAGAGTTGTGTAACTCCTAGAAGTGAAGCTGGTTCATCTGTTGACTCTTTTTCTCTCCTTGATGGTTTCTTCTGCATGGCCCTTGCGGAATTGTGTGCGTGTTTGGGGATGGAGTGCAGGGCAGGGATTCTCTGACAGTATTGTCCCGTGTAAGGTGCTCCTTATTCTGGTGCATGTACTATCAGTTTTCTTCACATTTTTGTGCGTAGGTGAAATAACAGAGGGGCTGTTTCCCACTGAATTTTAGGTAGGAGCTAGGCAGTGAACTCCTGTAGGCTCCCTTGAGAAAATCCCAGCCTTAAAGCTTAAGGATGGAGCTCATGCTCAAGCTCATAGCTGCAGTGTTGCATACAGCATTGGTGTTTGAGCTAGAAATAGACCTTGATAGAAAGGCTGGCACGTGGCTTTCTGCTGGCAAGTCTCACCTGTAGTTTGTTATCATCAAAACCCATCCAGTTTGCTCTCCAGTGGGAAGATGGTGTATAACTGGAGCTTTGGAGAACACAGCCCTCATTAGAAGTCTCCCTGGGCAGAGCTCAGCTTTGCCCTGTAGGCAGGAGGTTATTTAAGCCTAGGATCTCTTTGAAATGGGTCAAACTTAAGCATCTCCTTAGCCGGGGTCTTGCCAAGCAGTGTCCAGGCAGGTGGAGGGCGGAGGTGCCATCAGTTGTATGGTCCATTAGCCCCGCTGGTCCTTAGCACTGCACATTCCTGAGGACCAGGCACCAGCTCAATTCCCAGCCTCTTCTGTAGGCAGTTGGGCAGAGCCCCATAAGCACAAGGGCAGGAGTTTGGTGCCTGGTGGCTGGGTGCAGCACACTAAACCCGAACGCAACAACTTCCTATAACCTTTCCCCTGTCATGGTGTGTGCCCCAGGACAGCTGAGCCACCCTGCTGTGCCACAGCATCTTCCAGATGTGATCACAGCCTTCCCACCCCTTTCCACAGGCAGGTTGCTCCCTCGATGGCTGTCCCCAAGTGTCCCCCCGAGGTGGGGGACAGTGTCACGAGGTGCTGTGAGCAGTAGGGTCCGTGTGCTTGTCTCCTCCTCGCACCGTGGCATGTTGCTTTGGGAGCAGTGAGCCGAGCGGCTGCGCTTGGGCTGGCAGTGTGGGTGGTGGAGGTAACTGAAGGTGTGCTCTGCTTCTCTCCCCTTTCTCTCTCCCACCAGCCCAAGGTAGTGGTGACTCTCAATGTGACCTCCCCCGACCTCTTCCGCCTCGTCTTCCGCTACGTCAGCCGGGGGCCTGCCAGTGTGGAAGGGAGGGTCTCGGTCGTTGAGGAAGGAAAGTTTAATGTTTGTGGCAACTGTAAGTGCATTTTTCACTTCTAGACTAACTCAGAGCATCCCACGCTGCGACACTGCTCCTCTGCCCCTTCTCCTGCCCCAAGGTGTGTCCGTCCCAAGTGTGCCCATCTCAGGTGGCTGGCCAGAGCCGTGCCAGGGCTGGCGAGGGAGGGGGAAGAGAGGCAGGCAGGCAGGCAGGTAGGGCAGGCGGGTCAGGCCCTCCCCAGAGCGGGTGGGCGCTCAGGAGCTGCCCCCTCAGTGATGTGTGCCCCGTGTGCTCTTTTGCTTTTTGCAGAATAAAATCAGAGTCACTGTAGACGTGAAGGAGGCAGAGCTCTATCTGTTCCATGTCATCCTGAGGTATATTAATTCAGGAGGGGCCACTGTGTATGGCAAAATTACAGCTTATCAGCCACGAAGGAGAGGTAAGGATCCCAGACTGCTCTGCTTCCCTGTGCCATCGCCACCTCCTCCCCATCCCAGGCAACCTTCTGCATCATCCTTTCCAGAAGACGCTTCCATATGGCTTTACCCATTAGTCCTGCCCTCCCAGCTGAAAGGCTGATTTGAGCGTGCAGCCCCCTTTATTTACCAGAGCAGCAGCAAGGTGGGCCCAGCCCTGGGGCTGCTCACTGAGGACTGATACCAGCCAGGCTGGTGGGAGATGAGGCTGTTGTACAATTCCGTACAACCTTTCCAGCACGGGACAAGATCACCCCGGTGCACCGGGCAAGACTGAGCTGACTTTCCACAAAACCAGGATGGGCCAAGAGCTGGGAAGTGGATCCAAACTTTGGCAGATTTATTTTAGCAGATGCCCTGATGTGGCAGTCCTGCCTTTTCCGTGTGCTTCTCCCAAACCAGGCTGCTGGCTTCACACGTGGTATGGGGCTTGGAAGTGCCGTGGAATTACACATCTTACACAGGCACTTACACCACTCTGGTGCAGTGTCCTCTCATCAAGCCACGAGCTGCTGGAGAAGAGCCACCAAAAGATGTCTGAACAAGCCTAGAAACCTGGACAACAAATATTCTGGGAAACAATCTGAGCAAGACTACATGGAAACACACCTGAGGCCATGGTGGGTGGTTGGCTGGTTGATTTTACCCCTTCAGATGCCACAGCCACGCTGTCCTGCTGAAGCTCTTCCTCCAGACCACACATGCACAGCACAAGGCTGTCAGCACTGACTACCTAATTTATCAGTGTGTGAAGTTCTCTCCTCTGTCTTGAGTTGACATAGGTTCTGCCTTTGATGTGATATGCAAGGTTTGAAATGCCAAAATATTCTTTTTCTGCCTTTCTTTTTTTTTTTTTGAGAGGAAAAACAGCTTGTTTTTATGTCCAGTCATATTACACAGCAGAAGAATAAGGAGCCTTGGTCATGCTTTAGGATCCCACCAAAGGCCAGGAAGTATTTAATCTGTCCTATCCAGCAGCAGAGCTCATTTGCCTTAAAAAGTGCCTCACTTCTTGTGCAGAAGCAACGTGATTTTTCTAGTGCTGAAGGCAAGCAGCCAGACTGGTGCACCAACAACAGGACCCGGGAGGGCAGCATCCTTGGGAGGCTTCAGAAGTGCTGAGCCACCTCCTGTCTGGATGGAAAGGGCTTCATATGGCAAAAGACAAGCAGCCTGGAAAGAAGTTGGAAGATGTGGCTTGCAAAAGGGAAAGCCTTTTCCAAGTATGGGATTTTCAGCCTGGTTTCTTCCACTCCGCCCCCAGAAGCTGTCTCAGTTGGAGCTGTGTATCGCCTCAAAGGGATGTGAAGCTTCAGCCTGTCAGGAAATCTACCCCGGTGCCAGTTCAGGGAAATCTCTTCACTCCTTGCATCCTCACCTCTGCTTCCCATCTGGAAAAGTGAGGTCCTGGCCTCAGCTGATGCCAGGCATGTCGCAGAGCTACCCCACATGGGAAGGGGTTATTATCCATCCCAGAAGTAGCACAAGCCCTTGCTTTAGCTTGTGGCCCTCTGTGTTGTGCCTTGATGTCCATGTACCACACCAGGACAGTCAGTGTGCCACATTCTCCACTTCCTTCTTCATCTCATCTGCTCGCCGTGCAGCCATTCCCGGTGAATCCCTCTCACCTGTGCTCTTCAAAAGCTCCTGAGACTGCTGGGCAGGCACACAGTCTGCTAGGTGCTGTATTGTGATTGCATCCATTAATGAAGAGGTCGTGGGACTGTCAGCTGAGCCAAGGAGCTGTTCAGCAGCAGCAGCATCAGGCCTTACACCCATTCTGTCCTGTCAGTTAAAAATATTGTCTAAATCTTGAGTGCAGAGTCTGTGGTTGGCAGGAAGAAAGGCAGGAGCACACCTTGGGGGCCTGAAAGTTTTCCAGAAGACAGGTATCTTGCCTGTGGAGCTGGGCTCAGAATATCCCTGAGGAAATACGTATCTGGGCAATTTCTTTTTGTCTGTCTCACAATTAACTCTTCACAGAGGAGTTCTTTCCTTTTCTAGCTGGCAAAACGCTCCTTGGCTTGCAACACTCTGTGCTTTGCAGTCTGTGGATGCAGAGCACACTGTGAGAGCTCTGGATTTGCATTGAGGATTGTGGTGATTTATATTTATTTCTCCCACTAGGCTGTTGAGCAGGTTGAGAGTGGATGTCTCTGTTCCAGGACAGTGTGGGGTTGTGGTGCACCGAGAGAGTGGGAGCCTGTCACGCCCCACTGCACCACAAAGCTGCTTCCCTGAGCATAGCCTCCCATGTCCAGCCCCAGATTTTCTATTCTAGTCCCTTCACAGCCTCTCATCCCTTCCATTCCAGGTACAGAGCAGACCAAGCAGATTGTCTTTGCTCCGAGCACGGAGCCAGCCTTTGTCACCGTGCCCCAGAACAGCTTCGGGGAGCCCTTTGTACTCAACCCCAACACCTGGTCTCTGGTTGTTGAAGCAGAGGGTGTGCTGCTGGTAAGGCCCTGTGCTCCACCCACCGTGGGGGCTTCAGCAGCTCCCTGGGGGCAAGTGTCCCAAGCAGAACACCTCTCCCATCTCTCCTCCTAGGACTATCTGGTTTTGCTGCCCAGCTCATACTATGAAGCACCGATCCTGCAGCTGAAGGTCACGGAGCCTTGTACCTACCAACCTGCCCCTGAACAAGCCACCCAGAAGTAAGGATCTGCACATCTTTGTGCTGTGTGGGGCTTGCTCAGCTCCTCTTGGCCTGGGGTTAAGGAATATATGCAGTCCATACTCTTTGATGTAGTAAAACTGCTTTGTAGAGCACTTGGCTGTGGTCGATAAAGCCTGTGGAACCTGCACTGGCCCAGAAAGCCAACCCATGGATCTCCTCATCCATGGCACAGCCAGTCTGTGTTTTCTCGTGGACCCTGGAGGGCCAGCTCACCCAGTGAGACCATAGCCCACCTCTCTGCTAGGCTGGGTTCCCAGTGCCAGGTTGTGCGTGGCTGTGTGTGTCCTTGAAAATGGCTACTGTGAGTAGGTTTTGCTGAACTATTTAAAATGGACTGATTCTGGTAGTGTTTGGAGTACTTCAGTGCATCTGCTTGCCCAGAACTTCTCTGTCCGTGTTGGCAAGAAGGCTGGCTGGGCTCTGGACACTGGGCTCCCTCCACCATAGTAGCGGTCCCCAGGATGAAACCCATTGCAAGGGGAGAAGCTTTTTGTTGTTACTGCTCTCCCTGGTCCTGTAATGCCCAGTCTCTTGCTCCCCACTGACTAGAGCTGCTCTTTGGCCCTCCTGACAGACCAAAGCCTTTCGCAAACCTGGCTGGGCCCAGGCTGTGTGGGTGTTCCTAGCTTTTATGATCATGATGTAACATTTGTACTCTGCAATTTTTTTTTCTATGTGTTTCCAGCTGCCTCTTGTACAAGTACCTGTCCGTGGAGGGCTTCCCTGCCGTGCCAGGGGTGGATGCAGTGTGCAGGCTGGACAACCGGCTCCCCAGGCTGTGTCCCACGGAGCAGCTCACCCCCTCCCACCCCCGGATGGCCACCTGCAGTGGCAGTGACGTGAGTGGCACTTCATTTTTGTCCCTCTCCCAGCCACTGCAGCGTTCACCCCTCTGCCCCCCCCGTCTGGGGCTTTACCTACACCTGGGCAGGTGACCAGAAAGGCTTTACACCCGTGCAGCTGTGTGCTTGTGTGCCCTGTTCAAGGCACACAAAACCGGAGCCTCGCATGTGAAGGTTTGCAAGGACTTGATGAGATTTGTTGCGTCGTCCCGTGAGCTGCAGAGGAGGCTGGTTTGTAGCACAGGCATCCTGCACACACTCCCTCAGTCATCCCTCTGTCCTCCAGGTGGAAGTGCAGCTGTCCCTGCCCGTGGCCCAGCCTGGGAAGTACGTGCTGCTGGTGGAATATGCCAACACCAACGCTCTGCAGACCGTGGGCGTCGCCGTGAGCTCGCCGCACTCGGCCACGCAGCGGGGCACGTTCACCTTCTACCCCTGTGTCTACAGGTAGGGGCACCTCAAGGGAGAAAGGGTTCGGTTCTCTGCCATGGCAAGGACAGCCCCCCCCTCCAGCTGAACTTTTTCTGGTTTTTCACATAAACAAAGCAATGCTTCGGTGTTGTCCATCTAAGCTCTGTGTGTCCAGACTCATCCTAGCTGTACGCAGATTTTAGTGGCTGACCATCCCATCCCAGGGTAGTGTGTACCTGTGCCACCACAGTCCTCTAATGCCTCTGCCAGGAGATAATCTTTTGCATCTGTTTACAGCTGGATATGTTGGTAGGGACCTTGACTTAGGGAATGACCTACAGGCAGGTTTACTGGAGACAGGTCAAACCCTGTCTGACTTCAGATTGCAACCTTTGCAGTAGGAAACAAATGTTTGGGGTGTCCTTGGAAAACTTCACTCACGAGCAGCCAGAAAAAACATCAAAAGATTTCCAGGGACTTTGTGTAAATCCCCTCAGGGCACAGAGCTGGCAGGACAAGAAATGGGTCATGACCCTGTGCAAGGCTGGCTTCAAAATGTGTGTTTCTCTTACAGTTTCCTTTGTCGAGGGATTGCTGTAGATTCCCAGAGTCGAATGGCAACTTTTGAACTCACCTCAGAGGCCACTGTTCGTTTCACCTCTGATCTGGCTGATTTCTTCCTGGTAAGGCTCCGTCTGAGGGCAGCTCTCTCAGCAGCTCACAGGGAGGAAAGGCTGGACTGGTAGCCAGCCTGTAGAGGGGTTTTCTATTCCTGTTTGGATTGGATACTGGATCCTAGTCTGTGTTATGACCAGTCCAAGTGGAGAATGTGGTCAGTGGGGTGTTTTGAAGTAGGTCATGGGACTGGGAGTGGGGAGGAGATGGGGAGAAGCAGCTGCTCTTGCAGAGGGAGCTCTGCAGAAGTGGGGCAGTTCCTTTTTTATGCTGAAGACATTCCTTGTTTAGCCAAGGATAGAAGAATCCCATCAATATGTGGAGTTTCTAAATGCCATAGGGCTTGTGCCAAGAAAGAAGGGGCAGTAGGCAGAGGTGTGACTGCCATGCATTAGCTGAAGTGCCTGATGGCTGGTGGGCACAGGGACTGCTGCGGCCCCAGTGGCAGGGGCTGTCACGTAACCAGGTGTCTCTCTCCCGTGTGGCAGCACAAAGTGTTCCTGATCCCCGCTGCACAGTTCACCATGGAGCTCATCGAGCCGAAGGTGCACTGCATCAGCGTCCATGGCACCTTCTCATCCAACAGGTGAGAGTCTCGGGTCCCCCTTAGCTTTAGCATGAATGGGGCTGTTTCCAGAAACATTTGCTTCCCCCGCTTCCCTCAGGCTCAGAGAATTTTTAAGTTCTTGGTGCAGTAGAAAGAAATCTCTCGCTGAGGTGAAGCTCCTTGCCTGTGTGCTCTGAGCACAGACTGGGAGTCAGACTGATCGTCCTGTACCTGAGCCCCACTCTGCCTCCTGGGGCAGACACTCAAGTGTCATCCCAGATAGTCATTCCTGTGCTTGCTCACATACAGCAAGACACTCGCTGTATCCAAATTTTTGACACTGCTTCAAATAAATATTTGCAGAGGAATTAGCCTGTGCCAGGCTCCTGTTCTTCCTGCTGAGCCCGTGTTCCAGAGCCCCAGGGTGCTGGTAGTGAGCTGTCCCTCAGCAGGCACATGTTGTAATCCACCAGGAGTTACAGGGTGTGCTTCCCTGCCAGGACCCCAGAGCCTCTCTCTTTTCTTTCTGGAGATATTCACATCCTGTTTACTCTTTGTTTTTCAGCAGCTCCTGTGTCCCCTCAAGGTTCCTGAAGCTTTCTCAGTCAATCATTTTGGAGGGGGCCCAGGCTCTGCCCATCGCCCCAGAGGTGCCCCTGGCTCAGGCTGTCCATGTGGCTCCAGCTGGGGTCCCAGTGGAGCCTGCTCCTCGTCCTCCCACAGCGATGGACCCCACTGCAGAGCTCATCCTCCTGCAGTCCCCACAGGTAGGGGCACAGGTGTGGGTTGGGCTGGTTTGCTGGTGCTGTGAACACTGGCCCACTGGAGCAGGGAGAAATTTTCCTTATCTGTTGAGTAGCTTTATCAATCAGCATTTTCAGAATTTAATCTGGACTTTAAACTTCTCCCTGAACCTGTAGACTCACCTGTCTTGGCTTCATCCAACCTTGTCTGGTTCTCTGGCATCCCAGGAAAAGCTTTTCGGGTGGCAGCATTAGAGGGGAGAGCGTGGAGGCATGGGGAGTTTGATTCACTGAATTCACGAGACCTGACAGTTGTGCAATAAGAGCACAGATTTGTGCAATAGTTGAAGAAACATCCCAGCTACGAGTTCAGGCATCAGACGTGGATTTTTGTCTGTGTTCTCCCATTCTGGGGCAGGCTGCAGTGGTGTTTAACAGCCAGATCCAGACGCTGGGACG
This sequence comes from Cnemophilus loriae, assembly GCA_013397755.1. Classification (NCBI taxonomy): domain Eukaryota; kingdom Metazoa; phylum Chordata; class Aves; order Passeriformes; family Corvidae; genus Cnemophilus; species Cnemophilus loriae. The sequence goes on along the minus strand of VZTF01009458.1, from coordinate 1,249,738 downwards.
CTACGCCTTCATCCTGCACTTCTACCAGCCCAACCACCCCACCTTCCCCGTGGAGGTGCTGATCAACGGTGGGCGCATCTGGCAAGGTGAGAAGGGCAGGGGCCTGGGGAAGCTGCTGGCTGGCAGCAGCCCTGGAAGTTTTCCATGCCAGAGGATAACTGGGGGTTCTTTGGGAATCGCAAAAATGAAGCAAGACTGATTTATCCCTTCCAAACTGGGAGGGTGCGATGGGGACTCAAGGCACATCTGGGACCATCACATTTGTTGTCTTTTCAGGTCAGACCAATGCAAATTTCTGCCCACATGGCTACGGGTGCCGGAGCCTGGTGGTTTCTGAGGACCAAATCATCCTGGATGTTACTGATAATGATCTGACTGTGGTTGTTCGAGTGCCAGAGGGCAAGCAGCTGTGGCTGGTGAGCCTCTCTCCAGCCTTCCTCTCTCCAGGAAGCTCCCAGAGCATGCTGGACTAGGCTTCAGCAGAAAGTTTTTCCTTGGATTTTGGTCACTGTGTGACTGCAGGAATGTTTCCCACCATCACTCAGTCTCTGAACTACCCTAGAAAATTGAAATCTCCACCCTTAGTGGTGTGGAATTGAGGGCAGAATTCACAGGGCCAGCTTCTGTGTATGACAGTTGTCCTTCCTTATCTGGTTTTGATATCAAAGTAAGGCAGAAATCAGAGCTGTTACTTTGCATACATAGTTTGTGATAATCCAGAATAAGCCTTATTCCTGCTCTAGCAATATTTTACGCTTGCATACTATTGTTTGTTCAGGCAGACCTCGTCATAGGAGTGGGTAGCCCTTGTTATTCTCAGGCAACAGGACTAGAAAATTGACCAAATTTTGGATAAATGGCTGAAAGACAGAATTGGAACCCATGTGCCTTCATGTATAGAAATTTAATAAAGATGGCTTCTTCCTGAGGCACAGCCAGTGCTGCACTCTGGAGTATTCTGCCTGGTTTTAGTCCAGTGAATTTGGGCCACTCTGATGTGGAGCTTTAGGTTAGATGGACCCTGATGGACAGACCTCAATAGAGAGGTGACTCCTGGTCTTTGCAGTACTTGGTGTGTTGTGTTCTGTCCCAGCGAGGGATGAAAGGTTAAAGGTGCATTTGGACTTTGGAGTCATTTTGGATGTCATCTGTCTGTCTGAACTGAGAGCTTGGCTCACCCAGCTCGCCCTTGCTCCGCAGGATTACATCCTTGTGGTGCCTGAGGACAGCTACACCTCCCAGTACCTGCAGGAGGAACCCCTGGACAAGTCCTATGATTTCATCAGCAGCTGTGGCATCAACAGCTTCTACATCAAGTGAGATCCTTGGCTTTGGGTGCCCACTCAGGGAGCAACACCCCCTTCCCTTCATGTGTGGCAAGGAGGGGGCTGGTTGAGGCTTTTTTTCTATTGACCAAATGCGGGTACTTGGGGGATCTCAGTGTCACAGGGCTCTCCCACCCATTGGTGCAGGAGATTCGGGATCTGCAGGAGATGCTGGATTTGTGGTGGTGGGGAGGCTGTGGGGATGTGCAGCACTGACTCGTCCCGCCTTCCCCTGCAGCCCCAGCACGTCCTCGAGGTTCTGCCGCGACTCTGCCATCTCGCTGTCCCTCTTCTACAACAACGGGGCGCAGCCGTGCCGCTGCCACGAGGCCGGGGCGCGGGGCAGCCAGTGCCAGCCCTTCGGCGGGCAGTGTCCCTGCAAGTCCAACGTCATCGGCCGCGAGTGCTCCCGCTGCGCCACCGGCTACTGGGGCTTCCCCAACTGCAGGCGTGAGTTCTCCTGTGTCCCGCTCTGCCTTCCCAGCACTTGCTCTGTATCCATTCCCCACGCTCGCCTTGGGTTCCTGGGTCTGGCCCCCGCCCAAACCCAGCCCTTTTCTGCCCCTTGCAGCCTGTGACTGCGGGACACGTCTCTGTGATGAAGTGACAGGGCAGTGCATCTGCCCTCCCCACACCCTGAAGCCGGAGTGTGTTGTCTGCGAGCCCCAAACCTTTGGCTGCCACCCCCTCATCGGCTGTGAGGATTGCAACTGCTCCCGGCCCGGAGTGCAGGACCTGACAGAGCCAGGCTGTGACGTGGACAGTGGGCAGTGCAGGTGAGGGAGCCTTGTCCTGACGCTGGGGACATCTGGCAGCTTCCCTGGTTCCCGCTGCAGTGATGGGACACCTTGGCCAAGCTGAAGGGAGGAAAAGTTTAGGATGAGGGTAGGGAAAGCTCTGTAAGCTCTCTTGTGTCCACCCAGGTGCAAGCCCAACATCATCGGGCGGCGGTGTAACCTCTGTGCCCCTGGCTACTACCACTACCCCGACTGCCGGCGGTGTGACTGCCACCAGGCTGGCACCGAAGCGAGCGTGTGTGACCCGGTCACAGGGCAGTGTCACTGCAAGGTCAGTCCCTCGATGCCTCCACGTGGTGCCTTTCTCCTTGGCTCAACCCTCCTACTCTGGCTGGGGGTGGCAGGGGCTGTGTCCCCGTGGCATGCCAGAGGGAGCAGGGCTGGAGAAGGAGAGTGCCTGTGTGCCTGGGCTGCAGCCAGCCTGCCCTGTGGGGTGGTGGCTTCACAACACCCTGAAAAGCTCTCATCTCCTCATCCTTCCTGGCCATGAAGGTTCACTCCTTGGGCTGTCGCTGGGGGAGATGGCCAGTCTGAGTCCAGCCCTGCAGATAGAGCTGTCAGCCCTACTGGCTCCATGGCAGCAGAGTAACTCAAACAGCTTCTGAGCTGCCTGCTCCAGCCTCTTTGTAGGGCTTGCAAGTGCTTTGTCCAGGTGAATTTAATGTTTGATGGCTGCTGTACAAGCAAACCTTTTCAGGGACTGCTTTATTGTCCTTCAGCATCACATCATTGTGCTTTGATCACTCAGCCAGCCATGCCTGTCCTCCACTGAGGCCTTGTGAGAAGGTGCTGATGCTGTTGAGCTTTGCTTGTCTTTCAGGAAAATGTGGAGGGCCCGAGGTGTGACCAGTGCCGCCTGGGGACATTTTCTTTGGATGCCACCAACCCCAAGGGCTGCACCAAGTGTTTCTGCTTCGGTGCGACCGATCGCTGCCGCAGCGCCGAGAAGCACCGAGCTGAGGTGAGACGGGCTGGGGGCCACCGGAGCCTGCAGGTCAGGTGTGTTCCCATCCACCCGGCTCCCTGCTGCCCTCGGGTCTCTGTCCTGCGTTAATCCTACTGAAGATACACCATGAGGAGGGTTATCTTTGACTCCCTGTGCCCATCTCCTGCTTTCAGCCCCTTTTCCTGGTCTCTGGGGTCTCATGTGCTGGGCGGGGGTGATGATCAGCTTTCCTGTGGCTTCATCAGGATGCATGTGAGGTGTGAGCCTGTTATCCCCTTTTCTGCTGCTCTGGGACCTGTTCTTCTGGAGCATCTACACCCAAGTACTTTCTGTAACTCCTCTAGAAGACCCACAGTTGTTCTTCCCCTCCAGTTTGTCGACATGAACGGGTGGCTCTTGCTGAGCAGCGACCGCCACGAAGTGCCGACGGCTCTGAGCCCACGGGAGCAGCTCGTCACTGCTGACCTCAAAAACCTCCCAGATGCCTACCAGGAGCTCTACTGGGTTGCACCCAGCTCCTACCTTGGGGACCAGGTAAGAGAATGGGGAAACTACCCTGACCTCAGCAACATGTGTGCCAGCAGCCTGACATGCAGGCACTGCTCACACTCCAGCTGAACACGGACATCTCTGTCCTCTCTCAGTGGTGTGGACATGCAGCAGCATGTGAGGTTTGTCTCTCCCTCAGGTTTCCTCCTATGGAGGGCACCTTCGCTATGAGCTGCACTCCAACCCTCGGAGGGGGGACGTGTTCATTCCCATGGAGTCCCGGCCGGATGTGATCTTGAAGGTGCAGCCCAAGAAAGTCCCTGGTGCCCCCTGCTAATGCAGGAGCAGGATGAGGTGATCACTGACGCCTTCCTTGCTTTTCCCAGGGAAATCAGATGAGCATCATGTTTCTGGAAGGTGCCTACCCGTCCCCAGGGGAGGCACATGAAGGCCGGCTGCAGCTGGTGGAGGTGAGCTTGCACACACAAGTTCTCAGATACTGCTGGAAAGGACAAGACCTCATGCAGACAGAGGGACAATTGCTTTGAGCTCAGCGTTTTAGGTGCTGCTGGGCTCTTTCACCCACGCAAAGGGGAGAGATTCCAGCAGCAGGGACATGGAAGCTGGGCTGGATGTTCAGGTGCCTGTGCTTCCTGCCAGTAATGTCAGGTTTTCTTCCACCAGGGTAACTTCAGGCACACAGAAACTCACAACCCTGTGTCCAGAGAGGAGCTCATGATGGTGCTGGCAAACCTGGAGCAGCTGCAGATCCGGGCACTCTTCTCTCAGCTCTCTTCCTCTGTGTCCCTGCGCCGCGTGGTGCTGGAGATGGCCACGGACACGGCCACGGGCATCCGTGCCAGCAATGTGGAGCTGTGCTTCTGCCCTGCTAACTACCAGGGAGACTCCTGCCAGGTAAGGGGCAAGTGGACGTGCTGTTCCAGTCAGAGGGGTCAGATAGTCGTGTTTTGGGTACCAGCTGGCTCTTGAGGGCTTCAGTTGAAATGACAGCTCCGGTTGTTCCAGAGGAAGGAACATTTCCCCACCACAACACCGTGCACTTGGGAGAGGTGCAAAAGTTTCATCTGCCTTCTTGGAAGGGGCATGATGGGGAAATTATTCAGTGTTGCAGTACCTTGCAGTACCTGGCCAGTTCTCTCCTGGTTAAAAGGAGCAGGAAGGAACTGCACTGAAAAATCTTCATCATTGCTTTTAATCTCTTCTCCATCAGTACAACCCTATGGGAATTCTGTCATGGAAACTAATTTCGTTTCTTTGCTTTGCCCAAAACTATCAGGCTGTTTTTCAGATCTCTGCCTTTTTCTGTCTCCTCAGGAATGTGCTCCAGGTTACTACAGGGACACCAAGGGGCTCTTTCTGGGAAAATGCATCCCCTGCCATTGCAATGGCCACTCAGATCAGTGCCTGCCAGGCTCTGGGATATGCCTTGTAAGTAAACAGTGGAGCAGCGTGATATTTTGGAGTTATGAGGTCTGTAGCATGTGATTCAAAAGCTCTTTATGTACTAACTGGGCCTGCAGAACAACGCCTGAGTTGGAGCATTGGCTGCACTGCTTCAGTGGTGACCCTGCTCAGGGTCAGCTTAAGGGTGCAAGGCAGTTCTGGGATAGAGGAAGGACTGAGGCATCCACCATTTCTTGTTGTCAGTGCTGAGCCCAGAGCTTGCCTTTTCCTTGCAGAACTGCCAGCACAACACAGAAGGGGACCACTGTGAGCGGTGCAAGGACGGCTACATGGGCAGCCCCTCTGCCCAAGAAGCCCTGCAGTGTGTTGGGTGCCCGTGCCCTCTTTCAGTTGCTTCTAACAAGTAAGAACCCCAGGATGGGATTGCCTGTTTGGCCTCACTGTTCAACCACTGGAACCACTCTGTGTCCCGCCAGGGAAGGTGTCCCAATGCCAGCCTTGTCCTTGTCCCCAAACCATGTTCATGGCCTCTTACCCGAGGCCCCGACAGCCCACAATGAGTGATCAGCTCCCCTGGCAGCACATCAGGGGTAACTGCTCCTCCCTGTGTCCCCATTCTCGTTTCAGTTTTGCTGTTGGTTGTGTCCACAAGGGTTCCAACATGCAGTGCCTCTGCAAGCCAGGCTACACTGGACCAAACTGTGAGCGGTAAGGCGGGTGGCACCCGTGTTTGGGGGGGCCTCAGACACTAATCCTTTGCAGCCACTCCTGTGGCAGAGAAGTCATCCCCTTCAGGACTGCAGCAGAAACGGTTGGCTCTGCCCCTGTGTGCTTTGTTCTGGCAGCATTTCCTTCAGTCCTTCTCAGCCTGCAAATGCCCGACTGCTGAAATTCTGTTAACTGTAGGTGTATGGCTTACCTGTGCTTTGCCTTGACTTGCAGCCTGTGATAAAGCCACCTTTCTGAGGCATCACGAGGCAAAACACAAAGTGCTTTGAGATCCCTGAGGGCTGCAGCAGTTACAAGTGTTGGATTCTCACAACTGTTCCAGTTGTGCAACTCCAGCGCACGGTGCAGGCGCGAGCTGCAGGATCCTCACTCTGTTGTAACTTGCCGTGTTTCTCCAGGTGTGCCCCGGGATACTTTGGCAACCCCTTGGTGATCGGCAGCTCGTGCCAGCCCTGTGACTGCAGCGGGAACACGGATCCCAACATGCTGTTCAGCAGCTGTGACTCCCTGACGGGCGCCTGCTCGGGCTGCATGCACCACACGGCCGGCGCGCGCTGCGAGCTCTGCGCGCCCGGCTACTACGGGGACGCCGTGGTAGCCAAGAACTGCACACGTGAGTGGGGCAGGCAGCCAGCCCAGGGGCAAGGGGAGGGTGCCCCTTTCCAGCACTGCTCCTCTTCCTCTGAGGAGCAGCAGGCCAACTGCAGCTTGCAGAAGGGGTCATGGGAATAAGTTGTTGTGAGAAGCAAATCCGAGAGGAGAGAGAGGCTCTGTCTTAACTTGAACTGATAGATAAGGTGGAAATAGGATTCCCTGTTAGCGGTGAGTGTTGGGATTGGCTGATGGGCTCTTCAGTGTAATACTGGGTGTATTTTTCCCTGGCAGAGTGCAACTGTTCACCTTGTGGGACTGACTCCTGCCATCCACAAACTGGCCAGTGCTTCTGCAAGACTGGAGTGACAGGCCAGCACTGTGACCGCTGCGAGGTGAGGGTTACCAGGGCCCTGGGATGGCCTGTCTTTGTCATGGGGATGAGGGGCAGCCCTGGTGTGTCATCCTCCAGGTCTGTGAGCCAGAGCAGGGCTGGCTGCCAGCTGGTGAAGGCTGCATTTGCATGAGCTGCCTGTACATGGTAAAAGCCTATTTAAGATCCAGCAGCAAGCAGTGGAGGCAGCATTCCGGTAAAGTGGCATCGTTTGGGAAACTGCAGTAAACCCCATTTTCCCAAATGCATCCAGCTTGGACAAGGGCAGGTTCACAGGACAGTACCGTGGTGTGCCTGGGTTCTCACTGCAGCTCCACGTCTTTACCACGTTGCTTTGAATTTTGTGGTGCTCAAAACACACCTAGAAAGGAAAGCTGGGGTCCTACGTTGCTGACCCAGGAGAGAGGCACACTTGCTGACCAGGGCATCCACTGTCCTGCTTTTCCCTAGGAGGGATACTACGGCTTCGAGGGATGCTCGGGCTGCCGGAGGTGCGACTGCGACGTGGGCGCCGTGGGGAGCAGCTGCCACCTGCAGAGCGGCCAGTGCAGCTGCCTGCCCGGCGTCAGCGGCTCGCGCTGCCACCAGTGCGCCCTGGGCTACTGGGGCTTCGGCCAGGGCGGCTGCACAAGTGAGTGTGGGGTCCCAGCCAGGGGCACTGGGACAGGGCTGTGCTGCTGGTCCAGTTGTTGAAGGAGGAAAACAGCTGGCAGCTGTCTGAGGGAAACCCTTGGCAGTGGTGTCTGGATAAGCACAGCTGAAATAAAACCACTCCTTCCCCTCTCTTCAGAGTGGTAAAGGCACAAAATGATTCTCTGTTACTCACCCCTGCAGAGTGTGAGTGCAGAGGGGGCTTCTGTGACCCTCGCACCGGGGAGTGCACGTGCCCCAACGGGCTCACGGGGAAGCAGTGCGACGTCTGCCTGCGCAAGCACGAGATCCTGGTGGCAAATGGCCCCGACAGCATGAAGTGTGAAGGTCTGTGTCCCACTGTCCTGGGGAAAGAGGCGAGGGAAGCTGGGAGAGGGCCTGTGCTGACTGCTGCATTCCCTTGCAGTGTGTGACAGCTGTGTCCTGCTCCTGCTGGAGGACCTGCAGAGCATCGAGATGTCCTTCCCGTCCATCCGCGGCCAGCTGGTCACCCTCAACGCCAGCTCCATCGCCTGGGCTCGCCTCCACGGCCTCAACAGCACCATCTTGAACATTGCTGTACGTGGAAGGTTTAACATCACCCTCTGCCCATCTTTCCTGGCCTGTTGGCCTGATTTAGTCTCTTTTTTTTCCCCAGAACCAGCTCCGTGAGTACCACAGAGCCATGAGCAGGGTCAGGCAAAGGGCTGACGAGCTGGAGGATGAGAACATGGATCTCACACAGGACCTGAACACGCTGCAGCACAAAGTAGGGTATTTCTGCATCTTTCTTTGCCAGAGCACAAGTCCCCCTTTTACCAAAATGAGGGCTTTGAAGGCTGTGAGGAGCCTAGTGCAGGCAGGTTGGATCTCCTGCTCGACTAGAACTAAGTTGCAGTGTTAGGTGCTCAAGCTGGATTACCTGCTTTCCTCCCTTGGAGAGCTGTTAAACATCTTGTGATTGGTTTACTGCTTGCTTTTGAGATGGCTTCAGCTTTAACCAGTAAAAATAAATTCAATCAAATATCATTTATGGAAGAGGCATACAAGCAAGGAACATAAAACATCTGGGTCCATAATGGATGCAATCTACATCCAGTCTAAAACCCAGAAGTTGTGTCTCCAGAGAACTTACAAACGGAGCAAGATTTGATTTCATTTGATTTGATTTATAAATTTCCTACTCCTAATGTGAGGGAGAGGGAAAAATCTGTTTGATGACATACTTTCCCCAGACAGCTGCAAAGACAAACTGCCCCTGTGTGTACCAAAGAGCCAGACTGCAGCCCTCTGTCTCTTGATCAGGACCCAGGTGTGCCTGGCTCCAGGCTTTGGGACTTTTCCTGTGTTTAGAGCATGGAACAGTGCTGTCCTCTGTGGTGTTGGGATTGTTCCAGCATCCAGAGCCTGTTGGATTGGAGCTGCATTTACTGCTTGTGCTTCTCTGAAGGTGCTAGATAAGATCATCCTTCGGCGCATTGTAGGACAGCAGCACGGGGCAGGCTCGTTCAAGGACCTCACAACCTATACATTCCCAAGCCTTGTGTGCCTTTTGGGAGCAACACACCCACTGATAAATCACATAAAATGTCATCTCATACTTTAGCTAAGCCAGAGTTTTTGTTGTAGATGACCATGACTCACAGAGAAGCGATGCGTGTTGAGCAGCACACGAGGGACATGTACCAGAGGGGGGAACAGCTCCTGCTGCACATCCAAAGCATCCAGAGGGGCATTGCAGGTATGTCAAGAAGGGTCTTCACTTTGGGGTCTTTTCCCTGTGGTAAGCCATGCTCTTGCTTTCAACTACTGCCAAGTACTGCATTGCTTGAAAAAAGCTGTGGAGAGAACAAGGGAAAATACAAACGAAATTAAGAGTCCTGCAGAATCCCAGCTTTTACTCTGACCAGGCTTATTGTTAGTCTCAGCTGCTTGGCTAAACACAAGTCTGGGAAAAAAGCACGTTAAACTTCAAAAATGTTAATAATACGTAAAACGGGAGCAATCTGCACTGCAGTCTCAGGAGAGACTGAGCAAAACAGAGTGGCTGGATCTGGGAGAGGAGGTAAAGCCACAGCAAGATGCTCAGGATGTAGTGTGTGTTACTGGTAGTGGGCAAGGAGGCAGAAACATGAGGCAGTGCCTCTGAGTGATCTCAAGCAGTTTGTTGTCTGAGTGCTGCCTGAAAGCTGTCTGTGGTTTGTGAGGGGAAAGACCCCAGGGAGTTGTGAAGGACCTGGTTTGGTCAGTGTAACAGGGGGCGTGGGTTTCTCTGCAGACCTGGCGCGGCAGATGGCCAGGTTTGGGGCAGCGAACGCCAGCACCACGTCCGGCGAGGAGTTCCGGCAGAAGGTGGCCGAGGTGGAGAGGATGCTGAGGGAGATGAAGGAGAGGAGCCTGGGAGCCCAGGAGGAGCTGGCAAGGCGTGAGCACGAGGAGGCTCAGAAGTGTGAGTCCAGCTCGGCAGCACAGGGCTGCCCGGATCCTGCTGGGGTCTGGCTGTTCCTGGCTTGGAGCCCACGCACACACTGCACATCATGGTCGTGTTCAGAGAGTGCTGTTACGAACCGGGCACCCACAACAAGTTTTGTAGGAATTTCAGAGTCCCCTGTGACACTCCAATGGGATCATTTGTGGTTCCTTTTGCCTTAAGGCAAATTTCAGAGCAGAACTATCTGGGTAGTTCTGTTTGATGAACAAAAATGACAACACTTAGAACCAGGAATCACCATTATTATGCAATGTATTCACATCACACGTGGATGTGAATAAGACACACCATGTTTCTTCCTATTCGCTGTCCCCATAGAGTAACAACCAGCAGCCAGCACCCACAATAGCTCTGCTGTCCTGAGGTCATCCTTGCAGGAGTGAGAGCAGTGAGCCCAGCCAGGGATGCTGGCACTGCAGGAACAGAGCACTTCTGATTAACAGGCCCTGGCAAAACATAACTCACCAGCTGAAAGGTGGAATTATAAACTAGGTCTTGTTGGAAAAAAGTAATTTTTCACAGTGGAAGTAATCAAGGCCTTGGGTGGGGTTTCTCCATCATCTGGAGCTTTTCAGGCATGGCTCTGTGTCTTTGAAAGAGATCCCATCTCTCACCAGCACTGAGGATTTGGAGACAATCATGGACAAGATCCTATGCTGTCTAGGCTGAAAAGGAGGGAGGGATGGAAGATGGTCACTTCTGGCCTTGATACCTGCCAAGTGAGACCAGAACCAGGCTTTAAGGCAGCCAGGCACAGAAAGAGCCTGTTTAACACAGGAGGAGGAATTAGCAGCAGTTCTCATCTCCCTCCCCAGTGCTGCATCGGGTGAAGAGTGAGCTGCACGCCCGCTGGCAGTCCAACCAGGACCTGGTGAGCAGCATCCAGGAGCGGCTGGCCCAGCACAGCTCCCAGCTCATGGATCTGCGCGATGCCCTCAACGAGGCCGTGAACAAAACCAGGCAGACAGAGGACTTGAACAGCCTGAACCAAAACAACCTGGAGGAGAGTCAGGTAGACCTTCACCATAGTCCTGGCCATGCAGTGAGGGGGAGACTGTCCCAGCCCAGCTGGTCCCTAACGCTGGGTCTTTGTGTCCAGCAAAAGAGCCAGGAACTCCAAAAGCAGCACGCGCTGGTGCAGGAGACCCTGCGGATGGCCAAGGACGCCCTTGCCCAGGTCTCTGACTTCCTGCAGATGATGGAGCGTGCGAAGGAGGTGAGTGGCAGAGGCACTTTGGTACGGGCAGAGGGAGAGGCGTGGCAGCCCTCAGGGGTGACAGGTGTCCTTGCAGGCGTACGAGAAGCTGGCGGCGCTGCTGGATGGGGCGAAGCTGCCCCTGACCGAGCGGGTGAAGAAGTTCTCCCCGGCCAGCAGCAAGATCCCCATCGTGGAGCAGGCAGAGGAGCACGCCCGGCTCCTGGATGAGCTCGCAAGGAACCTGTCTGGGTGAGGCACCTGTCCTGACCCTCACTAGTCGGGCTGTCTCCTACCAGAGGTGGGGGTGGGAAACTGCAGCCCTACCATGGCGGGGGAACAGCGGGGTATCACCTCCAAGGTTTTATACTGGAGCACACATTGTGTTGAGGAGCCCAAAGGGGTTTGTCTGTGGGGGCATGGGCAAGAGCCTGAGTGTTCTCCATGGACTTGATGGCTTCATCTTCCAACACAGCATTATTCAGGACACCAACCAGGATGGCTTTATCCAGCGGGCAGTTGATGCCTCCAATGCCTACGCCAGCATCATTGAAGCTGTGAGGAAAGCAGAGCGAGCAGCCCACGATGCTGATGAGGCAGCCAGCCAGGCCCTGATGGTACGTGCTGTAGGGAGCCCTGTGAAAATAGGCAAAAAACAAACTCCCTTCTCTCTGACACGTGGGCACTGTGCTCTGTGCCTGAGAGCAGAGTCTGCCACAGCTGGGGCCAGACTCAGTGTTTGGGTCTCCCTGTCACACTCCACTGCAGTTGTCTGAACGAGCATTTTTGTGTGCAGTCAGAGCCAGAGACTTGAATTCCTCTTCAGAGTCTCATGTTTATTTCACAGAATGTCATATCAGAAAACCTCGGGGCCATCTCCAGAACACTGAAGAGGAACAGCAGCAGCCTGGAGGAGGCTGCAAGGAGACAGCAGAGCAAACTCAATGGGGGTGAGAGAGGCTCCTCGCAGGGTCTGATGTCCTTCGGGCTGGACTGAGCTCCAGCAAACAGCACGTGCATTTCTTTAATTGCAGCTATTAAGGGCACTCTGCAGACAGCAAAGGACAAGCTGGCTGACCTCCGTGCAAGGAAGGAGCAGCTCCTGACCCAGCTCCAGTCTGTGCAGGACATGCTGGGCAGGGAGCAAGGTATGTTCTGGGGTGGCTGGACTGATTCTCTCTGCTCCCTTCTTCATGCCCCAAGGGTGCTTCCTCCCTGCTCCTGGACACCTCGAAGATATTTCTCTTTGCAGAGGACACAAAGGACACAATCCAAAATGCCAAGGCAGCTGCTGCTGAGGCCAATGAAACAGCTGCGAGAGTGGAGGATACACTGAGCACCATGAAGAAGAACCTGGATGAGTGGAAAGACCAGTACGGAGGCCTCCGAAGTGAAGACCTGAACCAAGCAGTCCAGGATGCCAGGAAATCTGGTGAGTGCTGAGCCTGGTGTGCTACCAGGGCTGTGTCTGATATGAGCCACTGCATGCATAGATATCCCCAGAGTATTTTTGAAAGCTGTGCTTTGCAGCTCCAGGTCAAGAGCAGAGGGAGGTAGCCAATGATGGATGCTTTAAGTCCTGGCCCTTTTTTTTTTCCTCTCCTGCAATGTCTGTATGACCTGTAGCTTTACTGCAGGAGGTTGCATGCTCTGGAGCATTCTCACACATCCCTCAAGGCTGATGGATTTAGGGGGCTCTCTCTGTGACTGCTCCCAGCTACTGCTGCTTTGACTTGCATTTCTCAAACTGCCTGAACTTTGCATTTCCCTTCCTCACTAACCTCCAAAACTCCTGGCTCCTCTTCAACCCCAGTGTCCAGCCTGGAAAGCACCATTCCCCTGCTGCTGGAGAAGCTGAGCAGCCTGGAGAACAGGAGGAACAAAAACGCCACCGTGTCGGAGAACATCGTGAGGATCCGGCAGCTCATCACGCAGGCGAGGAATGCTGCCAGCAAGGTGAGCTCAGGGGAGGGTGAGGGCTGGGCATGGTGTGCTGGGGGCCTGGGGTGGAGGAGGGCTTACCTGAGGGGAGCATGCAAAGGGGAGGGTGTCTGGGGCCACCAGGCAGGGTTCCTTTCTCATGGGGTTTGGTAGAACTGTCAGTGACCAGACAGGTGGCAGCAGGTTCAGTGCCACAGGGCTGGATTTCTCTCTCTGCAGGTGAAAGTGCCCATGAAGTTCAATGGCAGCTCAGGGGTGCAGGTCCGGATGCCCAGCAGTCTGCAGGATTTGGCAGCCTACACATCCCTCAAATTCTACATCCAAAACCCCGAGCCCAAGAGCCGGCAGGATGAGGCAGAGGAGGGGCGATTCGTGTTGTACCTGGGCAGCCGCGAGGTGAGATGGGGCCAGAGGGTGGACGGGAACCCTTGTTGCATCAATGGGGGATCACGCTGGGACATCAGCCCCTCACCTCCGCCCTCAGTATCTTTGTGGGGAACACAAGCAGCCCCTGGATGCAGCATGTCAGCCTGGGTGGGGAGTGTGTGTCCAGTGATAGGGGGTCTTTGTCCAGTGCAGCCCTGGGAGCATCAGAGAGAGCTCCTCACTGTCCCAAATGCCAACATGTGTCCCTGTTTCTCCCTGAGTTCAGGCCACTGGAGACTACCTGGGCATTGTGCTCAAGGACCGCAGAGTGCATTGGATCTACAAACTGGGAGATGAGGAACCAACTTCCCTGAGTGTCGACGAGGATATTGGAGAGCAGTTTGTCACCATCACCATCAACAGGTAGGGCCTTTGCTCAGGGGCAACAGGGTTTGCTCCTCTTTGGGGGTATCCCCTGGTCTTGACCATCCCTCCCTGCTGCAGGATCCTGCAGTACGGGCACATGTCGGTGATCGTGGAGAGGCAGAGGGTACACGAGATCAAGGGAGACAGCGTGGCCAAGGGAGAGCAGGGGCTGCTCAACCTCGACCCACGCAACGTGGTCTTCTACGTGGGTGGCTACCCCTCCAGCTTCATGGTGAGGCAGGCAGCAGGGAGGGGGGAGCGGGTTTTAGGAGGTGTCAGCGACGCCTTTGTAGGTTCTTACAGGAGGGAAAACCTGTTTAACTGTCGGGTTTCATTCCCAGCCTCCTCCTGCTTTGCGCTATCCCAACTACCGCGGGTGCCTGGAGCTGGACACGCTGAACGAGGAGGTGGTGAGCCTGTACAACTTCCAGAGCACCTTCGAGCTGGACACGGCTGCCGAGAAACCCTGCGCAAGGTGGGCACCGCACCCGGGCCAGGAGCAGCCCTGCTCCGGGGCACGCACCCTCAGCTCTGCTTGCTCCAGGGCATGGCAAACACCTTGGGGTTGATGCCTCCTGTATGTCTCAGGTCCAAGTCCACAGGAGACCCCTGGCTGACCGACGGCTCCTACTTCGATGGCACCGGTTACGCGGAGATCAAGTTTGAGAGCCAGTTCGGCACAACCAAGCGCTTCGAGCAGGAGATCCGGGTGGTCTCCTACAACGGCATCATCTTCTTCCTGGAGAACCAGGCAGGTGCTTGCTCCCCTGGGGAGCCTTCATCCCTCAGTGAGTGTGCTGGGACAATCCCAGGCCTGCTTGCAGGCATCCCAGTTCAGGATGCTGGGGAGAGGAGGGCTTTGGGGATCTCAGGGCTGCTTGGAGCAGGATTTCAGCACTATTGTTAAAAGCCATGGGAGGGCTGGACCCAAACCTTGCAGCAGTCACTTGGCTGGTGCTGGAGGGGCCCCCCAGAACTTGGGAGACCCTCCAAGCTGGGCCAAGGTTCACTGGGGCAGGCAGTGCTGCAAGGAGCAGTTCCAGCTTGCAGTGTTATCCCTGTACCCCAGCACAAGGCTGCTGTTCACAGATAAATCTGAAATAACGTGACCAGGGCACTGGCAGTGAGACCTGTTCCCACCAGTGCTAAAGGGCAGGGGGGCTCAGTGCTACAACTGCATCCTGGACACCTGCTGAGTGTCCATCCTGCCTCCCTCAGGGTCAGTTCCTGTGTCTGGCCATCCGGGATGGGAAGCTGGCGCTTTACTATGATTTCAGCTCTGGCCTGGAGGTGGCGAAACCCAGCAACTCCTTCCCCCTCACCATCAGCAGCACCACAAACAAAGCGGTAAGAGGGAACAGGGCTTGCTTGGAGGGAGGGCTCCTCATCCAGGGTGGAGAGGCACACAGACCCTTGTTTTTGAGGAGGGAAGAGCTGCAAGAAGTTTTTTGACTTGAGCCATCAACTAGACACTTTGTCCTGCCCTCTGTGATGGACATAATTGCCCCAGATTGATGGATCGTTTCTCTCTTGTGTCTCCAGATCCAGATTTTCCTCCTCAAAATGAATAACAAGAAGCGCATCCTGGTGCGGGTGGAGCGCCTCACCATCTTTATGGTGGAGCAGGAGAACTCCCTGGAGAACGCCGTCTCCTACTACCTGGGGGGTGTGCCCCCAGCTGTGCTGCCCCCCAGGTGGGTCCAGCCTGCAGTGGGGTGGGACAGTCAGCATGTTCCCCTCGAGTCCCTGCCCTGGGTGGTGGCGCTGGCCCTGCCCTTTCTCAGCCACATCCAGGGGTGTTGGAACCCCGCTGAAACTCTGGGGGAAGATTTCCTCTCCCTGTCCATCATCCTGAGCTTTTAAGGATGGTAACTTTTCCATCTCTGGTGAGGGATGAGGTGCTGGTGGGTGTCACCAAGTCCTCCTTTGCCGTGCTGGGTGCTTTGGAGCAGCCTTGGCACTGGAGATACCTGTGACCATCACGGTTGTTTCCCAGGCACTTTGCCTGAAGAGCCACAGGGCCAGGTCCTGCCCAGGGCTGTATCCTGCCTGGGGCTGTCCTTGTTAACACTGCCTGCTTCTCCTGCAGCTTGAAAGCTCTCTTCCCCACGGGTGGGCCCATCCGGGGCTGCATGAAGGGCTTGAAGGCTCTTGGCAAATACGTCGACCTGAAGCGCATGAGCACCGTGGGCGTCAGCTACGGGTGCACCTCGGACCTCCTGGTGAGCACAAAGCCCTGGCAGCCTGGCCAGCGTGCTGGGGGAAGGGTCTGTCAGGGAGAGGGAGCGCAGGACCCCCAGGACAGGCCCCACCTCCCCTCATTCACACAGAAACAAGCATAAACCCCCAAGTCCTCAGTGCAGAGGCGTCATGGTGAGGTGCTTGCTCCACATGGTTGGCCGTAGCACCAGCCAGACACAGCAGGGAACCAGAGCTCCTCACTCATCTCCCAGCACCCCAGCAAGGCCAGGGCCAGGCTCCCACCTTGCCTCTGTGCTGTCCCTCACAGGTTGCCCGTTCAGTCAGCGTCCATGGCCACGGCTACCTGACCCTGGCTCTGACAGATGTGCCGGGGCTGCGGGACTTCTACAGCGGCTTCAGCTTCCAGACAAGCCAGCGCGAGGGGCTGCTCTACCACCACTCCACCCAGGTGGGCACCCACAGGCCCCCGGATATCCCAGCAGCGGGGCTGCTGGGGAGGGTGCTCCTTCCCCTTGGGAAAGAGGGGATTTTGGTGGGGCCAGGGCGTGAATCTGCAGTGAGATCTGCACCCTGAGCTCCTGGAGGGCAGTGGGGAGGTGGGCTCTTCCTTGGGGTTCAGCTGCTGAGCTGCTGGGTGATGCTTTCTGCAGGAGGGGACGTGCCAGGTGTCCCTCCAGAGGGGCCAGCTGGCCTTGAACGTGCTGGGAAGCGAAGTCACCACTGACAGTGCCTATGCGGATGGCAGGGCTCACTACGTGGCCTTCTACAGCGATGCCCGTGGGTACGTGTCCCGCTGTGGGTGCTGCTGTGGGGGCCGGGGTGCCCACAGCCCCAGGGACCTGCTGAGCCCCTGCTGCCACCCCCAGGGTCCGGCTGTACGTGGACGATGAGCTGCAGGACGCCAGGACAGGCCCCAGGCCCAGCCGGCGGCAGCGGCGCCAGGATGACCGTCGGCTCTTCCAGCTCGGGGGTTCTCCGGATCCAGGTGCCCTCAGCAACCTCACCGGCTGCATCGGGAATGTCTTTGTCAAGCGGTGAGCGACTCCGTGCCACTTCCAGACAGCAGGGCTCAGCCCCTTCCCACCTCCCAGCTGGTGTGACAAGGACCTCTTCTCCCCGTGTGTAGGATGTCAGAGCCACAGATGGTGGTGGACCTGCAGCAGAATGTGGAGAGCATCAACGTCACCATGAGCTGTCCCTTGGGCGAGCAGTCGCAGCAGCTGAGAGTCACTCCGAAGAAGGACAGGCGGAAACCCAAGGTACCAGCTGCTGCCAGAACTCCCCACATCCTCCTCCTCATCCTCCTCAGATGCCACTGCTCAGCTCTGCTGGCACGTGCAGGGATGCTCCCCTCACTCCGTTCCCTGGTGCGCATTGCGTAGGTGCCGGGCAGGCCTGTGCCGAAGGGCCGCCGCCACGACCAGGACGGGCTGTGCCAGCTGCGCCCCCAGCCCCGCGCAGCCACGGGCACCTTCCGCTTCGGGGGGGCCCCGAGCAGCCGCTGGGAGTTTGATGAGATCCCAGCCTCCTTTGGGTGGAGGTGAGCCTCACCCCATGCCCACCCCATGCAAACCTGGCCCTGGGATCATGGCCTGGAAGCACGTGTCCCTTGCAGCTGCAGGAGAGCTGGGTGCTCCCATCACTCCTTGTCCCTGCAGGTCCCATTTCTCCCTGGAGGTGAAGCTGAACTCCTCCAGTGGGCTGCTCTTCTACGTGGCGAGCGAGCGGGGCTCCTCCATGGCTCTCTTTGTCTCCAACGGGCGCTTTGTCTTCCTGGTGGACGTCGGCCGGCACCGGCTGCGCATCCGCAGCAAGGACAAGTACCGCGACCGGCGGTGGCACACGGTGAGCGGGGCTCAGGGCTCAGCAGGACTTTGCTGAGCCACATCAGTGCCCCTGCAGGGGTTGGCTCAGTGCAGCCCTGCTCTGGGCATCACTTCCCGATGGCACATGGGACACTGCAGTCGCAGGGGAGCAAAGGGGACAGCGAAAACACAGCTGGGGCTGACTGAACCTCTGAGCTGAGACCCCCCTTCCCTGGGCACAGCCCTGAGACTCCTCCCAACCCGGGAAGCCCCCAGTCTTGGCACTGACCTTTGCTCCTTGCAGGTCTTCTTCAGCAGAGACCAGAGCCGGGCCCAGCTGGTCATCGATGGGCTGCGAGCCCAGGGTGCTGCGGTGGCCACCACAGGGCTCTTTGTGGCCCAGACCCCCTTGTACGTGGGGGGGCTTCCAGCTGGAAAAGCCAAGGCTCACATACCGGTAAGGGCTTGGCTGTCCCATGGCATCACCCTCTCTCTGCCTGTTGCCAGTCCCGTGGCATCACCTCGTGCCTCCCAGCTTTTGCCCCTTCTGCGCTCAGTCCCATGGCCTCTCTCCACAGGCTGCGTCGGCTTCCAGCTTTGATGGCTGCCTGAGGAACCCACAGCTGGACGGGAGGCCCCTGGGTCCCCCCTCGCGCACCTTTGGGGTGACACCGTGCTACGAGGGCGCACTGGAGAGCGGGGTCTTCTTCGCCGTGGATGGCGGCTCCATCGCCTTAGGTACCCCAGTGCAGCCTGGGACTAGGAGGATCACATCCCGTGGGAATCCCCTTGGTCCTCTCCTCACCAACATCATTTCTCTTCCAGCTGATGCAGTGATGACTGAGCAGGACTTGGAGGTGACACTGGAGGTCCGTCCCCGCAGTGCTTCTGGCCTCATCTTCCACATTGGCACGAGGAGAAGCCACCATCTCCTGCTCTACATGGAGGACAACAAGGTACTGGGAGGCTGGCTTCCCCACAGGTTTTCAGAGGAAGTGGGTGTCTCCTGCCTGTCCCTCTCAGCTCTCCAGCTCTGATTGGTTTGTCTCACCCCAGGTCACTGTGAGAGCAAGCGCTGGGGCTGATGAGTTCTCTGCGTCGGTGACGTGCCCAGCTCTCTGCGACGGGCAGTGGCACACCATCGCAGGTGAGGTGACAGCTCCCTTGGTTCTGTGACAGCTCCCTTGGTTCTGTGACTCTGCTCCAGCCCTGCTCAGCCCACATCTCCCTAGGGGAGCTCATATGTGGTCAATGTGCTCCTATGAGGTCAATTTCCTAATTAACAAGGATTCTTGTCTGAGCTTAGCACTGTCAGATCTGGTGGGCAGGAGAGACAGGTTGTTTTTCCACGTCAGAGCAGCTGGCAAGGCCAAGGATGTGCCACAGGACTTGGTCCATCCTGGACTGTGTCCAGCTTAAAATGAAAGCCCAATTTGCTTTGGTGTTGAGTGTGTCCAAAGGGCTCCAAGCCCACAGCTGGGATTACAGGATTCACACCTGTACAGGAAACTCAGCCTTTAATGTAGCTGCCATTGAGCAAGTGTTGTTTTGCATCGAGCCCTTATTGGGGACTGAGGGCAAAGCTGCAGCCCCATCTCAGCAGAGCTCTGTTTTAAACCTTCATCTTGTTCAGCCAGCGCTCAGTGAGGTTTTGGGGGAGAGTGTCCAGACTTTAGGCATTTCCCAAGAGCCAGGCCCTTTGACTCTCCCAGTAGTTTTGCTCTTGCTCCAGCACTGGTCTAGGCTGGAGGGCAGAGGTGGGCTTGCTCCAGAGGTGGGCTTGCTCCATGGGTAAGGAAGAAGCACTGACTGTTGTTTTCTTTTGAAGTTACCAAATGGAGAAACATAATCCAGGTGGATGTGGACACAGAAGGCAACCACACAGTGGGACCCAGCCAGCCTCCTGCACCCAGCACAAGGGCGACCTTCTCCCTGGGAGGGCTGCCAGGTGAGTTAGGCAAAACGTGCTCCAGGATGAAATACCTCAAGGATGAGGGCGATACTATTGCTGGTGCGAGGAAGAGGTATTTAAGCCTTTGCCAGACTAATGCCTGCTTTTCCTTGTTCCTTCTGCAGAGACAGACAAGGCCAGCACAGGGCTGCTCTTACCTCCCCTCCCTCACTACGTGGGCTGTGTCAGGAACCTGCTGATTAACCGGAGGCACGTGGACCTGCCTCGAGCTGGGACTGCCCGGGGCTCTGTTGGCCTGAAGGGCTGCCCCGTGCTCTAAGTGCCACATCCACGGAGAGCCTGAGGGACAGAACACTGTTCCGGCCCCGGCGTCACCACTCGAGAGCACTGACCGTGCTCGGACACACTGATCTCCAGTGGCTGCAGGCACAAGTCTGGGCCAAACCAGAGGGGCCGCAAATCCCAGGGGAAGGAGGGCAGGGGAGGACGGTTGGGGAGAAGAGGGCACTTCAGGGATGTTTCACAAACAGAACCAAAAAGTTGGAGTGGGATGTGGCGACAGGTGAGTCCTTCCTGGGTGGTCAAGGATCTGCAACAGGGCTCGTGCTGCCCCGTGGTTAGTGTGGGCTGGAGCACGGAGCAGCCCTGCAGCACGTCCTGAATCCTGTTCCTTCC
Organism: Cnemophilus loriae; assembly: GCA_013397755.1. NCBI lineage: Eukaryota > Metazoa > Chordata > Aves > Passeriformes > Corvidae > Cnemophilus > Cnemophilus loriae. The sequence goes on along the minus strand of VZTF01009458.1, from coordinate 1,229,399 downwards.
TGTACCCCACACCTGCAACGCACATAGATTTAGTTCACCGAACACTTGAGGCTATTAATAAACTGTCACAGACTGTCTGCTGATAAAGGCTGCAGGCAGTTTCTGTTTTATATTAAATGCAATTAGGACAAACTGGATTAATTACGTTGGTTTTGGGGTTTTATAAGCAAGGGCACATTTAAACTCCCCCAAAGAGCTACGCAAAGAGCACTGCAAGGGGGAACTTTGACAACATTCTGTTTGCAGAATTAGCATCTTCTTATCAGAGTAATTTATAAGAATCAAAAAAAGAACAGCATAGGCTGGAGAACTGCTGAGGGAAAGCAGAAAGGCACAACCACCACTGGCTCTGCACTTGCACTCAGCACTGGTAGTATACTGACAAAAGTCCTGTTGTGTGAAGCAAGAAACCCTTGCTTGAAAGGGAAGAAATAGAAAGGTTACCTCCACATCTGGCCAGGTGTGCGAGGTGGCACCTGGCCCTCGCCCACCCTGGCTCCTGCTCAGCCTCCCTCAGCCCTGGTGTAGTGCAGTCTCCACTTGAAGCAGCTTTTTTCTCCCACGACACCCAGTTCACTTGTGCACTTACACGTCATATATATATTTGTGTGTGTATATATATCTCTGGCCACTTGGGGACAAAATCTTGCTCCTGAAATGGACTTGTAACTTATATCATTATATTGTGGGGTTTTTTTTATGAGGGGTAAATATTGTAAAATGGGTTTTTAACATGTCCATCTTAAAAAAAAATGTAATTATGACCTGTTCTTAAGTTGTAGTATTAAAGATGGTCTTTGTAAATCACTGGTAAATACTTTGGAGTCAAATAAAGTTTTACATTACTCTCTTTTCACTTTACTGGAGGAGAGTAAGCATGAGGCTGATGAGTTGGAAGAGGGATAATCAGCACTGCAAGGATTACTGTACAGACTGGAAGGAACAGTATGGCAGATAAAGAAAATTCCTTTATTTGTAGATTTATATAAGCATAATATGAAGTTAGTAATCCTACTGCAGTTGCTTAAGTTAGTATCTAGGAATATCTGTAAGGAAGAACAAATAACTTAATCTAAACTCATGTCTTCCTCTTCATCTTTCTTGTCCTTAGAGTCTCCTTCCTTTTGGTCTGACTTGACACTGTTCTGCATGGCTTTGGCAAAGGCTTCTACATCTAGAAGTTAAACACACGAGTTATTGCAATTCCTGAGCTGGAGCTCATTGTCCACACAAGGTTAAAGCTTCATTACTTAGAAAGCAAACAGTTTCTATAGTATGAATTAGCAGGGAGGAAAATCTTAAACAATAGTAACACATCCAGATCTCTCTGACACAGCATTTTATGCGCTTCAACTGTGCCTGGGCATCCTAAGACCAGAATTCCTGCAGTAATGGGAGGGATGCTAAAAGCTCATTAGGGAAAAGGGATATCCCCTCCCCCAGAGCTGGCCCTGACTGTTCACTGATTTGAGGTGAATCATTAAAGACTCCCACAAGAAAGGCATTCCTGAAGAAGGTGACTGTGACATCTCCAGAGTCTTCTGCATCTCTAGCAAGAAAACAAGGCCAACGCATCTCTGCAGAACCCCAACCTCTCTAACTGCACATCACACCTCACTCTGTCTGCTGGGAACACCTGTAGCACCTGCCTTTTCCTCGTAAACATCAGTGCAAGTCAGCTTTGGAGAGTTAGAGAGACGCTGATCCTTACTCCCCATACTCAGTGGTTGTGTGCAGTGCCAACACCCCCAACAATCCCCTCCCTCCTGCTCCCACCAGCACCAGTACTCACCGCCTTTATTTGCTGCATCTACTGCCTCTGCAGGTAGCCCAAACTGGCTCATGAGTGGGCCCAGCTGTCCTGAAGCTAAGGCAGCACTGAACATGCTCAAAGCCTGTGGATTGGAGTCAACAGCATCAAAATAAAGTTTGCGTCAGATTCCTGCAGCAGTAACCCCAGGAGGAGAGCAGTCCTGGCAGGGCAGGGCATGGAAGCAGATATGCAATCAAATAATCACCAGTTAAATCTCTCACTTCCTTTTGCCTGCATGGAAGGTGCTGCAGTTTAATCTAAAACAGTCATTGAAGCTACTGAAATTTTGCAAATTGACAAATTTCAATCAATTGGTGTAAATTACTAGTTCAGATTGGTCTGTAAGACACCAGCTTTTATCACAATCAGTGTCCTGGAATTAAAGACTGGTGTTTCAAGGGGATGTAGTGCAGTGACCATGAGCATCTCTTCCCTTCAGTCACCTGAAATTACCTTTAAGGAGCCACTTGTTGAAAGGGAATAATGAATTTGTTACTACTCCTGTCATTTGCCAGAGAGCATTTATAGTAAAAAAAAATGTAAAGCCCAGAAGGAAAAGTAAAAAATCATTCCCCTCTGCCCTTGTGTGACTGCAGGAAGGAAGAACTAGTGCTCCATTAAACCATGTCCCTCCTCCTTTCCACTTGTACTGAGCAACTTCCCACTCTGAACAGTGCCAGGAACCTGGAAAAGCAGGGCAAGGTGGATCAGGAGGATGGGAAAAGGGGAAGGAGAAGTGCACTTCCGCCCAGAGCCAGCACCTACCTGCTGGAACTGAGGAGACGTCAGGGTGTTCTGGATCTCTTCCGCAGTCTGCGGCAGGGATTCCCCTGAGGGAAGGTAAGGCATCAATCGCTCCTGAACTTCAGCATTGGCCAGGATGGGAGCCATGATCTCGGGAGTCAGGACAGCTGCCAGGTCCACTAGGAGAAGACAAAGGGTTGGCCATTAGACTACACCCAAAACCCCGTGTTTTTTCATGTAAATAAAATGATCTAGTCAGGGTCTGACTATTAAAATGTATTATCACACTGCCACCATCTTTTCTTCCTCTCAGTTTTGGAGTGAGAATAAGTCTCCTGAAGGAGCCAAGAANAAACACGAAAAAACAGGAACAAAAAAATTAAGAGACCTTTCAAACCAATGTGGAACAGGACAGGACAGTAAAACAGCTCCGAAGGACTCCTGGATCCAACAGCTGCCTGGTCAGAGCACTGTTACCTTGCTGTCCTCCTGCTCCAGATGGCACATTCATAGTAGCTAGAATGTTCTGAAGGTCACTCAATTGAATGGGCTGGGTTGGGCTTGTGGCTGAGCTGGTTCCATTACCCGAACTGGGAACGGGGCTGGGACTGGTCACGGAGGCAGCCGCAGGCACGGACGGGGCAGGCGTTACGCGGGTGGAAGAGGTCGTGGAAGATGGAGTCACTGCAGCCGACTGGCTGCGAGAGCTGGGCAAGATAATTAGGATAATTAATTCCCTGCAAAAACCTCTTGTATTCTGAAAAGCTTCTTTTCAAACCCTTACAATATGAAAAACTCCTACCTCGTTTTAGAGAGGTAATAAGCAGCCTTGATTCCCACCATATTCCCCATTCAATAAGCCATGATTCCTCCCACAGAAGGGGCAAGTTCACATTACAGAAGCCCTGCAGGCCCAGGGCAGACAGGCCTCCTACCTTGATGATGAACTGCTGGTCGGGGGTCCCCCACTCCCGAGCAGACTGGCCAGTCCAGGCCCCGTCAGTGCACCCAGCCCACCTTCCATAAACATAAAAGAAGAGCAGGTTTAGACATTTATTTATTCAGGTTTTCTGCACCTCTCTTCTCTGGAGAGGCTGCTCTTGTACCTGAAAGGTTTTATTTGCTAAAATAGAGGAGGGGGTGAAAGAACCCAACCCACCCTCCCATCCCCTTCTGTAAATTAACAGAATCTTGTTTTCTGACCATTAGAGAGCTGAACATCTCAGAAATGACTCAATTTCTAGGTGCACACAAGGATGAAGTTGCTCCGGTTTGTGCCATGCGTACATCATTGTAACACAGCCCTCTCCTCTTATCTGCTATCCCAAAAATCCAACTTTGCTATGAACTTTAAAGCCAAAGCTCTCAGCAGAAGATCCCAGAGGCGTCTTTGAGTCGCCACCACTCTCTCGCCCCAGACCAGGGCTTTGCAGCTTCAAACCTAATGCAGAGATGCAGCAACAGAATCAGCCAAGCTCTTAAACACTTCACAAAAGTGTTTAAGCAAAGGAAGGACAGCTCCACACACCATGTGCTCTCAGGGGAGCAGCCAGCAGGAAACCAACACCCCTATGCCAAAGAAACCAGAATCAGCCTCCTCCATCACACATCCCAGCTACCAAGGACTTATCACAGGGTCAAGAACCTCAGCTGGGAAAAGGCCTGGCTGCAGGCCCCTCTGGAGTTTTCAGGGACTCGACTGTTCCCCTACAACTCCTTTGAGCCACACCAGCCAAACACTCCCGTTACCACACGTTTCCCATCAGTAGTTCCTTGCACCACACCTGATTATACACACAAGGCACCTGCATTTCTCACCCACCTTTGGGAGCACCTGGGAACAGAGGACAGAACAACAGAGCTCTGTGAGCAAACCTGTGGCCAACTGCAGCTGCAGACCCTGTGGGTCAGAGTGAGCCCCTGCCAGTCCCTCTCTGTACAGGACCCATCCTGTGGAACCACCACTTCTGACACTCATCCCACATCTTCCCCAGCAGCACCACACACTGCTCTGCTCCATTTCATAGTAAAAGTGACCCAGGAGCAAGAGAGCTCCTTTGGAGCTCTGAAGAGCCCCAAGAGATGCAAACCAGATGTGAAGATGACACTCCCAGGGGAAGTGATCCCCAGGGATTCACCACAATCACTGTTTGCAGAGGCAAGCAGATGGTTCTCTTTCTGTTACACGTCAATCTGGCTTATGGCTGGATGTAAAAGCAAAGAAAGAACTGCTGAGGAAAAGTGTTGAGAAAAGGAGGACAGTCTCAGGATTAGGTGAAGCTTCAAGAGGAAGATCATTTCCAAACACGTCCTAAAAGGCCAGATTTTTCCAACACTAACATGAGATTTGCATCTGAACATCCCACCAATACAAGACTTGCATCTGAAGCTAAAAAGTCGCCAGCAAGATCCACAAAAATGAACTTCAGAGCTTAAGCACAGAACCTTAGTCACTGCCATCTGTGTTCCTCTGCCTATTTGCACTCGAGGGTCTGATCTCTCAGATAATGCTCCTGGAGCACAGATAGCATTAAGAACAGACCACAGCAGGGACTCTAACACTCAGCCCCTTCAGAAACCAGGGATTCCAGCTCTCCCCAGGGCCACCCAGGAGAGAAATCCCTGCCCTGAGCCTTCCCCCTCTGACTAGGGAGTGCTGTGGGGTGGGACCACTCCGACCTTCCTCTTGAACTCTTTCTACTTTGCACACAAATATTCACCGAGTCAGAGACAACACAAGCAACTCCACAACTTGGTAATGACCACATTCACCAGGAACAAATCACTGGTTTTCAGCCCCTGCTCCAGTGAATATTTACAAGGAAGAAGAGTAGAAAAAAAGAAGGGAAAAAAAAAGCACAAGATTCAGTGCAGCAAGGAGCAGAACCAAAGTTCCTTGCAGATCAAGCCCTGAGATGAGTGCTGTGCAGAATCTGGTACCCTTTTTCTGTCCCTGAGCTCATCTCTGACGCAGCGCCTTGCCTTCTCACGTGAAAGAAGCGCTATTGAGATCAATAGCACTACTTGAAAATATTGTCAGGTAAGACTTAACCTGGCAGGAGAAAATACCATTTTGGCATAAAGATATTAAAGCATTTTACCAAGTCCTCCTAAGCCCGTTGGTCCGATCAGCTGCATGAGCTGGTTATGGCTCATGTTTCCAAGAAGGCTTTGCAAGCCACCCTCACCTAAAAACAAAAACATTCTGAAACACAACATATTCACAGAGGTTTTTTCACAGCACTCCGGCTCAAACAGCAGGAGATTAATTGGCATCACATTCTGCATGGAAAAACAGTTTCAAGTGTTTACTGATTCATGATCTTCATAAAAGATAAATGTAACTTGGCTTCATAAAGAGGTAAGACTCCAGAGAATCTACTGCAAACAAAGAGATTTCTCCTGGCAGTCTTAACTTTCAGCCTACACCTATTTTAACAGCACAGTTTATTCTGCTAAAAGCACGTTTACGCTTCTGGTATTAACACTGCCCCCAGCTCACCCTCCACAGCCATCAGGGATCTCTTCCTAGGGAACTCTAGGGGCTTATTCTAGACATAAATTAAAAAAAAAAAAAAGCCTCTGACATGAAGGAGCAGAGAATGGACTGTACCTCCTAGTGCTGAGAGCTCGTGGCCTCCGCTGGCATTCCCACCCAATGCCCCTGGCATGGGGGGATTGTTGAGATACTCATTCACCTTACGGCAGTGCTCCTCATCCTTGTCTGTCTTCGGCTCCTGCAAGAGAATTGCTCTTGGTGTGAGTCATACTGGGGGTATTTTGATTAAAGACCTTTGTCTTCCCACAAACCTGCATCCAGAAGAAGAGTCGTTTTGATCCTGCCTTGAACTTCAATACATACACACGGCCCGTGGTGCACTGCGGGACTCTCTTGAACTCACAGTCATCAGGAAAAATAATCAAATCCTGGAAAGTGTGCCATGAGAAACAAATGTTTGAGAAAATACATCAATATTCCTTTTCACCTCCCAAAGCCCTCTGCCCTGCTCCACAAACTTTCTTCCATCTGCTTCTCACAGCAGAGAGGATGTGGAAGTGCAGGTCTGTCAGTGACATTCTCACCCTAATTTATCCTGGAGGAGCTCTTTCTGCAGTGCCAGCAGATCAGAACATGACATAACACCTCAGCACCGAAACGCAAGATCATACTCACATCCTCCACATTGCCCGAAGTCCTGTCCTTCCAGCAGAAGTGAATGAGGGAATCGTCAGTTTGCTGGATGTAAACAAGGCCTTTTCTCTTGTCTGGAGTTACAGTGCTGCCTTTCAGGGACATCTTCCCTGCCCGAAATTCCACCAGGTATTTGCTCGAGGAGCCACGGGAGCCTGGCACCAGGCTTGGAAATAATGCACCTGAAGACATCCTGGAAAAAGAGACAGCAGCAGGTGTGATGAGAAACCTTCCCATATCCTCTCTTCCCAACATCAAATGTCAACCTTTACCAGATGGCTTCACAAAAGCTATCTGTCCCGCTGCCTACAGAATTCCAGGGTGATTCAACTGAGATGAAGCGGAACCCTGGATGAAGACAGGAGGCTCTACAGCCCTCCACTAATAAAGGCCAGCCTGTGTGCTGAGGCACTTGAAAATGAAACCACTGTCCCCCGGCGCTTCCTTCTTCAGTTCGCACCATGGTTCAAAGCAGGAAGCCCCACTGTATCTTCAGACTGCGGCTCCAGCACCCCCGCAGAGCCCTGCAGGCTGCCCCGTGCTCCACTGCCCCTCACGATGACCCCGTACGGCGACCCTCCCGGCCCTCCCCTCCCGCACTGACCGACCCGCGGGCCTGGCGGCGATGCCGGGCCCGGCCGGCCCTGCGGGACTGTGCGGCTGTTCCCAGGGTCGCGCTGCGCTCCCAGCCCAGCCAGCCCCGGCCCCGCCGCCGGGCAACAGCCGGAGCCGAGCCGGGNNACATGGCGGCACCCCCGCCCCCCCCAACCCCTCATGACCCCCTCGCCCTCATCCCATCCCTCAGCGCCTGCTCCATCCTCAGCCAAGCGCAGCCCAGGGCCAGTGGGTCTCCAACAACACCTTTATTCCCGGCACAGGCAGGGAATGTTTGCAAAATATATATCCTTCCGCGGAGGGAGGCCGGGCCCATGCCCAAAGCCCGGGTTGCCTCACGGTATTTCAGTATTCCTTCCCTGACCCCAAGCCCAGGTGTCTTTGTTTTTTAAAAGCAGTTTTCGGCGAAAAATTTACTGGGAAATTGTTTTTAATTGTTAAACAAGAATAAATACTTCTTAATATTTTTGTTCTCTCTGAGTGATCCATGATAGATGATTCCTGTCCTCGTTAATCCAGGTCACAAGAATTCTATAAATGCCAGATGTGTGAAAAGCTGCTCCCCACTGACAACAGGAGGGTCACCTCCGAGACACAAATGCTGTACAGCAACTACAACGTTAACTTGCACATTTATCACATTTTTTACCAGAAGTCCACTCTCTCCCCAGCTCCAGCGCACACCTGGCCTCTCCATCATCACACCAATGCGAGGTCTCAGTGCATCTTTGAGCAGTGAACACCATGATAAAATCAAGGTACAGCCCCAGGGCTGGCTCAGCAAAGCCAGAGTCCTCCTGCCCCGCCACCAGCTGCTCTGTACAGGTCTCACAAAAATCTCTGTCACCATCCAGAGGCCCAAAGGGTATTTATTAAGTATTTATTATAATTTCTTTCTAGCTGGTTTCTCTATGTAGCCGTATTAACATATACTAACACAGTCATCTTATATACAGTGTTTAATCAAGTTATAAAAGTGACATTCTTTCAAAAGGTGCAAAGTTATTAATGTTTTGACACGTAAACTACTGAGGCGAGATCTGCATCGAAAATAAAACTTTTGGACTTTGAGAGCATTAGGAATGCCAGGGCTGGCCAAGCAGAGCCGTGTGGGCAGCACGGGGAAAGGGTTCTGAAAGTGTTGCCAATGAAGAATAATAAATTAGAAGAATGGGTTTGGAACTACTCTGAAATTTTACTGAAAACTTCAGACTAAAGGAAGGGGAGAAGGGGATGAACATGTAACTAACGAAGTGTTCTTACACTGGAAATGTTCCCAGATTCTTTTTATATCCCATGAAGATTCTATACTGAAGTTTGGATTAAACACGTTGGTACAATTGTTTCATGCTTTCACATAATTACAAGGCTTTAGGTCTTTGAATTTAAATCCTGGCTTAGACAAAAGGGATGCTAACCTGTACACCTTCTCTTAGAACATCTGTACAGTTTTTTTCCATTCAGGCAATTTCTATTTATATGCATTATTTTAAAAACATCACTCCAGCATTAAACATATTGTGTAGTTTAAGCAAGTTTTAAACTCCCACTGGTCTAATACGTGATTTCTTTCAATCCTCACCTAACAAAAATTTCCCTATGACACGTGCAGCGAGTTTGGAAAGGGGTTACAGTGCCTGACACTGCCGTTGAAGCTCAGGTGTTTATCAAAAATATTTTTATGCTGTTCCACGTGGATCAGCAGTGTCTTTTCAGAAGACACTAAAGGAAGTGTCTTCACAGACACTTTCAGAAGTGTCTGTGCCCGTCCTAGGAACAAACACAACCCCACTGTGCCACTAAGTCCAGCTCAGGTCCTGAGGACTTCCATCAACACAAGGTACAAATTTTGGCAACAGAATCAAGTTGCCATGAACAAGATTCAGATGATGCCCTTCCTTAATGCCTTGACGTCTTACAGCCTCTCTTATTTTTCCAATGAAGACAACTAAATTTCCCCCAAATTTAATCTAATTGTTGTACACATGATTTCATAGAAGAATTTCTCTCTGAATATGTTAAATTGTTTTCGCTTTTTAGTCCTGTGGCTGAGAGAGAAACACTTCAAAAATCTACTTTCTGGATGATGTTCTGGACATAAATCAGACCAGTTCTTTCTTTAAATCAGACCAACTCTTCGTGTTGCTGGCACTTAACACCAACAATTTCTAAAGTACTGTAAACTTCACAGCAGCACAGCCACTATCCATTTTCGCCTGGTTACGCAATTAAAAACTTTCATAAAAGAAGCAGCAACATTAGGATTAGTTTTAATTACTGAACCTAATTTTTCAAGCCTCTCTCCTCACCCTGCCTCCTGAAGTGTACCACTTGAAAGAAAATGAATGCATCAGTTCAGTAATTGATTATTTCCAGTATTATATGGCTTCGATGGTTTGATATGGAACAAAAAAATAAAATAAAATAAAATAAAATAAATCCCACTTTTTGACATCACGTGCTCACAGGAAACTTGTAATAGGTATAACTCTGCCAAAGCTTAGATTCTGCTTTTTCACAACATACAAAACAGACATGACCTAATAATGAGAAACATGCAAACCAAAACTTCCCCAAAACATGAACCTGTGTGGATACACACACACGGAAGTGCTTCCAAAGGAAAGTTTAGTCTAGAAGCATACACAGTGCCAAAGCTGCCAAAGGTAGTGCAGAAGAGTTAAGCCTCCAAGTGGTAGCAAGCAATATATTGTACATTGTAACCGCCTCGACATTCCTGCAATTGCTTCCGAAGCTTCTCCTATGGTAAGAACAGCATTTGACCTCAGGAAAAGCACATTTCGGGTGTGCCCTTCCCTTCTCCTAAGGTATGCTCTATGGGGTTTATCACAGGTATACAGCTTAATGCTCACAGTGTCCCAAAGTTGTGAAGACTCTGTAACAGACAACTACAGTGTGAGAGGCTCGGGCTGGGTTTTGTGTCCCAAGTCTCTCAGTTATGGAATTGTTGAGAGGGAGGCTGGGAGCTCCTCTCCCCGGGGAGTGCTACATACAGTACGGGGAGTGTGACAGGACTGGGTTTGATCCTGTTGGTACCATGTTGGCTTTTCATTCCTGCTCCGAGTGCCAAAAACTTCAGCTTCTTCACTATTGTACTAAGTAACAAGGATATTATCTCTATTTTATTTAAGTTATGTAGTTTTCAAGGATGTTATGTGCTCTATGGATACAGCGTATCCTCCTGCCAGAGAAACTAGGCGAGGAAATGGAGAACCAAAGGTCCCTCCGAAAATTAGTGAAAACTTGATGATTTCAGGTGCAGCTTTATGGAACGAGCGCAACAGTATTTAAATATTTGGCAATCCAACGTTAGTGATAATTAAATCATTGATTGTTGACTGATAGAATTTCTGTTAAAATTTACTTAGAAAAGCTGGCTTTTGCTATCAACAAAACCAGAGTAACTGGCTTGGAATGAAATCTAGTAACTAGATGTCCGGATGAGATGAGCAATTGGTTCTGGAATCTCAATATATGTCTGGACAGTCTGAGAAATTTCTATCAAAATAGCCACCTGAGTACAGCCAATCTGGAGTCCCAGTGTATGGGTTAGTGCCTTGATGAAACCATCTGTAACACAAAAAAGAAAAAGGAGAGAAACAATAAAAGAAAAAAGCAAACAGAAGTGAACAGAAAGAGTGAACAGTTATTAACAGGGGAAAAAACCCCCAGTGTTGCTTCTTTCACAAAACGTTCTAAAAATACACTGGTATTTCTTATAAAAAAATTCTCAGGAAATCTTCTGAACATGAAAATCAATGAACTTCCTACACAATTATCACCACCTTGCAGAGCACCTTTTATTTTAGCATAAAGTCAAGGAGTATGAAATGGATTTTAAAATTGCTGTCCTATTCCAAGTAATAATAACATTGATACTCTAGATTATATATATTAATTTTTACTTTAAAAGGATGCCAAGTCAGTTACACAATCATTCTTGGCAATTTGTCCCAAGAGGAAACAGATTCTGTTCTACGGAGCTGTGCCCTGCACAGAACATCAACAGCTGCTCATTTTTTAACCATGTTGACCAAAACCAATTTTATATTCTCTGGAAGAGATTTCAAGGCATTAACTGGAATTAATCTGTAGCTGCTCCTCCAGGCTTTGGGAAAAGAATGCTTTCTCTTCTGAATTTCATAAAATCATGGAGCATCCCAAAGTTCTTGCCTTTGAAGGAAGCAACTGCAGCAACTGGCCATGAGCACACACTTGACTGCACAGCACTGGCAGCTGTGAAAAGCACCCTGTGGGAGCAGCAGCCAAATCACACATCACTCCCTGATGCACTCTGTGACTCAGGAATCACATGAATATGCAATCAAAAAAGCGATTTCTGAAGTATCCAAGCCAAGAAATCCAAAAAGCGTGAAAATAAAAGGCCCTAGAGGGCCACAGTGTGTTGCTCAACTACCAAAAGCTGGACAGGAAATGGTTAAAGGAGAGATGACACTTAACATTCTATTCATTCTTACAAAAACATGACCTCTGTAGGTTTAAAAAAAAATAAAAATCCAGCATTGCCACAGTAGGTAATTATGACAGGTTTCAGCATTTATTATTATATAATTTGTCCAGAACACACTTATCAGCAATTTTGCCTTCCAGCTACGTATTTCATTGTTGACCCAGAAATGCTGTAAGTGACACTACAAAATTGCACTGTCATGGAAGCAGACACGTGCTGTCCTGAATAAAAAACAATTCAAGCAGTGTACCCAACTATTCCAAGCTTAAACAAATTCCCCCATCCCTGCCCCTTACCGTGTGTGCCACTCCACCTCGTCTTTCGCACGCTCCTTGCGAGCAGCTCTTTGTTTCTCTTCTAGTCTCTCCTTCTCTCTGCTTGCCACATCTAACCAATGTTTCAAGAGAAATTGGTTACTTAGCAAAACAGAAACAAAAACGCAGAAAACACAGGAAAGACCAGAGAAATGAAATAGAGTTCATTTAAGCATGAGAAAGCATTTGCTGTACATGGTCTCAGGCAACAAAAACCTAAAACTCATTTCAGAAAAGTTGCTGCTACAAACGCAGAGCTGAAACTGAAATGTTGGTGTTTTATCTCTCAGAAACACTGCACTGAGACAGCACGGAAGAACTTGGATTAGGCGTAACAGAGAGTGATTTTTTTCACTATTTGGCTGTGTGTTTCCTCTAACAAACACCAGAGCAGCAGAGCACGTCTGCTCACCACATGTCTCTCCAGACAAACTCCAGAGCAAGTGGAGCACGTCTGCAGCTCCTCCCAAGCTAACAAACATGCAAACACATCATAACACAGGATAGCAGCCCTGGGATCCACCTGGGATGCATCTGCTCTCCCAGGCTTTTCTGGGAGAAAACAGACATTATACACTGTTCAAAAGCATGTTCAGTGCACAGGATGAAAAAGAGTTAAGGCTGCTCTGGGAACGAGAAACTGAAGACTGTTTCCTGCATCGACCTCCCTTCAGCCATCCCTCCCAAAATTTACTCATGTACCAGTACTTCCTGCAGCAAACACATACCCATGTTCCCGTTCTCCATGTTCCTGATGTCCGGACGTAGCCGGCAGTCTGTGGGAGCCAGTATCGCTTCCATGCCCTTTTCCAGCTCATTGAGACTCACAGCAAAACTGGTGAAATTGTACATCTGAAAAGCAAATCAAAGAGAACACACTGGTTATTCCAGCAAAGCAGTGCTGGGTTCCCTACACTGAATGGATACAACAAAACTTCCAAGAGAAACTGCTGAGTCAAACCTCTACTGGGTGCCCTGAAGGCAAGGTTGGGTTCATACACCAGCTGGATTTTTTGTTGGAGGGAAGGAACAAAAAAGGGCAGATGGGGATAGAAATCACAGCTTTCATTTTTTAAGCAGTCTTTGCTTGTAAGGATTAAGACAGATTTTCTACCATATTGATATTTAGCACCATGATTTTTAGGAAAAAGCAAAACAAAACAAAACCACCCACACCTAAAGACCAAAAAGTCTTGTTGAAACTACAGATATTAATATCCAGCTTCTCAGTTACTGCACCCTGTGGCAGCTTATCTTGGAACAGCAGGGCCAGCAGAAGGGAACATGTATCCGTATTTTAGCTACTCTCAGTGCAAAGATCTCCCAGACAGGTTAACCAAGGTCCCCAGATTCCCAGCCACACTTGGAGCATGCACTCCTTGTGCCAGTTCAGGCACAGCAGGGCTGCTTTCAGCACAGGCCCGAAGCAGAGCTGGCTGGAGTGTAATTTCAGTGCTGCAGCAAGAACTGCCAGAGCCTGGTCCTATGCCATGGAGTGACACTGCAACAAGGTTCCCTGGACCATTGTTCCCCTGGATAAGTCACCAGCAAGAGCAAGGCACGGGCTGACTGGAACAGTTACCTGTGATGAGTTTGGTGGCCTACAGTTTATTCTCCAAAGCAATTTACTGCCTGGTATGAACTGCACCGTGTCTTGAACCTCTGGAATATCATCAGCCTCATCATTTTCAGATTTAATATCTTCTTCACTCTGAAACAGAGATAACATTTGGCAGAGGAACAAAGGAACACTGGATGGTTTCATCTAGGATTGTGCAGTGACTGTTGAGGAATCTGTTCACATTTGAGATACTGAACACTCCTGTACTTCTGCCTCACCCCTCCTGTTTGCTTCTTCTCACTCTGTATACAGTCCCTCTCATTTTTATCAAGTCTTGCTCCTGATATCCCTGAATAGTCTCCCAACACTTAAATGAAACTTGATTATCTGTTAAAAAGAATCAGTAATAGTAATAATAGTAAATTAATGTCTTTCAGAAGTGTTTTTTCCAGCTTCCCTTCTATCCTAAGCCATAGCTTAATTTCACCTCACATGACCATTGTTTCTTCAGGTGCAAATGAGCCGAGACTGAAATTTAAACCAGTTCCCAAGTTAGTTCTTAAGTCATAAATAGGGCACACCTGGTTTTGGATATTGCTTCATCATTTGCAAAACATTTGGATGTGTGGCTAAAAAAAGACAGGCCCTCGTTTCAGTCTGACTTCCTACAATCCAGACTCCAATCACAATTATCAATGCCAGTTTTCTCACTGTGAAGACTGTGTCCTTAAGTTTATGAGTACAGTGTCTTTCCTTCAAAGTTCCTTTGTTACTAGCTGCACTGCTGTGCTGCACATATAAAAATCCAGTGTTCAGGAGGCTGCTCTCAGAATCTGAGAGAATCTGACTGCTGCAGGACACGGACAGCTGCGTTGTGGAATTTAGAGGATTTCACCATGAGAACCCATTTAAAACCACAACAACCAGAAGGGAAGTTTGAGGCAATAACATCCTGGAGTGACAGTAACAGTTTTCCTCACTCCCACCCCCTTTCTATTTTCTTTCTGCCCTCTCTGACATGGCTCATTTGTTTCAATCAAAAATACCCTAGTAGGTTAAACAGGGCCTGTTTTATACACTACAAAACAGCTCCATATGGTTAAGAGTCCAATTTCAATCATCTGGTTTGAGTATTCATTATTTAAAAAGACACTTCTAGGCTACCTTCCATGTCAGCGTCTGGTTTACTGTTAGACAGCTCCCCATCTAAATATAGTCTCAAGAGGAAGGAAGGAAGGAAGGAAAGAGTTGATTTTCTTAAGATGAACAGAACCTCATTATTTTTTAAAAAAGAGTCAAAATATAAGCCCGTACCATGATGGAATCCAGAGCCAAAAGCAAGGCCTGTTGTTGCTCTGCACTCTTCTGATGTGAATACTTTTAAAGTTTGAGCCTCTTAACAGCAAGAGTGATCAGCTTCTGTTTAACTTTTCATTTTCAATGAGTAACTGTTGATATCAGGAAACCCAAAGTCCTCTGCTGCACCATACAGTATTTCCAATTTTCCGTGTGACACTGAGGCTTTGGCAGCAACTTACTGACACTGCTTACATGTGAAGTAAAAACCCTGCATGTTTCTGGACCTCTTTGTTGTAAAGATTTTCTACATCATAAATTCTGAAAAGCTGCATCACCAGAAAGCATATCTGACTTAAACAAAATTATTACTATTTTTACCACCCAAATCCTAGTATTTTTACTGCTGGAGTTGGCAGTAGAGCCACTCTCCTCATTCAAGGACTGGACACCATCAGCTTGGGGGCTGAGATTTGATGATTTCTCTTTGACCAATCTCTAGCAGGCACCATTCCTACGAGCTCCTTTCCATGCCAGCAGCTCACACTACAGCCTGCAAAGCTCCAAGTGCCTTCTCACTGCCCCATCCAACCCCTACCAAATGACAGTTTTAACCCTTCATTCACCTAAATAAAAGGTTTTGATTACATTTCTGACATTTCAGAATCTTTTCTCCCTAAAGAATCCTTCACCTTACCGACTTCTTCTTCTGCTCACTGCCTCTCTTCTCCCTCTTTTTGTAGGTCTCGTATGTGGTGGGATCAGTGCACCACAAACACTCTGTCCACTTGCCATAGATCACACACAGCTTCTTCCTGCTGCAGAGAAAGCAAAGGACACTGAGCTCTTCCTTCTTACTGAGCCTGCCAAGCCAAGCCTTGCAGATTCTGATCTATATTAAACACTCAGCTTCCTACTTCGCTGCTTTTCGTGCTTCTATTTGCAGATTTCACAGAATCACGGAATGGGTGATTCTTAGAAAACACAGATGTTTGATAAGGCAAAGAAAAGGTTTCAGCTCATTCCAGCCCTCCAGAACAGATCCTCATGACAGTCACATGCTTTTGCCACTGTTAAATGAATGTGGGTACATCAAAGCCAATTATAATATAGAGAGTCAGAGCCACAAAACAGGTCTGGGTTAATTAAAAACTTCTAACAACCACATTCTCATTATTTTAAACTGAGGACTGGGATTATGACTGTACAATAGTAAATCAGTTGCAACTACTTTGCATTTTCCCTTTATTTCCAAAACCTGGACTGAAGAGTTTTTCTAATAATGCTTAAAAACCATCATCCTAGAAACAGGGGGTTTAATACTGACAATGAGAACAAAAATGGGTTAAAAATTACATTGGTAGCAACTTTACAGTCACATCAGTTGTGGTCACTATGACAGCAAAAGAAATGCCCCAGCGTTCAAAAACAGAGAGACCAAGAGACTTTTATCACTTACTGCTTGTTCTGGATGTATCCCTCTACTCTGTGAAGCTCTTTCCCGAACAGTCCACACGGTTTAAAATTAAGGACACATTTATCTCCAGTACTGTGGAGGAAATAAGTACATGCTTAGAGAAGCAAGCCCCTAAATACATCAGAAAATTTACTTTTTTACCTTATTTAGCTTTTTTAATATAGTTACAGTTAGCTGGTAATTAGTTATATATATATAATTATTTTTATTTAACTATGGTTTATCTGACCAGGGCATTAAAAATGGCACATAAATTTCAAAATTCCGCAGAACTAACAAATTTTGTGCAAGTACAGGAGACAGGATTGCAGATTTGATGCTATGAGAAGTATCAAACAGCAGCTTATTGGATTGAAGCTCTCATTTATTGACACAGCAAGTGTGCGGGAGTAATACTTCTTGCAAAATTCCCTCCCTCATTATTTAGAAGGTACTTTATTTTATATAAGTAAAAAGCTTTGATACAGGCAGTTGGCAGAGCAGTTGACACTCTCAAAGTTCACATTTCCCAACTCTGCAGTCATTTTTTCTGTGCTGTGCCCTTAATTTAAGACATTCTCCATTATCTAAACTAAAAAAAAGTGACAAATCACAATCAACGCCATGGAGGTCCAATCCACCTCTGACAATTATTCCATTTAATGGTTCTGGAGTTAAATTTAATTTCTGGTCCCCGTCCATGGGGCTGAATTTGGATGGGCAACTCCTTAAAAGGTAAAACCTTTGCACTCCGTAGGCCATCTGGCTTCATGCCTTTTCATTAATAATACTATGATGGTAAGCCCAGGCCTAGGGAGAGTCTAGTCCAGAGAATTACAAAAAAACAACCCCACAAAAAGATAAAAAAACCCCACAAGACTTTGGAGCTACAAAACAAAGCTACCTGTGTGTTTGACAAAAATCAAAATCTGCTCTGTAACACAAATGACCACAACAATCCCTACAGCCCCTGGGTTCATAAACAGCATTACCTGTGATTTACTATTTCTACCACTCCGTACTGTTCTAACCACAGTTTACCAATAATTACATTATGTACACAACAGGTTGGATTTGTCCATGTGTAAGCTTCATTGTGCCTGTCAAGGAAATAAGAGAAAGAAATCATTTTCTTCAGCTTGAGATGGAATGCAAGCCTGTTTTCAATTCTGTTCATGGCAGGGCAAAATATTTAGCACTCCTCTGAACAGCCAGCACTCAGCTTCAAAACAGAAGAGAAACAGACTTTTCTTTCCAAGCCAACAATGTGTTGTATCCAAACATTAGTGCAAGTTAATAAAGTGGTATTACTCTTATTTTTCTCCCTTCTCACGTAAGTTTTACAGTTGCTGTGCTTTGGATTACAAATTTCAGCCTAACATAAAGAGCAGTCCAGGAATTCATCTTTTTCATTTGCGCTTTTTAAGTTGTAAGTGATAAAACGTAATATTTGCAGGAGAACCAGACTAACAAACTAAAGCCTAATAGTGTCTTCTAGTCAATTGCTGCAGCAGAGAATCGCATAAGTGGTTTCCACAAACATGTCACAAGTTTCCTCATCAGTATTTGAGGCCTTTTCCAGAGTCACTGAAGGTAATTTTGGGGCGTGAGTGGTTTTTGCTTTTTTTTCAGTTGGTTGTTTAACACCAGTGGGACACAACAGCACTACTGCAAGCTCCACAAACATGACATTTTAAAATTCAGTTTACTACTCAATTCCATCCTTTCCCCAAAGATTTACTGAGAAGAAGGAAAAATCCTAGAATTGATTTTCCACTTGGTTTCATTTTTGGCTTATTGATTTGTGAAAAGCTTTGAAGGTGAGTTAATAGATTCTAAATTCTTAAAAGACATTATTCTATAAATGATCAAAATTAAACAACAGGATTCCTATTGTCACTAGCAGAGTCAAAGCCATCTATTCACACTCATCTTTCCACGCTGGTAAGAGAAATATTGAAGTTACCTTGTTGGCAATCAATCCATCTTAGGAAAGCTTGTAAACTCTGTTTTAACACAAAATACAGAAAAAGCTGTGTCCTCTGCAAAAAGTGCCTTGTACTTCTACTTCTAGTGAGTATGGAGAGAACACTCCTATTAAGTGTTTCCAATTTTCCAGTACAGAGAAATAACAGATTGTTGAAGTCTCGCTATTTCCCACAGCTCCTTTTCTTCACAGAGTCTCAAGAACAATGACTACTCTTCAACTGGGGGGAACAAACATTATTCTGGTGACACTTGCATTCTGCACTAACATTCACAGTTCCTTCTACATTCAGAAGAAATTTACATTATTTCCATCACCATTTATCTCCAGGACCAGTTCATACTTTTATGAACTCTGGAATATTAGATGCCAACAGGTCAAAAATTAAACTACTTCCAAAAGAAAGTACAGGAAAAGTCAGTGCTTGCTATGGGAGGCACGTTGGTTTTTTATTGAAATCAAATGTCTAGAACTTTCTTAAGACATTTCAAAACCACCTCAGAGTTAGGCCTCAGAAAAGCTTTTATAAAAGCACCAATTGCAGAATACTTTATTTGCAGCTGTTCTAGTGCATCCTCATGTCCCACTTGGGAAAGCTCCAGAGTCTTTGTGCCATCAGGGCAGAAAACAACTCATGAGACGTCACATAATTCATGAAAGACAAGCCTGGGAGCAATCTGGAAAAGCAGTCTTGATTTTAGTAGGAAGCTGATCCTTCTCTGGAAGTGGCAATCCTGACAAGTTTCTCCCATTCCCTTACCACACAGAACAGTTATTGTGAGACACAGCTCTTTCCACACAAACCACCAAAACCAACAGCAATACTGAAAATTGAGCCAAGCCTGAACAGTCCAGCAAGACGATTTTATCTCCATATCTGAATTTTACATGCCTTCGCAGAACTAGCTTTCAGTAGCAATCAATTTGCAAGAAATGCTAATTTTCATGGTGGAAAAACTGGGTCAAATTGCTACAGCTAAAGAAGCATAACACAAATTTAAAAAACAGCTCTGAAATTAAGCACTGAAAATTCACTTGTAAATCAATTCTTACAACCTCTTCAGCAAGGGGTTTTTAGGTAATCACCTCTGAAAAGCCAACAGGGTTATCACCAATAAGTAAAAAAAGTTATTTACTTCTCATACTCACTTCAGAAGCTCCAAAGTAATTGTTCCCCGAGGCTCTGCTTCTATACTCTTTCCCCAGAATTTTAGTTTGGGATAGATTGATCCATGAAATATGAAGTCCTTATTGAGGCCTTCAGAATAAAATGCACTAATAGGTGGGTGGTGGCTGACTTGTTCAGATATAAACCTAAATCCTAAATCCTCCCTGGCAACAACAAAAGAAGAGCATTAAGCAGTAAGTATATTTTTAATATTGCAAGAGAAAAGAGTTGATACTTAAAAAAATGTGAAGTATTTTTAGCTTAAACTGAAGGTGAGACTTTTCCTTTTCTAGTTCCATGACACATTTACAATTAATGAAATGAAAGGATTTCTACTCTGAACACTTTCTTTTTATACCCCAAACCAGATTTCTACCCAGAAAGGCATCTGAAGAAGTTTCACTGAAATACCTCATGAAAATACAGAAACCCTTCAGGCAGCATGAAAAGATCTGACTGAAAATTCTTTCCTCCACTGCAGACACATCACCTATTTATTTAAGGAAGCTGAAAGTCCTTCAGACTAATTTCTCTGACATGATCAACAAAACAATATTTAAATTAATTAATAGTGTCTGCTCAGGATGTGTCTTTGGTGGAAGAACATGAACCAATTTTTCTCTAAATAATTCAAAGAAAACTCTGCCCAAACTTAGAAATAAAATTATTAGCTTTTATAACAACTTCTCAGAACTTTTGAGATAGTTTGAGGAAAAGAATTTTAGCTATACTCAGAAATATACTTTAGTGGTATTTTACTACAACCAAACCAGTGTGAGAGTCTGCTAACTCAGGAACACAAACAGCCCGAGCTCCCAATTTAAAGTAATTACTACCTGGTTAATTCGTAGGTTTCTCCTAACAGTGGGTTAAATGGTTTGCCAGTTCTTTCCCACTGAGAAGCTACAGCAGAAACTGCAAAAGCAGCTACAGCCTGTAAGCAAATTAAGAACACATTGTTATGAGAATAGTGCATTAAAACTCTAAGTTTAATGTATTTTATTTGTTGCACATTACAGTATTTATTATTCCAAAAAGGAATTGCTTTATACTGCTTAAGGCAAAAACATTTGCAAGCCATAGAATAAATGACATAGAAGTAGGGAAATAGAAGCACTTATTAAGAACCTCATTTCCAACAGGAATTATTTTCTGTGGTAAATTCTGCCAGATTACACTCTGTCACACCTACTTCTTGAAGACCAGCCTGGTTTTTAAAATCTACTTTCCCCCCACTTTGACCGCCCCCCACCCTCAGCTCACTGGGAACAAAGCCTCGCTTTCCTGTGCCAGCTAAGAACTATTTCTAGCACAGATGACACTTCTGGAACCAGGCCAGCAGGTTCAGGTGATGCTGAGGAGCTCCTGCAGGCTGGGAAATGGAGGTATGGACCACACAAACACAGGATCCAAGATAAACACTCCAGTTTCACTTAAATAAATCAGAGCTGGGAGCAACACCAGCATAACCTGATGCACACAGGTGTCACCATGTAGCCAGGTACTATATCCTACTCCCAATAACAACCAGTTTCGGAGGAGAAAAGAGTGGTAAAAGTTGTCTCTGTCACAGTAATTTTTCATCCAGTAACTTCAAAATCATGAGGCCACTCAACAAACCAATTTAGAGTGACATAAAGCCAAGATTTCATCCTCACAACACATAAAACCACAAAAAGAGTCACAGTTAAAGAAATTATTTGAGGTCTTTGGGCATGGTCAGTTATGGCACTTTCCTTTCAAACTCTGTGCACAGCATGGAGCGTGAAAGTGTCACAAATATTTGACACAGCCACTACGAAAGAAGAAACTCATCTAGACAAATCGGGCATTCTTACGGTAGCCCCTGAGAAAGAAATACACTGAAGTGAGAAGTTGTCTTAAAATCAAAGACTGCGAGAAAAAGAAACTTCTTCTGAATTACCCACAAGGTGGTAGGGGTTCTTACCTGCATTCTTTCCAGGGGATCTGCATGACTACAAGCCTTATTAATGAGGTATATATGCTCCATATATTCTGTTATCCTTTGAAGGAAACTCAAAGGCTCGTTGAAGACAATGGGCATCGTAATCTTGGACAGCTCCTACATAACCAAAGGGAAGGTTGACTTCTTAGACACAACATTAAGTTAACAACTGGCAACAAGAAGAATTTCGAAAGTAAGTTGTGGGTGAGTTAATTTATAGTATTTCTCAAAGGATATTTGGCAAACCTGAAGCAGACTTCCAAATGCTACAGCCGAAAGGGGCTGGAAGCACTGCAGGACCTTACTTGCAATCTGAAATAACAATTTAAAACATTGATCCAGCTAACCTAATAAATTCACAGAGAATGTTACGTTCCCTGCTGCGGCCTGTGTGAAGTTGAAGAGGTTAAAATTTCCCTAGGTAGCAGCAATAATGTGCCAACCAGCTCCCTGCTGATACTGAAGTGCCACAAACTCCTTGGAAACCCTCACATGCTTATTTGCATAAAATCTATCTATCGTACTGCAGCAACCACAAATTATTTTTTGAAAGGAAGAGTTACATAAAGAATAGTACTTGAGTTGCTCTAACAGATTGTAGTGTCTTTATTTAAGCAACCTGTTATTTGTGTCAGATCATGTCTGGTTTCACATGTGGATACAAGACAGACATTTCCAACTCCCCAGGTCTTTTACTACACCCAAGCAAATCTGGCTGTTTAATTACAAAGTTGCACTCATGACTGAGCATCAAAACATTAATGTAAGTGCTTAAAACTTAGCAGAAAGCAGAATGCCACCAGATGAAGTTAATGCAACATTTTCCTCACTTTGGCACAGGCAGTAAGGGAAGCAAAATGTTAACCTTAACTGACTTAAATTGATTTGGTCCAAGCAAAAGGTTCTAGTAGATAGGTCACTCATCCCACCAAAAGGAGCTTTGAGAGTACAGCTGTCATGTCATGTCATCTCCAAATGACATGACTTAATAAAATAAAGCCCTAAATCACATTTTACTAACTAAAGAATAAAAAAAGCAGGTAAGTGAGCATTGTGTCAATCAAACCTATCTGAGTGTATTTTAATGGCTTTAGTCTAGTTCTTAAAGGAGAGCTTCAGAAATGCCAATCCACATGCTCTAACAGCTAAAGAAGATATGGAAATAGTACTGTTAAAAAATAAATGTTGAGATTTAGAGAGTTGCAGTTTAGGATTGTTTCCTAGAGAAAAGAAAGAAAAATGCACCAGGTGTCATTCTGTGTCTGGATGTTTAAGGAATAAAATTAACCAGCTGACATTAGAAGACCTAACACAGATGCTTCATCCAAGCTAACTTACCAGTCCAATGCATTTTTTTAATATGCTCCACACACTAAAATCACTTCTAGAAAACATTGGGGCAGGTAATGATGTCCTGTAATGGAAGAAAAATCCAACTGTCATTATCAAGCCCATTAAACAACAAGCCATTTTCTTCTGCAGATAGTGAAGCAACTTATAAAGGAAGCAAAGCATCACCCCCAGACTTGGCACAGGAAGCAGACGTGTGAAATGACTTTTCAATCCCAGAGAATTACCCTCTCCCATGAGAACAGCAGTGCCCCAAAAGGTATGAGCCAGCATGTGCTCACCTCTCATCTCCTATGCAGCTCTATGGGTTTACCTGTGTCTCTTAATCCCATTTTCTTGTATCTCTGGCTCTCCATTATGCTTTCCAGTCCTATTGCTTTGGTGTGGATCTAGATCAAGCATTTCTGGAACTTTATGATTTGCTTCTGAAAAGTCTCCTGAAGAATTGTCAGAATCAAAGCCTGTATAAACACCAAAAGGCAACAGTTTTCTTAGGAACCTTACCATGCCACGGAGTGCCACTCATATTTTGCAAGTCTCACATCTGAAGGACACTTAGACCAGGTTAGTTTATTTCAGAGAGTGAAAACCCTTTATTAAGTGACCTAATTTCTAGGAGTATTATGAGCCAATTATTGCATGAGAATCAAGAATTATCATTTTTCACACTGCTGAATATAAAACTGATTTGGAATATTAAAAGCTCTTGAGTAGCTCCTAATCAGATTAGCTACATTGTCTCTTTTTCAGAGCTGCAGGGTAATTACAATAATTTGGTTCAGTTATGTATTTTTTCTCAAAGACCTTAAATAAATTAAACTTACACTGTTAATAGACAAGGAGAAAAAGAAAGAAAGAAAAGAGAAAATGGCCATTTCACAATGCAGGGGCAAACACCCAGACAACTGGAACCACAGAAATGTAGGATATTGAACTCCTTTTTGCCACCCATATGTGCAAACCATGTAACACTTCCCTAATGGTTACAGCAGGAACATGTGGACACCACGACGAATCATTCCCTGAGCTCTACAGGTGACCCACAGGAGGACCTGCAGGAGGTGGCTGCATTTCCTATGTCCCAACTCCATCCACTCGGTCAAGAGCTACTGGAAACACCACTGTAACCATACCCCAGCTTGCAGCAACGTGCTTGGAACAGCTTTAATCCCAAAAATATTAAACCACCAAGAATCTGTATATTTGTATCACAAACTTGTGTATCAAGCAGCCCTAAGTAAAAGGGGACTTTTTAGTCCAAAGTTGGACTAAACCAACGATCCACGATTCCAGCCTAATGATTTTATTTTTTAGTCACATAAATTACACACGTAATAATATAAATAATGACGATTTTTGCACATGGCTTTGAGTAAGAAAATTTTAAAAGCATTCTGTGCACCTCTACACATGCCCTTGGTCTCAATCAACAGCAAGAAGCCTCCCCTGAGTGCTGCTACCCAGAAACAAAACACTTGTAAACCACAACAGCATGACCACAGAGCACCCTAAAATGATCAATCAATACAATCCTTCACAACTGCCACAGCACTACAACAGAAAACACTGCTGATCAATCAGTGTAATAAAGGAACATTTTTGCTGAAATTAATTCTAAGATCGTTAAGTCCTTCCTGAGTGCCAAAGGGGTCAATTCTTCCTCAAGAAAAACTTTAATTTCCAGCTTCCAGTTTAGGAGTCAGAATCACAAAGCAACATGAAAATGTGGGTATTTGCTGGCATAATATTTTTGCCATGGTTTAAAGGAATACGTAACATAATTTTTGCATTCCTTTCAGTCCAGCTGTCACATCCTGGGCAGCCCCTTGTCTTTGTGCTGAGTTGCCATCACACTCAGCTACAGCCTGTCCCAGAGTCCAGCTGTGGGTGCAGAAAGATTCTGAAATATTACAAAACCTGTAAACACTCTAATGGAGTAAAGAAATCAGTTGTGACAAAGATTATTTCAATTTTAAATAGACTAAAATGCTGTGATCCTCCACCATTAACTTTTTAAAAAAATCAGTACTTCAACTTTATTTTAACCTCTCCAGTGGCTGCTTTTGTTGTATTAGCGCAATTCATGCAAGGCACACATGCCAGAAACAAAAAGCTGCACTTTTTTCAGGGATCAAGACCATGGCAATAACATTCAGAACTGCACCAGGAAGTCCCAGTGATATGATCTTATTTGGTAAACAGCAGGTGTAATGGGTGATGTCATGTCTTGCCCTGTCTCCTACATTTTGATGTCACAAGAATGTAATTATACAGCAATAAGCACACCTTGGCACTCTTAGCACTCAGCTGGAAAGCATGACAGTCACATATAGATGCAGGTCATTAAAATGAAGACTACCCTGAAACACCTGTCTTAAAAAAACCTTCAGCCAACTCACAACAGAATATTTATGATTTTAAAATAGTATTTTTAACCATGTATTAGCTTTTTTTGAACCTGTTACAGTACAAGCAGCAAAATAACTTATTAGTTTAACTATAAAGTTGTGGAAAGAAAAGACTGAGCTTTCTGGTACATGTACCCTCACCCAAAAAACTGATCAAGCTCACACAACATAAGGAATAGCACCACTTCAACGAGTTAAACACACCTAAATTTAAAAGTAAAGCTTCACAACAGGAATAGTCCACTGGATTATAGAGGAATAGTTCTGAAAAATGTTACTGTAATTTCAGTCTTTACATTGTACCTGAAACCCTGCAAATCCTATCAAATGGTCATTGTGTTATCTACATTCATGTTTCTGTTTCCTATGATACTGAATTGATTTGTCCTGTTCCTGTAAAGCACAACAGCAATTTAGATTGAAGTATATATATTATTTATGGACAACAACATGTCATTGGTAAGTAAATAAATGCCAATTCAAATAGTGTCTTGCAGCAAACAACAAAAATTAAATCCCTGCTCCAGAAAAGGAAGTAAGAAGGGTAAGTTTGCTTTTATTAGACTGAACTTCCACCTAATTACTTAAAAGGAAAAAAAAAAAACCAAACCAAAACCACTATGGTACGCAGCCAGATAATCACAGACTTTCAACAACACTTTCAACCTTAGCATCACATGACTTATCCATTACAAGCCCATTGAGAAAGCTTAGGAAGATGCTTCTCAGTGAAGTTCTAGGTATTAGCGTTCTGTGAAGAACTATGCAGACACTGTTCTCCACAGAGGAAGTAGATCTGGAAGAAAAACAGCTTACAGAAATGATTTGTTGTAGTTTTTTCTAAGTCCCAAAAAGAGCCTTACACCAGCTGCCAACAAAGCTTTGAACTTGAGAAACTGAGTAGGTCAGAGTTACTTACAGGACAGTTTCCATACTGAAAAGCCACTGGGAGTGAGGATAAAAACAGAGATTTAAAAGGAGGATAGGGGACTACAGACAGAAATACAATGTCAACAGTTAGCTTAATCAGAAGTTCCATTTACGTGCGTTAAGGGTGAAACAAAAGCTTTTAAAAAGTCTTAAACTTTCAAAGTAAAGTACTTAAGTTGGGTGCCAACATAAATCTATTTCAAGAGCTTAAAGAAAAGTGACTTGCCAGTAACTCTAGTTCTCTTAGCCTTCCTCTTCCACATCCTGCCAACGAAACAAGTCCACTCGGAGTGTGCTGCACACGAGCCGAGGCAGCAGAGGCCCTGGTTCTGTGAGTCATGGACAGAGACACGAGACCTCCCCTTCAGACAGTCAGCAACTTGCCTAAGTACTAATTAAGCCTTGTCAGCCAAGGCAGAAAGGGAATCAAAACACCTTGGTACTGAGAGCCTTCAGACCTAAAAAAGGCATCAGGAATAGGGATAAACATACTGGAAGTGTAGGCAGCAAGTGAAGCAAGAGGTATTATTTTTCTTTGCCAGAAATTAACCATTCTTCTCTTTCCAAAATAAGTCCATTGTCACAAGCTGTAGCTGATGGGAGGCAGGCTGGCCTTTCATGATACTTACACAGCCATTGATTCAGTCTGATCCAGACAAAATGAAAATGTATCAGTTTGGCAGATAACCTCACTTCCTCCTCCCCACGTGAAAGCAACAGAGAACAACATCCTCACAAATACACCTGGCTGGATGAACCAGCTGAGCCTCGTGGGCACAGAACACATTTCCATGGAACTGCAGGCTAATATTTAAAAAGCAAAATTAAACTATTCATGTTCTCAAAAATAAATTACTCTGGTAAACAGCCAGGCATTTTCCTGCTTTATGGCAACCCTTTCACAAAACACTTTGGCAAAAAGATATCTGACAACATGAATGAAGGATACAGCTCTAAAAGAGGTACACAGTCTTTATAAAGTCTGTGATGCCATTAACACACCCAAGGTGACGTAGATCAAAGCTATATGCTCCTTGTCTCACAGAAAAATTCAAAGAATCTGAAATTTATCAGAAGATTGACCATCTTTTTCCTGATCCTGCCTCAGAAAAAGCTGCCTCTGGAATGTGAGAAAAAGCAGATTCTTGACAGCTGTGATGTCTGGAATTAAGTGAGAACACAGGTAATATTCCCAAGGGATTCTCTAGGGGAGTACTCATTCACGAGGTAAGGCTGTCAAGTGTCAGCAATGCTAATAACCTCTGACTGCAAAGAAACTTCTCCCCATGGAAACTCTCTTTGTCACCAGCTCGATTCATCGATACCCCAGTCCATGCTGCACGTCCATGAGTGCCATCATCACCCAGTCAGGGACAAACTGCCAGGAGGATGATTCCCCACCACACAGCACACAGTTCCCTCCCATGAGCATGTCTCTTGGATGAGATGGAGACAGTGTCAGAAGCAGGAAACTTCTCAGCCAAGGACTTATATCCACCACAACAAAAATCAGAGGTCTCCTTAGGAGAGAGTCATATTCTAGAAGTGGATATCATCAATTAGTAACTATGGAAAAGCAGTGATTTCCTCAAGGAGTGAGTCCATACTACCTTAAAGGAGGCAGGAAACTGCCTGGGCTGCTGCTGAGAGTGCTGCAGAATTCCAGAGTAACTCCCACAGAGTCCACGTGCTCTAAGCCTGGTTTACTCCCTACAGGACACAAACCCCAGCACCCAGCTCCTAAAATCAGTGAACTTTGGGAACACATTGCAGCTCCTTCTGGGGAAACCAGGGCCCAGGACTCAGCAGGAGCAGGAGAAAAGTATGGTGCACACACTGTTTCCATCTCAACACTAAAACACAGCTGGAAAACGTGCTCGTTCCTGGCAGCCACATCCCAATCCTAGACTTTGAGCAGAACAAGCACATCTAAAGGCAGCTTCTAACCTTCTACTGATCTGACCTAAAAACAAGGAGAGCATCCTTGGAAAGAGCAGACCGAGAAGTCTGCCAAGGGCATTTCATTTTTTTTTAATCAAAGTTTGGAACCTCAGATCCTGAAGTTTTCACCGGGAAACCTGGAAGGTCACCTCGGCTCAGAAAGGACCATGATTGTGGACTTGATCTCCTGGGATTACTGTCTCTACACCTACCATGTCCAGACCACTAAAAAACCAAGAGACAGGCAGGCACTACCAGGACCCATTAACACCTAAAAATTTCACTAAAGCACCATGTGAAAGATCCACAGTGTTAACACGAGCAAAGAGTTACGACAGACATCAGCAGCCAGGGAACACGAATGCAGAAAGGTCCATTTACAGTTGTTCTCTGCATCACATTTCTGAATGACCTGGACAAGACACAGCTACAAAGAACTAGGTCTGACTTCACTAGGTCTGTGCAAGTAACTTATCAAACTGTCAGCATCTCCTAAAATCCAGCTGGAGAAAGGAATTGAGCACCTGTCCCTAAAGACAGACAGTCCTGAGGGAAAACAAATCTGAAGCAAACTATTCCAAACTTAGCACTCCTCTTAAACCAAGTAGCAGGCTCCAGGGAACACACATAACATATATATATATATATATGTATAAACTTATCTCCTGCCAGCACATTCCCCACTGTGGAAGAATAAGATGGAGACGGAACAAGGAGTGCTCACAGAACTGATACACAACACCCCAGTTCTGAGCAGAGCCAGCCACGACCGCAGGTACAAGAACAGCTCATGCACAATAGCTCAGTCACCACCACCTGGAGCACTCGCAGGGGGAATCAACCTTTCGAGGTAGAGGGGGAAAAGAAGAGGAAAGAGGACAAAACCAGAGTGTCTAAATGCAGATGAGTCAAACACCGAGTGCTGTGCAGTTCTGCAGCAAGGGACAAAGGAACGCATCACCATCAAAGCTGTACAACACAGAACTCACGCTTGGAGGCACATTTCTTTTCACACCTTTTTCAGTGGGAAAAAAATCTAGTTCATTTATGGCAGTGACCCTGAGCTCTTGGAATGAAAGATTATGAATGACATACAG
This sequence comes from Cnemophilus loriae, assembly GCA_013397755.1. NCBI lineage: Eukaryota > Metazoa > Chordata > Aves > Passeriformes > Corvidae > Cnemophilus > Cnemophilus loriae. The sequence continues at coordinate 1,200,069 of VZTF01009458.1, read as the reverse complement.
AAACAACTCATGGTGTTTTCAAGATTTTAATGGTACACTGGTTTGATTTTACAGACGAATTTGGAGTACTAGTCCCCATCACTCCTCGCTGACATGAATGCAAACCACATTTCCTTCTCTCCTCTGTGACATAGTTGTGACAAGTCCTGTACAGTCTGCTGTCAGTCACACTGCTTCACCCAGCCCCCTCTGTTTACTCCTCACATGAATTTCCAACCAACCATGTCTATGTCTACCTTACCCACTTCTATCCACCATGCTACTTCCATTCCTTCAGCTTTCACACTTACCACCATCCTCTTTTCATTCCCGTGATTTTACACTAACCACTGCACACTTGATATTTCTCATTTCACCTCTGCTACACGATTTCTCAAGAGACATTTCAGTGGAAAACTTTAAAATTGTTTGAGATCTTTGAGAGGATTCCCTTTTTCTTTACTGAAATACTTCAAGCATTTTATTTCACCACTAAAACCATCTAAAGCTCTTATAAATAACTTCATCCTAATTAGTTGAAAGCAAAGTACTATTTGATACACTGCTCAAGTGTGAAGTGATTCATGTTTGCTTTTTTAGAAAAAACAGGATTGTAAAGACTTCCCTATCTTGAAAGCATACTTTTACAGTAATTTGTTTCTGACTAGAAAAACATTTTCTACTTCAATTCTTTAGGATAAGTTTTCCATTAAAATAAAAGAAAAATGAATAAAATAACAATAAAAGCAACCCACAGGAAATATTTCACCTTTCAAACGGTCTGCTTCTCAAGCTGCTATTAAATTGCTTTTCACAGAAAATGAAAGCAAGACCTGGCCACTAAAGGATTGTTATAGTGATGAAATAATAACTGGCATTAAGCTTTAACAAAAAAGCCCCCTCATTTCCAGCCTGAACACAAGCTATAATTTTCCCTTTCTACTTTTCCGAAGACAGCGCTACAAGTTTTACCAACACAAGTTTACTTTTGATTTATTATTAACAGCTATATATTACCAGCTCCTCACCACACACACAATGCAATTTATAGGGGTTTTCTTCCCCTTGGCACCGTGCCCATCACTCACCCGTAACGGCATCATAAAACTCTTCTTCACTGTTCATCCTTCAGTGCGAGATCTCTGTGCAGCCAGTGCAGCTCTCTCTAATGCATCGTTGAACTTGATTTAGAGATTAAGTATCTGTGTGCTGTCAGGGTCTTCTTTTGCAAATACCCAGCTGCTTTAGATGATCTATTTGACAAGACAGGGAAACAGAATTAGCAGCTTCCACATTTCTCCTGTGTACAAACACTCACACTTCACAAACACTAATTTTCCTGTTTCTTCCCATGGCAAAAGATGGATTTCAGCATTCATAAGTAAACAGCTTTCTTTGATACCACAGTAATTTTGAAGACAACTACTACCTGCCACAAGAACAGTTGATTTACTGTGCCACACTTCTCTCTGTATAAATACTTCATATACATTACTGTAAAATGTATCTTATTTACAGCAAGTTAAATTTCAGGCAAGTACAGCTAGAAGGAGCAGAGAACTGACAGAAGAAAAAGCCAGCTGGCAAACCAAAAATTCTCCTCAGCAAGAGGATAAGCCTTACTGCATCCTTAACCAAGAAAGCTGGGAACGAGAAAGAACCTTTTTATCTCAAAATCTGACCACTGCATGAAAATGTTGGGCCTGACTGTACATCATGCAATCAATATGTAGTGACCCTGAGAGAAGTTTTGACAGGCTACTGCTAAGCACTCTTGAAGAGACAACTGGAGATTTTTCCCTCTAGAAGGAATGCAAAGAACCAACAAACTTTTCCTCAGCAGAACCACACACTCTGCAAATCACTTACAGATTTAGGTAGCATTCCAGCTCTACTTTATGGATAGACTAAATTAGATTTTTTCCAGATGGTTGGCAATGGTGTAACGCAAATATTTTTACCTCACCCAATTTTAGTTTAAGGAGAAGAATGAGAGATTTTCATTTCACTCTTACAAATGTTCACCTGGTTCCAACAAGGAGCCAAGTACACAGCAATAAATGACAGCATGGCAACGCTATCGATATCTCCTCCAAAACAACCTCAATCTGTCAGTCTCAATTTTTTCTGATCCTGAAGATTCCACTGCTTTTGTGACAGTAGTTTCTCCAGAGTAATTATAACTTGCACAATTCCACTCCAATTAAGAGAAACAAAGCCAGAAGCACACTCTGCTCCTAGGAGAAGAGTTTACCACGTTTGAAGCCAATTCCATCTTCTTCTCTGCAAGAAACCAGACTGTGTTTCAAGTCTTTTTCCTCTCACTTCCCAGAACAAAAGCTGTTTGAATGTCTCACATCCATACAGTTCTTCCAATCGTCCATCCAGAAGGAGAAGCTAAACCAGTCCCCTGTGGAACTCATCTAAGTGAATGAATTTAGTGCTTGCCTTGAATTATTTTACGTCTTTCAAGGCCAGGTATTTCAGTTTGTCACTTTTCCCTTAGGAACCTCCCATTTCCTTGCTACTACAGGATTTTATGTCGATCTTCGCAACAGCAATATCCTATTTACAAGTCCTCACCCTCCAAGTAAGACATTTATGGTTTCTGCAAGCATTGCATCCTTCTAGCAAAACAGCAGCCAATATTTCCAGAAGAAAACTTGTATATGAACAAGACACAGCCGTCTCATGATCAGCACTACAACTACATTATTTTTTCCATGTTTTCTTGCATCTTCCTTTTTCTGTTTAGCCTTGTATGGAAGGCAGTAAGAAATAAAAATTATGACTTACGAAACTGTCAAATATCATTAAGAATCTTAGAATAAATAAGGACATACAGATGAACGCCAGTTTCTCCTCTCCCCTCTCCCGCACAATAAAAACTGCATTACAAAAGGACTTGTGAAGTGGAACTACATCCCACAGTGTGCAGTTTCACTGCAGAGACAACAAAGCTTTCCTATAAAAACACTCACCAAGTACAAATTAAGTGACCAGAATCAAAGACAAATGAAAAGCAGAGTTATGTTGTGCTCTCCTGACATCCACCTCACACCACACCTGAAGATCACTGCTACTTGAAAATGAAAGTTCAATCATATGCCTGTAAGTTATATACAAAATATTCATTGAAGTCACTTTAAATAACAGTCACAAATTGTCCTACAGTGCTAGGAACGTTTTAAAAAGGAAAAAATAATATATTTTGCTGTGTTAACAGTAGGAATAACTTCCCACTTACATCATTTCTTTTACATTCAGTTCTTTTATACAGTAGAGATTAACATGAATTTGCATGTAGCTGAACACACAGTGATAACAGCATTCAGATTTCATGAGCCAAAAAGCTGGGATTAAAGCCTGATCTCCTACTAAGAGCAACAGCAAAAGTTAATTTCAACTAGGCTGAAATACCAGAAGACAGGAACATCCTGGTGGCTTCATATTCAGTATCTGGAATCTGTATCTCCTCCATCCCCTGATGTTCCCACAAGAATTCACTCGCACACCAAGCGTGGTCAGCAGCTTTTACCAAAATTGCCATTGAGGGAAGGGTGCAACACTCCTGTGTCAGACAGACCTTCAGGAGCTCAGGACCAGCTGCTGTCCTGGGAAATCTTTCACAAAGCATAAACATCCTGTCAGGGTCTCACCTTTCAGTCCTACCGTGCAGAAGAAACACAAAGCCTATTTGGACATTTTCTTGCCTACACAGTAATCATTAGGAATGCAACAAACAGGTTTCCATACAGACTTCACTTGTTGAGAGAACACTGTTTCAGCAGATGAGGTTTGCTGGTTTACAGGCTAAAATTATCTTAGTGGGCTTCACTTTCCAGGCAGGGCTGAGGGGCTGAGCCTGGGTGCCCAAGGCAGAGACACCCAGAAATGTGCTTTTGCTGGGGATCTCAGCCCAGCTGCACTCACCAAATCATCTTATCAATAACACGGGAAAGCTGCAAGTAGAGGCACCTTAAGAGAACTGGAAATTCCTCATTTAATGATGACAACACACCCCTGGCCACAACCAGTGCAGATTTTGTGGTTTACAGGATAAGCAACAAAGCTTATCTACTTCCTCATATTTTAAGGCTACGGACTGGTACAAATTAATTTGATTTATTATGGGATTTGTGTGCATGAGTGCAAAAGGCTACATTTATGTTTATTTTTGGATCAAAATAATTTCCCCACAGGAGAGATGCTATTTTTGAAGCTCAAAATGAAAGACAACAGATAAAAACATCCAAAAAAAGCATAATACCCATCCCAACAGTACAACTTTGGTTGGTAAATCTGTACTGCAGCTGTATTATCTTATATTTCATTTGATAAATTCTCTGAAATGTTGTCCAGAATACTCACAATAAGGTTTTACTCTTTGAAATTACCTTTGAAGTTGAGAGTTAAAGCAATTTATAGAAAACAGCTAAGCCTAACGTAACTCATTGAAGCATGTCTCAAACAAGTTATTTGGGTAGAACCTAGATTTTCTAGTCATTTTCCTTATTTGCATGCCAGTGCCTAAAATACGCAAACCCAAACTAGCTAAGCATAGAATGTGAAGTCAAAAACTTGTAAGAACTTCTGGCATCTTCTAATCAAAGAATAACGTCTTTGGTTCCTCTGACATAAGCTTTACACCTTGGTGATGCTGTAAAGCCATTCACAAACACGTTAAACAAGATATTATGTTGTCCAATAACAGAATTTAGAAATGCAGGTACCAGTGCTGACACAAAAAAGCCACTTTTGTCCCAAGGAAGAAGCCCCAAAACCTGAACAAGTAATGGATAGAAATATAACTAACTACAAATCACATGGGCACGGAGCCTGATTTATATTTTTGCTGTTGAAAAGTGTCATTGGTACTGCACAACTCACAAGCAGGTTCCTTAAAGCAGCCTACAGGAAAGGTGGAGAGGGACTTTTTACAAGAGCACGTAGTGACAGGACAAGGAGGAATGGCTTCAAACTGAGAGAGCAAGTTGAATTTAAATATTGGAAAAAATTCTTCCCTTTGAGGGTTGGGAGGCCTTGGGACAGGTTGCCCAGAGAAACTGTGGCTGCCCCATCCCTGGAAATGTCCAAGGCCAGGTTGGACGGGGCTTGGAGCAGCCTGGGATAGTGGAAAGTGTCCCTGCCTATGGCAGGGGGTAGAATGAGATAATTTTTAAGGCCCCTTCCAACTCAAACCATTCTATGGTTTTGTGATACTCATTAAAACTCCTTTAAATTCTCATAGTTTATCAGAAAGGATCACACATTCCTGACTGATGACAATGGACAGCCCCTTTCTTAAAGGATGTGAGGACGTTTTGCAAAGGCAAAGCACAAAACAAAGCATGCAGCTGAAGTAAAAACTGCAGAAACACATCCACAGCACACCTTGAAGTAGGTTGTGCAGAGGGGAGGGAATTACTCAGATTGACACCCTGCCTTCCAGAACTACATGCCACAGGAGAGGGAACAAACAGAAAGGGCTGTTCCTAAACATGAGACAGGACCCAAGAGGAGCTCGGGAGCAAACTCCCTTCTCCCAGTGACCCCCACAGCCTTGACGCAGAGAGTGTAACAAACTATTCACACCACCCACAGTCCCAGCCAAGGCCCCAGGACCAAGGAAGAACAAAGCAGCAGCAGATCTGTCAATCACCTGGTTGTGAATATTGCCACACAAAGTGGTCTGCCAGGCACAGAGCTGAACCTGTCACTCGGCAGTGACACGTTCCAGGTGATCTGGCTGCCAGTAACACTCTCTGCTTTCCAAAGCTCTGCGCAGGTCAGAGTGTCCCCTACAAGGTTACAGTCCTCAGCAGTAGAAGGTACACGAACTCTCTTCCAGAAATACATCAGCCCCAGACTTTGCACAACTCCTATTTCAAACCATTTCCTCCCACTTGAACTTATTTTTAAAACCAGGACAACAAAAGCGCAAGACTTTGCAAATCACTTTATAAACTCCTAATTTGCTCCACGCATTCTGTGACACGCACGTGAGCATCTCTCTCAGAGGAGATGCACATTCCACCTTCACAGCTGCTCTCTAAAACCAGCATGTGGGAATCCACTGCCTTTATCTTGGTAAATTAGTAATCCCTCAAATTTGTCACCTCGTAGGCTTGTTCCTTCTCAAATTTCATTTTTCAGGAGAAAAATAATACAAACAACCAACTTATTCCTCTGTCACCATGATCTTAGAAACTTATACACCAATTACAGAACCCCAAAAACTCGTTGCCCTGGAAGAGTTTCAACCTGCAACTACCTTAAATTAATTTGACTAGTTCCTCCATCCTAACTTGTTCTTCCAGGTTAATCCTCAGCAAAGACCCAGCTGGATAACCGAAAGTTACTCCTCCTTAAAGAAACATTTACATTCCTATAGAAAGACCAGCATTTATAATGAGTGGCTCACTGGGCTGGAATGTGGCTCAGCAAGCTCAGGTTTGGAGCCGGCTGGGGACAGCTGCAGTGCCTTTTTCCTCCAGACCTCAAGCTGAAATTTCTCATCATGCAGCAATTCTGGAAAGCTTTGCTGACATCATCCTGCTACATTAAAAATCCTTTTTTTTTTTTATTTTTTTTTTTTTTGGTTTGAAAGCTGTACACGACATATAAAACACTTGGTCCTATTCATTACACAGATATTGAATCTACTTGTGACATCCAGGAGCATTTAAGTAAAACCAAGTAAAGAATCGATAAGCAGTCATTAAAATAACCACAGAGGTTCACCAGCACGAGCAGGTAGGATCTTAGGAGGTCAATACCCTGGAATTAAGAGTGCCACCAAAGAATTCATGAACTAGCACATTCATCAGCTTCTTCACATGCCTAACAAGGTTTTGCTGGATGTGCACTTCCACAGCAAATTTTAAAATCATTTAAGTTTTTTAATGTGAAATGAGAAAAATTGCAAGCAATTAAGAAAAAGGGGGAAAAAAAGTCACTTGGGACCTTCCTCACAAAAAACGTTTTCATTACTTTGGTATGACAAGGACAAGAGGGAATGGGAATTTTCAACAGAGAGCAGGTTTAGATTAGATATTAGAAAGAAATTCTTCCCGGTGAGGGTGAGGAGGCCCTGGCACACAAAATCCACCAGTCTACAACACGACTGGTGGAATAAGAGCCAACCCCATCACCTCCTGAGTTGCCAGCTGAAATAAAACATAGCTGTAGTACTTCAAGGGACAGAAATAAATAACTTGAACTAGAAGATAAATATTCATGTGTGTTTGATTCATACACATCTCCTGAAAACATCAAACCGCAGTGTTTCATCTCTGAATGAAAGCTTCAGCAAGGATGAATCTTAATTGACTCCTGAAATTAGGTTACCAGCCACATTGGATCTAAAACATCTACAAAAATTAGCCAAGAAGCAAATTTAATTGGCAATTTAGATTGACTGTTACGCACTTAAAATCTCTTCAGACAGAAAAAAACCACACAGACGGCAGAATCCAGAAGAGGATTTTCTTTACCAAGTGAGATTTGTTTCTTGCTCCAAAGTTTGAATGTAATACCATCTGCCAGATGTCTTGGCAAGATAAAGCTCTCTCTGCAACCACAGCAAGAGAAGGGCAACATCCTTCTCAAATCTGTGAAATAAAGTGCAGAGAGGCTGAGTGAAGAGGATCAGCTGAACACTTGGTCCACTGTCACTTCTCCACCTCTTTGGAGATTGCAGCTGTCCCTACACAGGCTTTTATGTAGTTGGGAATTATTAAATGGCCTGGGGACAGTTCAGTGCCAGCACTTGAAACAATGATGACAACAAACTGAACATCTGAAAGGTTAGCTTTGAACAAATGAGCTGAGAGATTTATGGCAGGCAGAACCATGTTCTGTTCTCTCAGAAATACCAATTTTTGGTGATGCTTCATAGGAATGAAGAGACAACTGAAACACTACAGGTCTGGCTTTCAAAGGAGTAAAGGCCACAAAACTTGTTTCTGCATAAAACAAATGACAGTAATCGTCCCACGCACTGATCACTGCCCCCAGCACAAAGCGCCAGTGCTGCTGCCAGAAGTATTATTTATCTAACATAAAAATTGTAAAGACGAAACTGGACAGAAAATATCCTCCCAGATTAGTGCTCAATTACCTATGGAACAAATGGCCATTCCCCACTTTCACTTCAGCCAAAAATTCTGTTCTACAGCTGAGGATACTGGCTTGCAGAACTTACTTCACACCTAACAAATAAACAGACCAAGGAAACTTGATTCCAGCACATTAGTAGTTTCTGATGCAAACCACTTCACTGAAACTCATGCAGAATTCTGTAAATGTTCTCCTTTCTTAACGCTACCTCAATATCTGAGACATTTTTCCTCTTGAGAGCATATGGTACAACATTTTTCAGACTCTGTAACCTTCCCTTGGAAACTATTTCATGGTCCATGATTGTAAAAAATGACAACATTCTGTTCTGCACACCTTTCCACATATGATGCACAATGCTAGGTTTGATCAGGAGTGATAAATTTTTAGCCACATTGTTAAAAAAAATAAATCATTTAATACTGTAGTGTAAAACTAGTTACTTCTTAGTTGTTTCCTGGGGATGTGTTTTGTCTTACTTGTAAGAGGTAAGGTGGGAAGTAATCAATAACTCCAAGCACAGTGGCTTTGGACACAAGTGCCAGTAGATATATAATTAATCATTTAGGAACACTTCCCTTTGAAGGTAAAATTAAGGATGCTTGGGTATTTCTCATCATAATGCAACCACCCCTGCAAATTGATCACTGAAGCTTATGAATGTGAAGAGTTATAGCACAAAACATCACTGGAGAAAACCCCCAGGACAGCAAAAATAGTTACAAGTTGAAGTTTATAGATCTTCCTCCTCAAAGGCAGCTTTGTCTCTGTGGACTCATTCTCTCCAGACAGGTGCAGGTTTACATTTATTCTGTACAAGGTACTTTGCAAATAATTTTCACAGAGAATCTCAGACAATTATGATAGCAATTCTACTGCAAATGAAGCAGGAGGATGAGAGAGACTAATCCAGTGCAAAGCCCTACAGTGTAAGAAACCGTATTTTTACGCCTACCACCAACTCCTTACACACTCAGATTCCACAGCACGAGCTCGTGCACACAGCTAACAGACTATTTGTGAAGGGGTTTTAAGATGATACCACAAATTTGCAAAAGCTTTAGGAAGTCAGAGTTTATGCTATGATTGAATTTCCTTTAAAGCTGCACTTATAGTAAATACCAACTGGATTCCAGTATAAGGTTGCTACTATGTTTGCTGTTGTCAAGACACTAAAAAAATAAAATTAACTTTGACTCCTCAAGACAGGACAAATATCTCCATTTAGAGACCAGTTTTAATAAAGAATCCATCCAGCTATCTGCTCAGTAACATTAACCCACTTGGGTAACCAAACGTGCACAACACCTTGTTTAAAACAAAACAAGAGCATGTAAAGAAAGTTATTCACACCTCTGAAGATGCGTAGCGTTTTTGTTCCACTATTAAACAACCACTCAACAGTTTCATTGTTCTAGTGCAAAACCTAGAAAGAGCCCGTGCAGGGGTAGTTCTGCTCTCCTGAAAGAGCTCTCCTTCCAGTCAGCACACGCTGCTGAAGGGCCCCTTATAAACGGGCTGACGAGAGAATTTCTCTGCAGCCTCAACACACGCAAGTTCCACCACTGAGAGCTATTTGAGGGATTCTCATCCTCACTTGATTGCCCTGACACGCTGTAAAGAGCAGAGGAGCTGGTTAGTGAGCTGATGTGAACCACAGACACCTCAGAATTCACACACTTTACCACCTTCAACCTCCACTGCCTTTAACTATCACCAGAATCAAAACACAGTGAGATCTACTAACAGATTCTTTTGAGAGCCCTAAAAAAAAATGTACTCAGAAGTGCAAAAATAACGCTAGTAAAAATATAATGAAGTTATTTATCCAGTCATGAAAACACATCTCTTGACAAATACCCTAAGCATGCAAACTTTGCAATACCCCAGAGGTTCACAGCATCCCACTAGCCTTTACCTCACCCAAAACTGACCAGCACAGCAAAGGAGCTGGACTGGAGCAGGAACACCACAGACCAATTTGGTCTAACACCAAGCACAGACATTATGTGTCCAACAGAGCAAAACACAGCTCAAGTTTGGGACTATAAAACCAAGAGGGCCAAGACTAAAAGGTCCAGCTCTGTTTCTGCAGCTGCAGGGACAATCCACCTTTTGTGCACCCTCCCTCCCACCAGATGGATAAACAGGCCCAGGAAGACAACACTCTGCAGCCTCTGCATTTTCTGAATGGAGAGCTGCTGCACTCTACTACAAACCTGTCTCATTAAATTATGTGCATAATAAAATATACTGAATTAATCTAAATGATCTGTCTAGACCAGCAAATGAATTTCCAATTGCAACTGTATTTAAGGAAAGAAAAAAAAAGCAAGTTTAAGTAAGCTTAGTCTATTCTTGTAACTTACTGATCCTGAAAATTAAGACATTATCTTTGTGCACTGAATCAACAATACATTTTTATAGAGTATAACTGAAAGTTATGGTAAGCCACATTTGACACATTCTAATTGCTTGTTGCTGTCCTGCAACTTGCTATTACAAGCCTTTAAGGATACAAAGTAAATAATTACGTCATCATACGTTTGCACAGTAATTATTAAGATGCGAGGATTGAGATAATGAATTCTTGAATTCCAAGTTCTGTGCTGGTCTATTCCATAAAGTAAAAAAACATTAAAGAACTGCTGTAAAACGTAACCTGTATGTTTTTGTAACAGGAAAAACATCAAAGTCCCCTATCTCCAAGGTGGCAGGTACAGGGTGACCAACTTGTTCCTTGCTCTCACTTTTATTCCACTTGGAGAAGATGCCCCTGTGATCAGCTACATATTTTCAAGCTCAGCAACAACATTCAAGTTCTCGAGCACTCCATATTTAACACACATTCTTTGCACGCCTCATTCTGTGCATTTCTTCCAAGAATTGTAAGAACCAAACATTTTAGTTACTTCACAAAGAAGAGACTAAACACTAAGCATTTTACAACATCGTATCAGTGTCAAATACAGACATTTCTTACATCTCCATGATGCAGGTGACAAAACTGATGCTGAGTGGGGGACTAGAAAAATGGCACCATGTAAACAGAAGGCCTAGATATCAACCAGCATGATGTAACACTGCATTTGTTCAAGGACAAGCTACTTCAAATACCAAAGTTAATAAATTAGCTGCTTAAAAATTCAGCGTACTTGCAGGCTAATCTTGCTTTCAAACAGCAGCAAAAAAAAAAAAAAATCATCTGACTGGCACTACAAACAGTGATTTAAAAATATAGCCTTATCAAAGCAAAAAAAGCCTGATCGGGACATTTTCCAGCCAACACTAAGATAACAGAAAGCAAAGCTTTCCACCTTTGTTCTAGGTCAGCATGTGTGAAGTTCACACAGTAGAATTCACAAGAAGAAAGACTGAAAGAAATACCAGTTTCAATCACAAGACCTGCCAGGACGTACGTATCATGGAAAGCAGCAACAGCATTAAAAGTGACTTAAAGAAACCATCCAAGAGTGAAAAGGATCTTCTGTGATCAGTTACCAAAAGACGTCAGCAAACAAATAACTAACAACCACACTGCTATTCAGTATTGCATCAACTGAAACCTTTATCCCATCTTTAACTACCTGTAGGCACAGGGTTTGTTGTCTGATCACCATTTTCTATCTCAAACTTTTGCCTTCTGTTTCTAAGATTATTTTGGCATGGCTGAAGAGCCAGTTCTGGAGGAAAAATGCCATATTTTTTCCTGGACAGCAGACATCTCAGTGTTTCCTTTTGAGGACTTCCTGAAGTTACAAGTTCATCGTGAGGTGCTGTTGGTTCAGGAAAGCAACAAGAAGAATCACTCCTGATCCTATCCCAGACTGTCTTCAGCTTTCTGTCACGTGCTCAAACATTCATATCATGGCTTGACAACTATTTTAAGAAAAAGCTGTGTTTACTGTAAATGGAAACCCAAGGGGTTACTTAGGGGGAAAATCACCGCTCGGAATTTCTTGCTTCCATGCTAGTTCAGCCAGTTCTCCCACTCCCATTCCACGGCACAGCGCTTCATGTTTGGAAGTTACCCAAGTCGCTGCTTCCAGAAATTGCCCTGAGGTTTTAGAAGTCCCTGAGCACGCTGGTGTAAAGTTTGTTAAGATGGCAACACACGTGGCTGCCCCCAGACGGCAACGTGAACGTGGATTTATACAGCTTCGGAAGGTTAAGTTGGAATTAGTAAATTCATTTTCCCTTGCATGCAAAGCTTTAGAAAATGAAACAATATGGGAAGAGTGGTGCAAATCAACACTGCAGATCCACGTTTCCTTTTTACTTTTCCTGGAATCTCAATGAAGGCTATGTAATTTAGCTGAGAAAATTCACAGTAAATGGAAAAAGTATCTGCTTGGACTCAACATGCTTTGGCACATACTTCTGAGAGGAAACACAAGGTTATGGCACACATAAAAGCCAGGAGGTGATCTTGAACCTAGATTTGAAATTCTGGCCTGCAAGTGCTGCACAGTAACAAACTGCTTCCAAAAGGAGTCCTGAATCCAAACATACAGAGAGCACAAACATGATCAATAACCAAATTAAATAAATGGCAACATATACCTTTATGACCATGCAGAAGTTCTGGTGGCATGTTATTTAAAAAAACCCCTTTCTTCCTGCTATTTTTCCCATCTTGCTTGTCTCCTTTTCAGGAACTCTGTAAGAGAAACATCGAGTAGGCAACTGAAAAAACACAATTAAAAAAAAGCCAACCCCAAATAAACCCCGACTGCTCGCTGTGCTTCAGCTGTGGCCTAAAAGGCCCCTTGAGGCTCCCGTACTGTGCTGAAACTGAGCCCAGCACATTCCTCTGGGGAGCCGGGTGTCGTAGACTCCTCTGCTAAACCACCCAGCTGCAAAAGCAATCGGAAAAATATGGTAAAATTAAAAAAAAGCCCAACGCCGGGGCTGACGGAGCTGCACCGACCCGCACGCTCTGCACAGCAACGTCCTTCAACCCCGCTCCCTCCCCGGCCCCGGAGAGCCCAAGGGATGGGGTGGGACCGGGCACAGCTCAGCCCTGGATGGGATCACGGCACCGGGC